>BLBF01000016.1:36244468-36285570 GCA_015471245.1 Laticauda colubrina | reverse complement strand
AGATAGATAGATAGATAGATAGATAGATAGATAGATAGATAGATAGATAGATAGATAGACAGACAGACAGACAGACAGACAGACAGATAGACAGATAGATTCCATAGCATTTCTAGTGCAGTGATTGAACATAGTTTTATTAAATTTTAAATGAGAAAATGCTGAAGAGGAATAATTATTATGGCATTCAGCGATGAATACAAACAGCTAGGATATCTACCTGTTTAATAAGCTTTGTAAAACTGCATATCTACTGGTCAGATATTTAAGTTGGGATAGAGAAAGCTTCTTAAAATATCCATGCAAGTTTTAAATAATCTTTTTAAAAATCTTATAAAGCCTTATTAGTAAAATAAGATGTTACCATGAAATACACAAGCATGATAGAAATAAATTAGAACCAAATGTGCAACTGGCAACCAACGTCATAGGTTTCATTTGTTTAATGATGTCTGATAATATCATGTTTGTTTTTTCATTCTCTTTCTTTGCAGACAAGAACCATGTGGGACTATTTTTAAACTAAAATCTGAGACTTAAGGAATGCTACATCTTCAATTCTAAAATCCCAGCAGTTGTTATTCACTTATAGATGACCTGCAGTGATGACAGAATGTACCATAAATATTAAGGGTAGGAAATAAAATAGCTACTAGGTATCTGGAAGCTTTAATGACATGGGTATCCCAATATTCTCTGGTTGTATGCTTCTGTTCATCCGTGAGTACTCATCTAATAAAGGCAGCAGTGATCAATCCCCCTCAAAACCACAAAACAATTTAAGCTAGAGCAGAGCTGTAATTTTTGTTTGGTTCTATTTCAGTTTCTGCAGAGATTTTGATTATAAACTACAGTCTATTAAAAGGCATTTTACTGATCATAAGAATATCGGACAGTAAAAATAATCTTTACACACACATACACACAAACCTACACACAAACTGGATTAAAGAAAGAGACAGATAAACTTAATATATATTCTAAAATTGCAATACCCTGCTTCAGATTTCACAAATGTGGGGAAAAGTTGCCTGTTCTTGGGATAATAAACCCATTCTACTTTGCAGGATGAAGGCTCTCCATCCTGTAGTTGAAGCACACTGATTATCTTTGGGGGGGGGGGAATGCAAGAGGATTTTCTGTTATAAATAAATCCTGTGACTTATTTTAAGTAGACAGTTCAAACTGTGGCAGATACCCAGCTCTCATCTGAATGCATAAGGGAAGAGGATTTGCAACTGAGTGAAGAATTGTGTTTATGTGTTGCATATGGAAAATATAGCCGAGGAAAATTTTTCTTTAATGCTGAGGCCCCAAGTTTCTCCCATGATATGTTTTAAATAATTTGAAAGTGATATTAAGGTGCTCCTTTATCCCTATTTCTTGGTTCCAAATTTATGATGCTACTAGTTGTGTAATTCAGGGACAAGTTGTAATTCTGGTATAAAACAGTATGTAATATGCAACCTATAACATTTGTTAAGATACTTTAGGCTTCATACAAATAAATGAAATATAATATATCTTGAAAATGTAAAAGAAGAAGAAAAAAAAGAAAAAGACACAAAAACTACTCTATCTGCATGACAACCAGGCCTATCACATGAAGCAGGAAAAGGGCAGCCTTATCTACAGTTGGCTTATGTTTACTAGCCCTCTCTTCTCTTGGAAGCTTCTCTGGGGAAATAGCTGAAGCCTTCCCAGAACATAAGCTTAGATCCTGCAATTATCTTGTTTGTGCTGAAAGCACACCACTGTCTTGTTCATGCAGGATTTTGATAAATATTATTAGCACAGCCTTCTAACTACCCTACTATTGCTTCAGATTTTAATAAGAAAAAAGGATTGAGAAATGGCTACTACATATAATTGCTTTTTTACTTTTATTTTTAATCCATTTTTAATTTATGTACAGACAGCTTGCTTTGATGCTTGAAAACTGGAAACGCTGCTGCTTGTCTGAACGTTCTTTTATTGATTATTAGAAGTCTCACTTCTATTTTGCATTTAATGTTGGGATCAAGTTCAGATCTGGCTAGATTGGACTTTTCCTGCCTAAATAGAGACAGAGACTATGACTCCTGGTCATATTTACTTGAAACCCCAACAGATCTGGACTACTACAACGTGCTTTACAAGGGACTGCAGGAAGCACAGAATGCAGTGTCATTGGTAATTATATGTGCTTCCTGATCAGGGCATTTTCTGGTCCATGACTTGCATTGGTTGCCAGTGTCCTTCTATGCTTAATTCAAGTTACTTATAGTGACCTGTACAACCCTTCATGGCATGGAGCTCTGTTATTTCAGGGATCACTATTCCTTCAGTCTACCCATCCCATTAAGTCTGAGAGGAGAGGCATGGTCTGGATTCTATGCATTGGGGAAGGCTATCTGGTGGGGCACAAGAAGAGAATCATTCCTGTTGTGATACCTACTTTTTGGAACATCATATCCCAAGAGAATAAATTGGCCTGATCCTGCTGACCTTTCATAATGCCTTGAAGACATTAATTTGTCAACAAGCTAGGGAAGCTAAATATGTGGCAGAGCTATGCAATGGTGATGTTGCTGAGTTCTTGGCTGATTTGTTTAACTTTGGTTGATGACATGAATGGGTTTTTGTTCTTATTTGTTTTATGATGTTTTTACATGCCTAAAGAGAGAGGACATTGAGTTGGGGGGCATTTCAATTGAAACAATGAATGCAAAAATGAATTGATAAATAAACGGAAGGAAGTAAATGTAGAAGGCTGAATTAAAGGTTGTTTTTATACTGGGCTGCTTGGATGCTGGTCTAATTATATAGCAGATCACATTTAGATCTTATACAATTCATAAAGTGGAACTATTCATATTTTGTACCCCACTTTTTGGGAGTGCTGAGACAATATATTTTCAGTTGCAAGACTGGATTTTGTTAGTTATGTTTTTAAAGTGGAATCCAATGGTTTTACTGACATAGTTCTTTCTGTTAATCAAGTCTGAAATGTGCCATAGTGAGTTTGTGTCTAAGGTTCCTAATCTTGCATATTTTAAAAGTTGCAAGGTTTAAACTATGCAAGGAATGGTCAATTTTCTATATGTTCTCTCCTTTTTAAAAATCTCATATAAACTTTAAAAGATGCTTTACTTCCAGAATGATACGTAATCTTTGGAAACTTTCAGAGGAATAAGATGGATTGTAAACAAATGGATAAACCCATTATCTTGTTTTATGATTGCTATTGCTTTAATTCAGTGTTGAAGACTAGTGCAGCAGGTTTGAATGCTGAGATGAAGCGAAGACAAAATAGAATTGCCCAAAATTAATAGGCATTACTGATAATGTTTATCATATTGTTCTCAGGACTCAATGATTATTGTTGAGTCAAAAGATATCTGAGAAGAGATGGGCACAAGTCAGTTCAAGGATTTGGATAAATTATTCAGAAGGGATATGAAGATATCCATAAAGGAACCAGACCCAAACAATAGGATAAACCCACACAGCCTCCTTGCCTAGTATGAGAATAACTCACTGTTTCCTGAGTGCATGTCTTGAATCTCAGGATCCCACAGATGAAACAACCCAAGCGTGGCTTAAATTGCTATGTTATAAGATGATATTTCTCCTAATCTCCCTCAGAATGCTGTATTCTGATTGTTAGATATCTGCATACTCATCTCAGATAGGCTGGTCCTGACGGTGAGAATTTTGACAAGCCGTCATTGGCTGCGAGCCGCAAGCAGCCAGCTATATAAAGGCTGCCGCAGTTCCGCGAGTTCAGTTCCTGTAGAGAAAATAAAAAGAGAAAAATCAACTGGGTCTCGCATCTCCTTTTCCTACAACTCAACACTGGTGATGACGGTGGGATACTGAGACAAAGGAGCCCAGTTGTGCATGTGGCAATGAGGATTGAGCGAGACGAAATGGCCAGGAACAACTCACCACCCGCACCATTCAACCCAACAACTGAAGACTGGGAATCCTACATCAACCAATTCCTCATGTTTCTAGAAGGGAGCAATCTCCAAGGAATCGCCGAACAGAGGAAGAGAGCCGTTTTCCTCACTCACTGCAGTCCCGCAGTATTCAGAATGGCAAAAGCATTAGCATCAACCCACGATGTGAAGAAAATGACGTGGACAAACTTAGATAAATTACTGCAAGCCCATTATGCACTGACTGTTTCATGCCTCATCAAAAGACACAAATTTTATAAGCGCAAAAGAAGATGAGAGCATCGGAGATTTTGTCGCAGCACTAAGAGACATTGGTGGAGCATGCGAATTCCTAAACCTGGATGAGGCCATGAGGGACCACGTGGTCCTCGGACTAAAGGACCTTACATTACAGGGTTGACTGCTAATAAAACCTAAAATAACATTAGCAGAGGCAATCGAAGAAGTCACCACAGCAAAAAAAAAAAAAAAATCGGCAGACACCATGCGACAAATGAATAAAGCAATAAAGGAAACCCCAAAAGACACTAATCAAACACACAATAAGACATCAGAGGAAACTCAAAAACTCACCATCACAACACACCACGAGGACATCGAACCCCTCTCAGAAGATGAAGAGGAAGAAGAAGAGGTAAATCAACTCCGGTCGGGAAAAAGTAGACGGGAGCAGCCCATTATAGCCCTAGACAAAGATGGAATACTCCTCCCAGAGAGAGAGAAAAGCAAACAGAGACCCGTTGGAATCAAGAAAACAGAAACAAGCAGTGGAAAGAAGCCAATAGAAAAGAGGAAACACATCAAACAATAGCTATTGGGCACTCGAACTCAATCAATGCCAAAAAGATACATGTGCAAGTCACCATAGAAGGTAAATCATGCAAGATGAAGGTGGACTCAGGCTCATACTTATCAATGGTGTCGTGGAATACCATAAAAAGACTAATACCTGATATAAGAAAGAGAGAGTTAGAAATACAAAAACTTACACTAAAAGACTACCTGGGAAACAAAATTCCAGTAGTAGGAACAGGACATTTCACAGTTGAATTCAAAAAACACATTAAAGTCCACCCATTAACCATAGTCGACTGGGATCGCCCTACTGGGACTCGAATGGTTTGTGCCATTAGGAATCAGGGTAACCGGAATAAATAACATCGCTGAGACAGACTGGGAAGAGAACCTGATGAGAGAATTCCAGGACGTTTTCAATGGAGAACTGGACAAGTACCAAAGGTCCCCTATTTCACTAAATTTGAATCCGAATATAGTCCCAATAAGGCTAAAGGCAAGGTGAGTTCCTTTCGCATTAAAACCAAAAATTGATAAACAATTAGATAAACTTATCGCACAGGGGGTATTAGAACCAATAGACCACGTGAAGTGGGAAACCCCAATTGTTACTCCTATTAAACCAGATGGGTCCATGCTCATCTGCGGAGACTACAAGGCAACCCTTAACCATGTGTGAGAACAAAGCGCATACCCAGTTCAGGTGGTACAACACCTATTACATTCTCTGGGGGGAAAGGTAGAATCTTTGCGAAATTGGACCTTGCACAAGCCTACCAACAATTACCAGTCGACCCAGAAGCATAAACAATTGTGACCCACAGGGCAGCATTCAAATGCAACAGACTACAATTTGGAGTTAGCGTGGCCCAGGGGTTTTCTAGAGCTTAATGAAATGCCTATTTCAAGGAATAAAGGGGATGGTACCATACTTTGATGACGTATTAGTATCAGCTAAGGACAAAGAACAACTGGAAGACTGCCTAAGGGAGGTTTTAAAAAAATTTAAGGAGGCGGGACTTAAAGTTAAAAAAGAGAAGTGCAAATTAGCCACCGACAAAGTTGAATTCCTGGGATACATCATAGACAAAGAAGGAATCCACCCCACTGAAAACAAAATCAGAACAATTAAGGCAGCTCCCAGACCCAAAAATAAAACAGAACTACAAGCCTTTTTTGGTCTTATTAATTTTTACAATGTATTTTTGCCACAAAAAGCAACGATAGTGGAACCACTGCACAGGTTGCTTGATAAGAAAGCGACCTGGACCTGAGGAAGACGAGATGAAACAGCATTCCAGGGAATTGAAGACTTACTTCCATCAGACTGTGTGCTAATACAATACAGCAAAATCCTTCCACTAACATTAACATGTGATGCGTCACCATTTGGCATCTATGCCATACTCAGCCTCATACTACCAGATGGAAAAGAACCACCCATCGCATTCTACTCAAAAACCCTATCAAAAACGGATTGAAATTACAGCCAACTGGACAGAGAGGCATTAGCCGCAATAACAGGAGTAAAACAGTTCCACGAGTATATTTATGGCAGAAATTTCTCACTTGTCACAGATCATAAACCTCTTCTAGGAATTCTTACAGGAAACAAAGCTACACCCAACATACTGTCACTGCGGATGACGAGGTGGTCCGAATTTCTCGCTGCCTATAACTACAACTTGATCTACAGACCAGGGAAGAACATAACACACGCTGACCCCCTGAGCTGTTCCCCCCTACCTAATTTGGAAGATGATCCTGCACCAATCACATCAACACTGCAGGTCGAGACGTGGGAAAACCTATCCATAACAGCAAAAGACATTGCTAGGGAAACCACGAAAGACAGAAACCTGGCGCAGATTTTAAATTGGATGAGTAAAGGGTGGCCAGAGACTGATAGTGACAAGACTTTCAAACCATTTTGGAATAGACAAACTGAACTCTCGATTTTAAGCCCATGTCACACTGGCCAACGGATGCAAAAAGGACACAGCGGACGAGCAAAATGTTCCATCCGTTGTCTCAAAGGGGCAAAAATTTGCATAACCGGAGCGGATAACACGGACGGGGGGAGGATGCAGAGCGGATGGAAAGCGGATGCGGAACGGAAGCCCAGCAGATGGAAGCGGATGGGAGCAGATGGCGCATCCGCTGGGCTTCCGGGGGGCCTCAGCGAAGCGGACGCGGAACAGATACAGTGGATGCAGAGTGGACGCCGAACGGATAAAGCGGATGCACAGCGGATGCACAGCGGATGCACAGTGGAAGCCTAATGGATGCCTGGCGTTAATTGCGCATGCGGGGAGGATGCATTGCGTCAACCCCGCGGATATAACGGAAGCAGCTCAGAAGCAGGTCGCCATTCAGAGGAAAGACCTGCTGCCGGACACATCGACTGCCTTGCCTGCCCTGCTGGCAGGCAGATGAAACGTCCATAAATGGATGCTGGACAGATAGAGAGGAAGCAAAACGGAGGCAGTGAGTACAGAACGGATACATCGCATTAACCAATGGATGGCAAGGTTTTTTGTCCGTTTTACATCTTCTTTGCATCCGTTGGTTCAGTGTGACATGGGCTTTAAAAGGATGTATACTATGGGGGATAGGGTGATCATACCAGACATAATGAAAGAACGAATACTTGAGTTATTACAAGAGGGTCACTCAGGAATTGTCAGAATGAAGTCCCTAGCTAGGAGTTATGTATGGTGGCCAGGGATGGATAAGGATATTTGTGAATGGGTAGCAATCTGCAAATGTTGCCAAGAATCTAGACCTACACCCCCTTCTGCACCAACACTCGAGTGGGAAACACCTAGGGGTCCATGGTCTAGGACAGTGGTCCCCAACCTTTTTTGTACCAGGGGCCAGTTTCACACAGAACACTTTTTCAAGGACCGGCAAAATCAATTCTTCCCCAATAGTAAAGGGCTTCTTTACTATTTCTTTACTAAAAACATATTTTTATATATATTTTAATCCCAATTATTCATTCTTTGTGGCCCGATACAAAATGATCCATGGACCGGTACCGGTCCTGGGCCCGGTGGTTGGAGACCCCTGGTCTAGGATACACATTGATTTTGCAGGACCAACTAAAGGGCACAAATTCTTAATAGTGGTAAACGCTTACTCAAATTGGCTAGAGGTAAGCATTATGCACTCAACTACAACAGAAGCTGTTATCAGACAACTAAGGAAGCTTTTTGCAACACATGGTTTGCCGGATTTAGTTGTATCTGACAACGGACCACAATTCATGGCAATTACATTTGAGAAGTTCCTAGTTGAACAAGGGATGAGGCACGCACTAAGAGCGCCGGGCCGGCCAGCTACAAATGTACGGGCAGAACACATGGTCCATTTTACTAAAGAAACACTACACAAATTAGGAACGGGAGATATGCAAGAAAAGGTATATAAACTATTAAGTACACAACACATTACACCAAACACCACAACAAATAAAAGCCCAGCAGAACTATTAATGGGCAGAAAACTTAGATCAAACCTAGACAGACTTCATCCCACATATAGCCCTGAAAAACCAACAGACTCATCCAGTAACTGCCGCACATTCAACATAGGGGACCTAGTCTATGCAAAAAACCTCACAGGGGAACCACTGTGGATACCAGCAACAATAACTCAAATAACGGGGCCCAAGTCATATAGAGTAGAGACAGAAGACGGAAAGAGCTGGAGAAGACACATAGACCAATTCAGATCAAGGGCCACACCAAGAAACACTAACCATCAGGGGGAGGAAGGAAAGGAACTTACACAAACTAAAGAATTACCTCCAATATTAGACAGATATAGTCAAGCCAGAGAGGGGGGAGACCCCTCAAACACAAATGAGAGGAAAGGGGAAGACCCTCCTCAAATAAGAGAAATAACAAAACAAAGCCTAACAATGATACAACAGCCAGTGCTAACACTAGCCCCAATCGGAATTCGTAAACACGTACCTGGAGCCAGAGTAGTAGAAGACAATGTGGGGAGACTGGAGCAGGCTTCGGAGAACCATCAAGAAGCCACTCCTGGCGGGAGCAGCCAAGCCGACTCAACCAGCCAGAAAAGGCCTGGCGGGAGCGCCAGGAGGCTCCACAGAAGAAGACAGGAGAAGCAGCAATCCCGTCCGAACAGTCCGGAGATGAACCCACAACTGAATTGTGCAGGTCCAGTCGAAACCACAAAAACCCCACCTATTTATGTGACTACGTAGCATAGGTGAGACCTGATTGGTTGTACTGGACCACATGGGGAGGGGTGTTAGATATCTGCATACTCACCTCAGATAGGCTGGTCCAGACGGCGGGAATTTTGACAAGCCATCATTGGCCGCGAGTCGCGAGCAGCCAGCTATATAAAGGCTGCTGCGGTTCCACGAGTTCAGTTTCTGTAGAGAAAATAAAAAGAGAAAAATCAACTGGGTCTCGCATCTCCTTTTCCCACAACTCAATACTGACAATGGAGGGCATGTTGATGTGCATCAGCCTTTAAAGGACATGTTCCATGCTGATAATTCTGGGGCTCCAAATGGTTTTGTGGGAACTTACACTTTGAACCCTGGTGTCTTTGCCTGCCTTCAATCTTTTTTTGCTACAAGAGACTGGAAGTCCCACTTCTGCAGACCCTTTTTTATGGATTAGTCAGCCCATTAAAGAAGCCCAGTAAGAAGCCTTGAAGTTGCCTGACTTCAGTTACCATATTTTCTGCACTATAAGGCGCACCGGATTATAAGGCACAGTCTCAATTATGGGGTCTATTTCTGTACTTAACACATACATAAGGCGCACCGTATTATAAGACGCATGCTAAAACATACGGTCTACAAAAAAAGGTAATGGAAGCAAAACATCGAGTTTATTTGAACTTCATTCTACTATTTAACAATACACTCACATTATTTTTTTAATCAATCTTCTCCCACAAATCCATCAAAAGTCCTCATCTTCTGTGCCTGAATTGAACAGCTGGGCAATTTCACCATCAAACATGTCGGGTTCCCTCTCATCATTGTCGGAGTCAGTCTTGTTGCCAGGTGGCTGTTCAGCAATGATGCCGGCTTACGCAAAAGCTCGGACAACAGTTAAAGCAGATACCTTAGCCCAGGCATCCACAATCCATTCACATATGGTGGTGTAACTCACCCGGCGCTGCCTACCAGTCTTAGTAAAGGTGTGTTCGCCGTCTGTCATCCATCGCTCCCATGCTGCTCACAACTTCATTTTGAACGCCCCATTTACACCAATCTCCAGCGGTTGGAGTTCTTTTGTTAATTCTTCCGGAATGATGGCAAGCTCCAAATTCATTTGCTTTACTTGGTTTTTCACAGGAGCAGTGAGATAGGTGCTCATGGAGTCGCAGATCAACAGGGACGGTGATGCGTGGAAAAAACCATCCGGTCTCTTTACATACACCTCTCTCAGCCCCTCTCTCATTTTGTCATCGTCCATCCAGCACTTTTGATTGGCCTTAACAATGACTCCGGCTGGAAACTTTTCTTTTGGCAGTGTCTTCCTTTTAAAAATGACCATAGCTGGTAGCTTCTGTCCATTACCGTGGCAACCAAGAACAACAGTGAAAGCCGACTTCTTATGCCCCGTGGTGCATATCGATACCGTGCTGGTCCCTTTTTCTCCACAGTATGGTTCACGGGGATGTCACAAGTGAGGGGGACCTCGTCCATGTTGGTGATGTGGTTGGGCTGGATCTTTTTGTCAGTAATCTTGTTATCTTCCGCAGTAATCAGTAATCTTCCGCAGTAGGTGCGGAAGATGGCCAGCTTTTCTTTGTAATCCGCTGGCAGTTGCTGTGCCACAGTAGTCCTTGCGCGGATGGAGGGATGATGCCTTTTCATAAAATGAAAGCACCAAGACAGACCTCCTTGAAAGTGTTTGATTTTCATGTTTTGTGCTATCGTTATTGCCTTCAGTCGATTGGTGACTGTAGAGATGTTTCTCCCAGCTGTTCTTTGTTCAATAATCCATTGTTCAAGTTGGTCTTCTAACTGTGGCCACCTCGCTTTGTTTCCACGGAAACTCTGTTTCATCTTCTTAACTTGGCGCAGTTCATTTTCTTGCTTCCTCCACTTATGAACCATAGATTCATTGATGTTGAATTGTTTCGCAGCTGCTCTATTCCCATTTACAACCACGTAACTGATAGCCTGTAGTTTGAATTGTGCCTCGTAAGCATGTCTCTTCACTGGTGCCATTTTCAGGGGTCCTTAGACAAACAAATGTTGTTTTTCAGTATACCTGTAGTATACCTACCGGAGGCGTGGCGGAGGTACCAGTAAGTGTACCAGTACGTACTGTACCTATTATGTAATGCATACGTACTGCACGTATTACTTAATGTTCTCTGATTGGTTTATCGCTGCCAGTGTACGTAGTGTATCTATTACGTCCCGGTGTCAGCAGGAAATGGTCCGACAGTCAATCAAACGGAGCGCTTACCAAAGTCTCACAGCAACATTTTTATAGATTTTGGAGCTCAGCGCACACATAAGGTGCACCGGATTATAAGGCGCACGGCCAATTTTTGAGAAAATTTAAGGCTCTGAGGTGCGCCTTATAGTCCGAAAAATATGGGTGTAATTGAAATTAGAATTGAAAGGACTGCTCCTGTGGTCTGCCTGGCAAGAGATTCCCTTCCCAGAGACTGCTGCTTCTAGGAGCTCTGGTTCCTACTTTCTGATGAAATGTTTTGGGGTAGTTTATAACTCCTACAACAATCAATCCCAACAGTTAAATCAATTTTCCCAAACTCTACTTTCTTCAGCAGCAATAATTTGTTAGTGATATGTTAGCTGCTCAAATCCAGATGACTACCAAAGGGTACCAATAAATATAATCTGTAATTCTTTGCTGCTCAAGCTCAATTGGTCAACAGTACAATGGAAAGAAAGAAAAGTGCAAGGAGTAATTAGAGTATTGAGTGTGTTATTTGGAAGAGTCTTTGTGTGCTAGATAATGTGGAGAAGGGCTGAAATGTCAACTGAAGGAGCCATTCATCATGTTTTTATAATATTGTGCATTGAAATTGCAGTGAATAGCAACACAGCACAGATTTGCTTCATCTTTGCTCTAACTGCCTCCATTTTGCCTCTTAGACTCCAAGGAGCCACAGATCCCAACAGTTTATTTCCAGATGTTTTCTATTTGGGGAAACTGATCAAGAAATTCCCCCACATCTGGATACCTACCCATCCATTACTATAAGCAGAGGCCTCAACAGCATTTCCAGTTTCATCAATGAATAAGATTTATTTCCACAAAAAAACCATGCTGAATCCAGTTCAGTGCCATCACATGAACATACTACTTCTTATGTCTTTAAATTATAGATTCAGAAACTGCAAGATATCAAATGTGGGATTTGTCAGAGGACAGTAGATCTTCCCATTTGTAGTCAACATTGTTTGTAGCAACTTCTTGGAAGAGTTTGCATTTAAATAATATGTTACAGTGTTTAAACAAAACTCAGTAAAAATTCAAATTCCATGTATTATGAATAACATAATTCTCAAATAAAACTCTTTTTTAAAATAACATTCTATATAAATAGGCTTTTAAAATAGAACTTGTGGAAAATACTTTCACTTCTATCTATAAGGTGGTACATGAATGACATACTGAAGAAAAAATATCGCTTGGAAACTTCTTAGTGGCTGGGAACTGGGTATTTATACTGATTATTTGATTCCAGGCAGAAACTTTATTAGTCCTGGTTTTACATCATTACTTTTCCGTGGAAGTTTTAGAGTAGTAAATATGATCTGGTAATGTCTAAATATTAATGAGTTCTGATTGGTCATTTGCATTTGCATATAAGATTTAAAGTACTCAGTTAAATGCAAAGCACATGATGTATTTAAAATATCTGAAGGAATTAATCTATTCTATCTCTAAAGTAGATGAGTTGATGGAATATAGCGAGGGAAGCCTCCATTGAAGATACACTATGAGCTAAAATGCAGCCAAACCGCTGTACTTTGGAAGCACAAATGAAAAGAACTCAGGAACATCTTCAACATCTATTCTCTTTTACCAATATTATACATGTATGATGATGAGTCTTTTTATTGATCTTGTTGTCTTGTTATACAATGTGTTTTTGCAGAGATTTACCAGAATAATGCTCTCTAATGAAGCTGATTATGTGTCCCATAAGGCACATTAATATATGAATAAATTGTCCTTAAGGTAGGTCTATTTATCACAAGAACAGCAATAAGCATAATACAGTGTTCCATAGAGCATAGTGTACTCTCTAATATATGTATGCATCTAATATTTATATATTTTTCTTTGACTCATTTCAAGAACAATGAGCAGCTGAAACTCTTGGTATTAAAAGAAACAGATAGTGAGCAAGGAAAATGTTAGACGGTTCATATAAAAATGCCCATCACTTAAACTGGTTGATAATGGTCAGATTAAAAACCATATGCTATTTTTTTTTAAACAGAAAAACATTAATAAGAATATGACTGTGCATGATGCAATTGGAGATGGTTGACATTAAGTAAAGTACTGTCAACATTAAAGAAACATATATCCCATGATTTAAGTGAGAAACATAGGAACTAACCATCACTGTAATCACTCTTAAATAGTTCTCCTAGTGAACAATCTCTAATATGACAATTGCAGTAACAGGATGTCTGGAGCTGCTGAAGCTTGAACTGCAAACACCTCATTAGATGTCATACCAAATTCTATCTTGTCCAGGATTCTAATTCTCATTTTGACCAATAAGCTGCACCTGAGAAGACCACACTCAGAATATGAGAGTAATATAGCTTCCCAACAGTTCCCAAATTCTGAATTGGCCCTGCCTAGACAGGCTGGCTATTGGGTCCTTTTAGTTTGAAAATTGAAATAACAATTTTTTCTTGTTCCAAGTCTTTAAATCATCTAAGATTGTTTATGATTTAGATATGATGATTTTGGATATAGGCTAACACAATCTTGGAATTTGCTCATTTTTCCCCACTTAAATATATGTGGAACTAGCATGTTACAAGGCAGACTAGTAAATTCCAACATAATTTATTATTTATTTTCTTTTTTTACATGATGTCTCTGTTCTCCACATAGGTGCGACAGGTTTCTGAGATATTAATAGAAGATGGCTAGTAGATGGCAAATGTCAAATGATTCAGTAGGAAGACAATTTTAGCCAGATTGGTAAAGTACATCCTGGGAGTTAATGAGAACCATTTCATCAAATTTGTTTTTGGAAATTAAGTGCTATGTGATCTGGCTAAACCACTGGCATGACAAATTTTCAGAGTATAGTCAAGCCCTTTATAACACCATTTTATTAGAATGTCCACAAAATGCTTTCAAAATGCCAAGTTTCTATACATCTATACATACAATAAGATCTATAACATGCAAAACCAATGAGTCCTTCATCTGAAATAGGATAAACTACCAGAAAGACAACAGGTAGCATAAATTACATTTTGTGAATCTACTAGTTCATCTAATCTTTGTATAGTTTCCAATAGATTTCAGATATCAACAATAAAATGCATCTTCCATTCTTTAAATGGAAAAAAAGGAGTCTTGCTCAGTTCTGATACTCAAAAGAAAACTTAAGGCTGCTTAATCTTGAAGGATGAATTCTTCTCCTTCCTAAGTTAGTGGCTTGGCATAAAGAAATGCCATCCTACAAGCTATATTTCATTATTTTCTTGCAACTTTAGAACATAGAATAATTGGGTTGGAAGGAATTATGGCAAAACAATATCTATACTTATTTTGTCCTTTTATTGGGAAAAAACCAAGGCAGAGTAGGTTGGAAAGATTAAGTTGATTAAAAATGTTTATTTCCCTAACAATAGCAATGCTGTTGTTTTTTGAAAATACAAAAAGCTAAACTATAAGAAAATAAAAGATTTTCAATTGGACAACAGAGTTCACTTGGTATTGTGACATCCTGCTTGCCCCAATAAATGTTTACTCTGCTAATTTTCACCCAGATGAATTCATTTACTTTTCATTAATGATTTGCTTTTGATGAGATGTTTAGAAATATTGTTGGCATAAGACAACTCTCCTTGGTCTTCTAATTGTGTGGGACTTCATCTCTTAAAAGTGTGTCTTGAAGCAGCTTGGTTTAAGTCTTGAGAATGCTAGGTTGGAGAAAACAGCATAAAATGTTAAAATTATGTTTGTTAATAAAGACTAACAACAACCAGTATAGAAAAGATTGACTATTTTAACATTGCCATGATATCACATTGATTTTTAACCTTAAGGATTGGAACATTTTATCTTATGTTGATTTCTTTGCTCATTATGAGATTTGATCCACAGCAGCCTGAATTGTCCATGCATATGCTTTTTACCCATCTGTTATTTGACCTTTCATGTTTGCAGTTTATCTTTCAATATTTCAGAGAGAAATAATGTGAAATAATTTTGCTAGGCAGGCACCTGGCATCTCAATCATTCTTGGAAGTAAATATTTGATTTAAATGGAACTTTAATTTAAAAAAAAAATAGGATGTAGTTTGGATTACTTTATATTATTGCAAACTAGAGACAGTTGTATATAATGGGAAGTATGGAGAACTATATAATCCAACAATAATCAAATTGTTTTAAAAGCTGAAAAAAGATTCTGTTTACTCCTCAGACTTAAATTTGTGTAATTCACAGTGTTTGTTTGTTTTTTTACTGCATGAATAATGTGTAATCTGCATGTATGATTGGGAATACCTTTTTCATCTGAGTGCACTCCATTTTGATTTGTTTATCTCTGGGGTGCTTAACAATGAAGATGCCAGTTGTGTGGAGAGGAAGAGATTTGCTGAATCACAAAGAGCAGACTTTATCAGAAAAATCTAACAATGTGTGGTGCTTTGCTAAAGTGAGCTAAAGTGTGGCCAGCTGGAACTTTGAAATTTAACTGTAAGCCACTGGGACTGTTAAATCACAACCAAATTTATCTTTAATGAAGTTTTCTGAAATGGCATCCGACTACATAATCATCACAGAATAACTCTTTTTAGTTGTAGTTTAAAGAGAAGGCACAGTAAAGCTTTTAACAAAAACTGGGATATACATCCGAATATTTGAAATTCAGAACTGGTGAATTCAAATGTCTCTTAAAGACAAATGAAGAAGTGAGATAACTTGCTTATGATGTGGTACAACTTTCATCTACCCACTCTGTCTCCTGACCATCATTAACTAGTGCTAAACTCTTGAAGAGCATTCAGAAGCTACAGTTGGTACAGAGTACAGCCACAAAGGCAGTTTTGGCACTGCTGTTTTCACGAGCTGCATTGGTTACTAGACTGTTTCCAGGTATAATTCAAGGTGTTGATGATCACTTTTAAATCCCTTCATGGCATGCATCCTAGTTAGGAGAGGGTCTGTCTCACCCCACTGGATAGGGCCTGTACCACTTGCACCAGCAGAAGTGGTATGCTGCAGGTTCTATCAAACAGATTATTCCAGCTGGTGAAGTCCAGAAGGACGGCCTTCTCTGCTGTTTCTCCTGCCCTCTGGAACACCTTGCCTCCCCAATATGAGGTTGGCCCTAATACTTCTATCTTTTTATAAGGCCTTAAGACCTGGCTCTGCCAGTTGGCCTACTTCTCCCCACTCTGCCTCCTCTATCCCATGTGTCCTTGGTTTTAATGTCTAATTTATGTTTTAACTTTATATGTAACTTTAAGCTGCCCAGAGTTACACTGTGGTAAGATGGGCAGTCAGGGAATTATATAAATAAATAAACACCAATTCTACAATTTTGAATCATTTTCATTTAATGCTGCTAATTTTATTTAATTTCTCATTACACAAAAAATATTCACATGTTTTCTCAGAAAAAAAATGTGATTAGTATAATCTGGGGTTTTTACACTTGTCCTAGTTATGAGGTGGCTAAAGAGAATGTAGAAGTGTCCTACCCTTCATTGTAAAAACTCTACATTAGACAATACCTTCCCTGGCTTGCTTGACATCCTTAAATCCCAAGGAAGGACAAGAAGAGGAGTTATGTTTCAGAGAGTTTTTCTCTACTTAGGATGTGTGGGCTGCCAGGGAGGTTGTAGGGACGAAGAGAAGTGTGCCAAGGAAAACCAAAAGCAACATCCTCAAATCACTCAGAAATGCTATCCCAAGAAAATAATCTGAAAAAAAGGATTTTTTTAAACAAGTGATTGTTCACAGCGAACAATCATTGCCCATTTATTGGCAATATAGAAAAGACTTTATATATGATTCGTCTCATTGGATAATATTGCTAGTAGGTTTAAGGCTAGGTTTAGGGTTACAATCTTTTGTTTAGCAGCTGTAGTGGAAGGTTGCAAAATTGTTTTCTGAACCATCCATTATATTGTCTAACATAACTCATGCCATTATCCTTCAGTTGAGTACCTGCAATATATTCTATAGAGAGTGATCTTTGAAAACCACCTGACATCTGTAGGTGGTTCAAAATAAAGCATTGGAGTGGTCCACTTGCTGACTGGTGCCTGTCACCTTTTGCCTATTACAGCTATATTCTAGACAAGTAGTAGTCAAACCTGGTCCCTACCGCCCACTAGTGGGCGTTCCAGCTTTCATGGTGGGTGGTAGGGGTTTTGTCTCTGACTTTACTCGCCATTACTGTGGAACCGGTGGGCAGTTAGAGAAAATTTTAGTACTAACAGAGATACAAAAGTGGACAGTAGGTATAAAAAGGTTGACTACCCCTGCTGTAGACCCTGCATTTGCTGCTACCAATAGTTTCCAATGCAATTCAGAATGCTACCATATATGTATAGACTGTAATTTCTTTTGCAATTTTTCCATAGGTCTTTCAACTTTTCTTCATTCAGTCTGCATATCATATTATAATACTAATAGTATACACAATTTCAACTTCAAAATTTTCATTATACTTAAATCTAAACAGTCCACCATCTTTCTCCGTTCCAAATGGCTTTAAAAAAGAGCTCCAGGTAGAGTTACCAAGTTCCTCATAATCCAAATGGGAAGCAGCATAACAGAATAAAATTGCTAGATGTAGTTTTACATTTACTTTTTCATTCATATTTGAGGGTTAAAGGTTGAGGGGGGTTTTCAGCCAACAACAACTACACACAAATCTAAGTCTGCTTAAAATTTGGAATAGCTCCTCAACTGTTTAGAAAGCTTGTCCCTGGAGTGTTCAGGAACCATTAAGGCAGCTTTTACTGATGTTTGCACCTTTATTTCAAGAGAATGAAATGGCAGCCTGTCTATCACATGATGAGTGAAAGCAGCAGTAAACAGAGACTGAAACAGAAGTACAATACACCAGGGAAGAACCTGCATGGGTTTAATGTATTCCCACCAGAAATCACAAAAAGTCTTTCGGAATCTTATGTATTTATTGTTAAAGATCTACACTGTTTATGTGGGTAAAGGCATCTGTGTATATTTTGTTGTTATAGAGAGAGGCATTTCATAAGCTTTTGCATTGCAAGTAAGTGCTCCTAGCACTTGCAAACATTGACAGAAATGTAAATGCAGTTGGAGAGTGACTTTGGCATATTCTTAATTATGTTGGCACACTTTGTATTGATTTTTGCTCTGTTAATTACTAAAGTCTCAATATGTTGTAAAATAACATGCATTCATTATCTTTGCTTGCAGTCCATTTAAGTAATTACCAAAAAAAATCCCATCAAAACATCTATTCACACAACACTCAAACATATACACAAACATACAATTTAGTCAGTAATTCCATCAAGCCAGAAATAAACTTACTATATTTATTGTTATTGTGCACACTTAATTAAATAAAGCATCAGTCATGTAATGTCCATGTCCTCTCTTCAATAATAACCATGCTGAATGTTCCTCCATTTGTTGAGCCATTGTAAATGACAGGGACTCAATGGGAACATCTCTGCATTTTTCTTTGATGCAATTGGAGATGGTTGTGATTTGAAATCTGTTGGGATTTACTGTGATTTCCAGATTTACCTAATTTAAAATTTTTAGTTAAGCCCATGTCACACTGAACCAACGGATGCAAAGAGGATGGAAAACGGACAAAAATGCTTGCCATCCGTTCGAAAACGCGATGTACTCACTGCCTCCATTTGGCTTCCTCTCTATCCGTCCAGCATCCATTTATGGACCTTTCATCCGCTCCAAAAGTTTTGGACTGCCTAAAACTTTTGCGTGGAAAATGTATCCAGTTCGCCCGTTCTGCATCCGCTACGCATCCGTTACACATCCGCTATATCCGCTTGGCGTCCGCTGCTCATCCGTGCAACTCGCATCCGCCCGGACGCAGGGAGGAAGCGGAACGGACGCAGAACAGATGCAGAACGGATGCAGAACGGATGCAGCACGGAAACAAAGCGTTTAAAGCGGAAAAAATGTTCACAGAGGGGATCTATCTCGGATATTAAGGATGTCTAGAGGATGCCTAGAGGATGCAAAGGGACACCTATACTGCCTATAAAAAGGGGGAGCAACTCATCTGCATCTCACTTTCATACCAGCAGCCCACCTGTGCAGACCTCTGCAGCCTTCATCTGACTCTTCCTCTTCCACAGCATCCAGTCATGTCCACCGTGGATCGTACCACAGTCCTTTTGGCAGCCACCATCCTTCTGCAACAGTACAAAGCCATCTACAGGCTCTGTGAAATCTACTACGGGAAGAAAAAGAGGTGGCCAAGAAGCGTCTGGGTCCGAAAATGGATCGGGAGAAGAGCAGAATACGGACTGTACAACAAGCTGATGGTGGAGCTCAGGAACGAAGACACTCGGGCGTTCCAGAACTTCATGAAGTTGTGCAGCACCTGACACCCAGGTTGACCAAGGCAAAAACCAACCTCTGGCCCAGCCTGGAACCTGGGCTCAAGGTGGCACTCACTCTGCACCACCTGGCCTCAGGGACCACCTACAAAAGCATGCAGTACGGCTGGAGGGTTCCACACAACACCATCAGCATTGTGGTCAGAGAAGTGGTGCAGGTCATCATCGAAGAATACAAGGAGGAACTCCTCCAGTGCCTCTCCACTGAAGAAGGCTGGAAGAAAGTTGCAGAGAAGTGGTATCAGAGGTAGAACTTCCCCCACACCGTTGGAGCCATAGATGGCAAGCACATGGCCTGCAAAGCTCCAGCCAAGTCAGGGTCCACTTATTTCAACTCCAAGGGCTTCTTCAGCATCATCCTCTTCGCCATGGTCGATGCTGACTACAAGTCCATGTACATCGATGCTTCAGGCTACGGCTCATCTTCAGATGCCGAGGTATACAACGCCAGTCACCTCAAGGAGGGGCTGGAAGGCAACCTCATCGTGGGCTTTCCAGATCCAGACCCCCTGCCCAATGACACGCAAGATGTGCCCTACTTCATCATGGGGGATGATGCCTTCTCCCTCAGAACCTACCTCATGAAGCCATATACTTCCAGACTCCTGACCCGTGAAGAGAGGATCTTCAACTACAGGCTGTCCAGGGCAAGGCGGGTGGTGGAGAACGCCTTTGGCATCCTGGCCAACAGGTTCCAGGTACTTCTCACCACCATGCAGCATGCCCCAGAGACCGTGAGGAACATCATGGAAGCTTGCTTCATCCTGCACAATCTCATGTGCACCCGCTACCCAGTCTTGCAGAACAGGCTCGTGGACCTCCAACAAGGCAATGGGGACATGGAGCCTGGGGAATGGAGGCAAGGGCGAAACCTGATCGACACTCAGGATGTGCAAGGCCACAACAGAGCCTCACGGGAAGGGAAGAAGCAGCGCAACCTCCTGAAACACTGGTGCAACTCCCCAGTTGGAGCGTGAAGTGGCAAGACAGGATGGTAGATGCTTAATGGATGCTTCCTTCAGCCTGTCTCATCACACGAATGAGATTGGGCCATGTATGTTGGGTGGGCCTACAATAAACAGGGCGTTTAATAAAGAGTTGTGTTTATGTTGACATGTATGGATGATTGATTACATTATTATTGATAATAAAGGGCCATAGGTGTGGCACCTGGGAGGGTGGACCATACAGTCCCACTATGCTTGCACTGGAGGTTTATCTATCCCACAGCTATTAACCATCCCAAAGGTATCCCTGCTCATTCCACAGGTATCCCTGCCCACCCCACTGCTATCTTAACCCATCCCACAAGCATGCAAAGACTTAAGCCAATTCTAAAAGTTTCCACCAAGACTTTATTAAAAAAAAGAAATGAAGCAAGTGTGTGAATCAAAGATAAACTTTATTGAACAACAAGCTGTAAAAAAAAATGACCCAAGTCAAGTGTCCAAATAAAGTCCACAGGTAGCCAGCTACCCGGTCTCTGGCGCTCTTCTTAGTCACTCGGAGGTGTGCCCAGTCTCAGGGGTGAAGGCTCCAGGTGCTGTGGTGGTGGGTGGTGCTGGAGTGCCTGGCCTCGAGAGGACAATAGGGGATGGTGTGTTGAGAAAGCTCTCGGACAGCTGGCTCAGCCCCGTGATGCTGAGAGGTCCTTCCTCCATGCCATGGGGTGTCAGTCCCAGTACTGATGACAGATGTACTGAGGGCGGGCTTGGCTGTGGGGTGGAGGAAGGAGTAGTATAGTGGGGCTGTCTGCTCTGCAGCTGGGTGAGGACTGGCGTGGGTGGCATCACTGTCGTCGGTGGCATCATTGGCATGAGTGGCATCACTCGGTGGCATCATTGGCGTGGGTGGCATCGGTGGCATCAGTAAAACAGGTGGCAACGGTGTCGCCCGATGACTCTGTGCCTGGACTGGGAAGGTCTGCTGCCTATGCTGCTGAACCTCCTGGTAGCCGTAGCCCTGGTAGGTGAGGGCCTGTGGGAAGCCTTGGAATGGGTGGGACATCACCTGGAGTGGAGGAGCAGGCCTGGACTGGGTGGGAGCAGGTTCCTCTGGGTCTGGAGGGTTGTGAAGCAGCTTGGTGATCCGGTCCTTCACCTGCTGGTACTGTGGATCCACCATTTCCTAGAGGGTCTGGCTGACATAGGTGAGGAAGGGCTTGCGGTTGGAGGATGAGGAGTCGGTGTGGACCAGCTGAGAGAGGAGATCTATGCTGGTGCGGATGGTGTCCCTGATCTCCAGCAGGACATTGTGGCTCTGCCCCTCCAGTTGTCCGGTTCTCTGCCTTTCTGCGGAGGCGGAGCTGGGGAGGGGGGATGCAGCTAGGAGTGTGGTGGACTCGATGTCTCCTTTCTCCCACCGCACCAGGGAGTCCTCTATGCACTCCACCACGCTTACCACACCTGTCCGTGGGTTCTCTGCCGTGGCACGCTCCACAGAAACCTGCCTGGAGACAGGGACTGACTCTCGGCCAGAAGAGGACTGGGTGGCAGCAGGCTGCCGGAAACAGAGGGTCGTGAGAGGGGCTGCTGGTGCTCCTCGGTGGCAGACCTCACCCTCCAGGAAGCTGCACCTGGCCATGACGTAGGTCTCTCTGTCTGTTAGCTTCACAGTGGCCTGGCCAGATTTCTTCAGGTGCAGCTTCCCGTACCAGGTGTGCATGTGCTTCCACCAGCCGAGGAGCACCTCCGAAGTGTAACCCATACTCTCCGCCCTCTCTCTCCAAGCAGCCTGCTTCCGCTTGGTGTCCCTGTACAGCCGGTGTCCCTTCCGCCACAGATAGTCGTTCTCTCTCAGCCACTCCAGCACCTCATCCTCATGCGCCTCCTCAATGGAATATTGCCTCCTCTCCCGTTGTCGCATACGCCTCTTCCTCCCTTTGGCAGGACCAGATGGGCCCTCATCAGAGGGGCTCCCAGGTAGTAGGGGCTGCTCCTCCACACCCCCAGCAGCAGCAGCAGCACCAGCAGAATCATCATCATCATCATCATCATCATCATCATCCTCACCAGCAGGATCATAATCAGCATCATCATCCTCACCAGCAGGATCATAATCATCATCATCATCAGCAGCAGCAGCAGCAGCAGCAGGAACAGCAGGACCAGGATCAGCAGCAGTAGAGTAAGCACCAGCAGGGCCAGCAAGTCCAGGAGCACGAGCAGGACTAGGAGCAGCTTCAACAGAGTAAGCCCCAGCAGAAGCCCCAGCACCAGCAGAAGCACCACCGCCAGGAGCAGCTTCAGCAGAAGCAGAGTCAGGGGCAGGGGGCGGGAGGTTGGCCCTGTCCCTCTTGCCAGGGATGGCGGCAGGTTGCTGAGGCTTTCGCTTCCTCCCCATGGTTGTGGGGTTGCTGGCTGGCAGGGAGGCTGGCAGGCACCAAGGCTGGCAGGAAGCCTGGCAGGAAGCCTGGCAGGCAGGCAGGCAGGCACCAAGGCTGGCTGGAAGGCAGGCTGGCAGGGCAGGCAAGGAACTTGAAGTGTCCAGCAGCAGGTCTTCCCTCGGAATGCTGGCCACGTGCGAGCTGCTTCCCTTTAAATCTGGGGGGCTTACGTAATACTTTCCCCCTGCATGTGCAATTAACGGTCGGCATCCGTTCTGCTTCCGCTGTGCATCCGCTAGGCTTCCGCTCTGCATCTGCTTTATCCGCTGTGCATCCGCTGTGCATCCGCTTCATCCGTTCGGCGTCCGCTCTGCATCCGCTGTATCCGTTCCACGTCTGCTTCGCTGAGGCCCCACGGAAGCCCTGCGGTTGCGCTATCCGCTCCCATCCGCTTCCATCCGCTGGGCTTCCGTTCCACATCCGCTTTGCATCTGCCCTGCGTCCTCCCCGCGTCTGTGTTATCCGCTCCGGTTATGCAAATTTTTGCCCCTTTTGAGAGCGGATAACAACGGATGGAACATTTTGCTCATCCGTTGTGTCCGTTTTGCATCCGTTGGCCAGTGTGACATGGGCTTTAGCAAGAATATGAGAGGGAAAAAGACAAAAAGGAAAACAATTCAATGACTATGCTGATTTTTAGCTATAACTGCCTCCAATCACCAATGACTTTTACTTGCTTATGATGACTCCCTTGAAAATGTTGTCCTCAAAAGACAACAGTAAATTTTTTTTCATGCAATGGCCAAGAATTATAACTTTGAAGGAAATTGCTTGACAGAAAAAAGTGCAAAGTGGAAATTTGTACATAATAATTGAAGCATCTAAAATGTTAAAACATATATGAGAATAAGATAAACCAAAGAGCATATATACACAATACTATTTCAGAGTCTAATAAATTATCTCTGAAATGTGAGTTTCTCATAAAAAGTTTTGCAATAGTTTTATCTTCCAGAAAATTATTCTAAATAGATTTCTCTTCCAAAGACACTTTTTCTTGTTTGTTGTTCTACAGGAAAAATCAAGGCACAGTCTGTGGTCAGGCCAAGCTGGGGTATTTCCTTTAGCAAATCTGTGGTCTGCGGTACAATCTAAGTTCCTTTGTGACTGAAAAACTGGAAGAAAATCTGTAAAAAGGGAAGGCAGCTTGTCCGCTATTACTTGTCTTCTTGTCAAAGATAATCTCTTGGATTTACTAAGAACAGAGTTTAAAATCTGGTGAGGTAAGACATTCATATCCTTCTCACCAGATGCAATCCGTGCTACGACCTTACATTACTCGATATAGCAGCTGTGCATGTAGAAACGTGTTCCTGTAAACAGATTGTATTTTAGGGGCCGGTTACATAGGCACCCACAGAGCTAAATATAGAAATTTGATTGGGGGGGGGGGGAACCTGGTATCAGCCAAACAAATATCTGTGTTTGTGTATTTCTGTCTGTCTGTCTGTATATGAGATGGTGATCATTGTTTTTAAACTTAGTAATACAATTGATTCTGCCCATTTAATGGTTATGTTGCATTAAACTTTGCCTACTGAATATGCAAATACCTGAGTAAATTTACAATACGTATTATATAGATCATTGATCTTCAATAGTGGAACTGTTGAAGCAACTGCCCATTTATCTGTAAAATTGCCATATGGTAACATTACAGCAGAACAGTTTTACAGAGTCTAGCAAGGGCCCTTTTTTAAAATCAGACATTGGTCATCACAAATTCTCTATATTTGGTGCACCTTCAACCCACATCAAATATAGAAGTAGCATACAACCTGCAATTACAGAAGCAAAATACTACTTTCAAAATTCTTTGGTTTTTTTTTAAATATAATTCTAAATTCTAAGTTGGTAGGTGAGAAGAGGCATGCTTCAATTAATTACTCAATTAATTTAAAAATTGATAAAATCAAATTGCATTTTATTCTGGCCTTTCTGACATTTGATAAAGCTAAAAATGGCTGTTGGCTTCCAGATGTATATATTCCAGAAGTACGGGAAAAACAAAAGCCACTAACAAATTGCAGAAAATTTAAGGAAAAAACCAAACAAATTTCATTTGATAAACATATTGACTATTGTCCTGTGAAAAATATCCAGAGTTATACAAAAGCTGGAGTATGCTGTCAAATGGCAGCATGTTTGTTTTTGACTTTATACTGTTTGACATTATGTGCTAGATCACATCAATTCAGGAAACAAACTTGTTGAATGAGATTTCACATTTGGGGGCAGAAAGCAATCCCAGAAGGAGCTACAGACCCTTAACAGGAAAATCCATGCATAACATTTTTTGGTGAAAGGAAAATTTTATCGACATTGACATAAAAATACAAGGCTGCAGAACCCACCACTGTAGTAATATGATCTTGTAGGGTTGTGCAATGTATGCCGGGGGGGGGGGGGGGGGGAGGGAGAGGGGGGGGGGGGGGGGGAGAGAGAGAGAGAGAGAGAGAGAGAGAGATAGTTCGTGTGTGTGTGCGCGTGTGTGTGTTTTGGATAACAGGTAAATCAAAATCCTTGTGGGAAAGACCAGCTCTTGAACCAGTCTTGAAGTACCTCCAATGCTTCCCTTTCACTTCTCCTGCTTTACATTGTGCTTTTATCTTTTGTCTTACTTATAGTATGAGCTCCAGGACCATCTCCTATGAGTGCCAAGTGAAAGGGAGTTAGAGGAAGGGAAGGGAAGATTGGGCAAGTGGAGAATTAACATTTGGGGAGAAAGAAGTAGCGAATGTTATTAGAAAAGTTATGCAGTACTTCTTTAGAAGCATGGTAATTAGTTGGAGAGTTTATGAATCTTATTAATAATGAAACAGAAACTGCCCATTATTGTAATAAGAAAAAAAAATTCTTCAAGGTGGATAACCCAATAGCTTCTCTGTGCCATTTTTAGTTACAATGATTATAGCCATATGCTTATTGCAATTGGAAAATGATTCACACCATGATATAGATATCTTTATTGACTAACTTGAAAACTATTAAAAATCTTATAAAAGGAACTGCTTATTTCAGGTCTGGCTTAAGTATTCCTAAGGGACTTAAGTCTGGACATATTAAAATTGGTCGTCTTCACCAATTCTTTTGTAGAGTTGCTTATACATTTGGGATCACTATTACATGAGTCACTTGTGTTATACCTTAAAACCATGGTGAGAGGGCCTGCAACTCTTCTGTAGAATTGTTTCATATGTAGCTGAATTTATATTTTCTCTTATGGTGGCAAATTTTCCAAGTCTTGCAGCAAAACATTTCCAAGATTTGTCATTATCACTCAAACCTTAAAATCACGTAGGTTATGGAAAGTAATGTTTCTTTTCTCATGAAATAGCAGCACTTGTGCAACCTGAAATGTTCAAAGTGATTCTGTAAACTTTTTCAGACTGGTATACATTAATGGCTTTTTTAGGGTCTTGTTATTTGAATAGGACATGAAGGACATTTCAGATTTGTTGATGGAATCTTTACTTGTTGAGGGGAGCTAATGTTTGTGACAATTATGTAAAGTTGATTCAATTCAGCCATGACCATTTAGTGAAATACTCTACCTAGATGTTAACTAAATTGACTGAATTAGGAAAAACTACTTTTTCCATTGGCACATTAATTTTCAGTGACTTTATTTATGAACTAATGGATTTTTTAAATCTTCTTTGTTTATTTAGATTTCTTTTATCAATCAATACATAACACTCTTTCTTAATATTACCTTGCAGAGATATACACAAATTCAGAAAATCAGAAATGGAGTGAATACTTTTTCCACTAGTTAATTTTTACATCTTTACTATTTTTTTTACTAATTGTACTAATGTTTACTAATTATACAACTAGATAAGATGTATCTTATCCAAAGATACATATCAATTGAAATATTTCATTGTAATTGTAGGAGTGGTATTGTTAGAGAAAATAAATTAATTAGAGGCATTTAATAATTTATTTATTCACTCATTCAATTTCTCCCCACCTCAATCCAAAAATATTCTGGATGGATTCCTGATAACGGTAATCCTAATTCGTAATTAGATGAATACAGATGTATGTAGTAAAGCTTTTGTCATTTGAAAGGATTCACAGATTTAAAGTAAGATGAAACTCTCCATACTGTATTAATAATCTTGAAAGAGAAATTATTCTTAGGGTGGATATATACCATTCGTGTATGTTATAGGCATATATTGTAATGTGATTTTTTAAAAATAATAATGTCTTCTTTTAATAACTGTTTATTGACTGTATTCACTCCACACAAGCGAGTTAATGAAATCATTTGGAAGGTTTGCGCAATTCATGAAACCATAAATTACTAAATAAACTGAATTTGCATAATATGTTCAATCACAGGAAGGCTAATTGAGGTTAGCACTAACCTCATTTAGCAGGTTGTACAAATGTAGTTGCTAGAACTGGGCTAAATGTGTTGTAAGAGGTTAGGCATATAGTTTTCTTTCTATAAGATCACAAACAGAAATGATCAGCAAAAGTGTCATGTTTATTCTTCCTTCTCCATAACTAGTAGAACAATTGCTGAAGATTAATTAAGTAATAAACACTCATATAATCACTGTATAATCAACACTAATATGCAATTCCTCTTTCTCATTTCCTTTCCCATACTAGATCTCAGATCTGCTATTGCCTTCTTCCCCCAGTAGGCAGACTGTTTTAAGTTTTTATCTTGCCAACTTCACTTTCTGGAGCCCTGAACAAAATCTTAGAGAGAGGGAGGGAGGGAGAGAGAGAGAATTTAAAGCTACTATAGTTTATGGCAGCAGTGGGGCATTTGCTGCCTTTCAAATGTTGTATATGAACTTGTGAAATTATTAGGGATGCTGGAAGTTGTAGCTGAACAGCTGGAAACCTCCTCTGGCTTATACACATTTTCACCAGAAGGCTTCAGGGACTTTAAATGATACACTTTATTTTAAACTGGACAGATCAACTTAGAGACATATCAAGACCCAATGCCAGACTGAAAGAGTGCAGATAACCCATTTTTTCTATGTGCTGCATAGTGAATCCATCACTGTTTACACAACATTTCCCAAACATAGAAGGTTGGAAACTGGTAGATAGTTATCTAGGGCTCTAGGTCCAGATACAGCTTCTTCAGAAAGAGATATATCACTGCCTTCTTCATGGCTGCTGGCAACTTTTTCTCAAGCAGGGAGACATGAATAATCCAGGTAGTCATTACTCCCCACACTCTTTGCAACTGTCAGTGTTTCATTGGTCCAAAATACATGTGGCAAAAGACACTCTAGCTAGATCACATCTGCTTCCCTCAAATCAATTTTTTACTTCTTCCTCTCACTCTCTAGGCTGACCTCCCTCTCCCATTGGAAGGCTCCAGTTGAGATAAACTTGCAGCATCCTTGAAATCTATTGAGAACTGCTTTAGCTCATTCCTCTTATTTACTTGTACATCCTCTTTCCTCTGTTCTGCCTTCAGTTAATTACAAACTCTAATTTATAGCACTACTTTATTTATTTGCTTCTTATGGTAAACTTTTACCAGTTTCTACCAGTTTTGCTAATTTCCCCAACTTTACTGCAAACCCCTGGGTTGCAAAAGAAAGGAAGTTGTGTTTTAAGAAGCTTACTTAGTTAAGAATTAATGTATAAAATTACTTCATATATCTCAACATTGTATTTCAATACCTTGCTCAGCATATCCTTTTATTCTTTTTTACCTGCAGCTACATCTTCCTACTAACTCTGTTCTTGTTGACATTTTATGTTAAGCTTATTTCTGCTTTAATCCAATGCCAAACCAGTTCAAAAGTTCTTAATGTGCAACATATAGTTTTGCTGATGCTGGCCAATTAATACTTTATTTTGCTGATGCTGGCCAATTAATACTTTATTTACCTTCTACTGAGTTGTTGCAAGGCCATGCTGGCTAGGAACATTGAGAGTTGAAATCCAACGCATCTGGAGACACCAGATTGAAGAAGGCTGAGTGAATGTTTGTGAAATAATTGGCAATCTTTTTTATGTATTTCAATGAGACATTGAGGAAGGTATCATATTTTCCATCCATGTAGATTTAGATTGATAATATAAGTTAACTGAGGGCAGGGGATGAATGGAAAGAAAACGCTGTGAGTTATCTGAAAATCTGGAAGAATCTTAGAGATGCACGCATTTGGTATTTTGCAGAAGTTTCCTAAACTATTTAAAGTAAAACAAATATTTTGAAGGGTTCCTCATGTAGCCAATATTTTCCTGTCCCAAAGATGCAAGAGTCCACTTGCATTCTCCTTGAAAGTCCCCATTCAGTTCAGGATAGTGGAACAATATGTATTTGATTATAATGCAAAATTCATTCAAACCAATCATAAAATAATTTTATGATCATCCATGGACTCATTCACATCAGATTTCAGTCTAAATCTTTACTATAATGTTAATAAGAAAACCTGTTTTTCTCTGACATTATGTGTTAAATACTAGCACATTATGTCTTGGGCACTGCAGATTGAATTTCTGATATTTCATGAGTCTACTGAATAGTTTCAGGTTTTCATGTGAGGGTATGATATGTAGCACATTGCAATCTGTACATGGTTATAATGACTGCATTTATCAATGGAATAAGAATATCATTTAATTCAGTATTCAGTATAGTCTAATAATAATTCAGCTTGAATCCAATTCACCCAAAGGCTAACTATGTGCAGGATGTGGCATTGACTTTAGTTTTTCCAGCAGATGTTCATCCCATATGTAGAGTTGGAAACTGAACAGGTCAGTGCCAAAATGTAAAAATCTTTCCCAGAACACTGTTGTCATCTTGCTTTTTGTGCTTGTGTTTTGCTCAGAGGGTCCATTCATCTATTGAGAAAGAAGTATTGCTTTCCCAATGCCTATCTTGCTGAAAATAATATTTGCTTGGTAGTGGGCACCAATTCTTAAGAGGACAGGTCTAACTTAACCAAACCAGTTGAGTGGGAAAGAGACCTACTGAACTTTTTAGAAGATGCTGTAGTATCAAACTACCTACCTGGCATCTTGAAGACCTTTTGTGCAATTTCTGTTATTCCCATTTAGAAACAAACAAAAATGAACAGATAGCTATTGATTGAATAACTTTCACTGAGAACCCTAGATCAGGTTCCCAACCACCAGGCCACTACCGGGCCATGAACTTTTTGCAACTGGGTAAGCCAGCAGCACGCAAGTGTGTGCAGCTTGATTAGTGCAAGTGGTAGAATGGCACACACGCACATGAACACACACATCAACTTGGTTGTGCTGGGCCACCAACTCATGCAGCTGGGTTGCCTTCTCCCCCTCTAACGGGGCCACCAAGCCACAAGGCATTGTGCAGCAGGTGGGGACTGCTGCCCTAGACAGCTATTTATGGATAGAATACATAATATTAGGCGATATGGAACTTTGGTTTGCTTTCTAGGCAGCTTCCTAGGCTATGTAGTGCTGAATATATTAAAACTATTCAGTGAATACAATCCTATTCACATAATGCATGCTAAACACACTGCTGGTCTCGAGATTGCAACTGGGAACCCCAGCTTTATTTTATCTGTGGGCCATCTTTAAATATTTGCCTTTTTATAAAGGCCATGTCGACAAAGATGGTAAGATCAAGTTGAAGAAAGCAGCTCTATAGGATGATTGTTAAACAGGCTTCATTTGCTTTGACTAAATCAGAAGATGATTTCTTATGCATCTGTTTCCCCTTGTTTCTACTGCTGAGTGACACTGGCTTTACAGTAGCATTAACTGTCAAAATATTATTTAGCTAGTGGATACCTTCCAGAACAACTTTTATTAATAAGAGATCAAAACATGTTGTGATAATTGAATCTCTTTATAATCCCTTTATTACTGAATAGAAGATGCCGCTTTTCAGGCCAGAGTGAAAAATTCATTTGGGTTTCTTCTCTGCCCCTAAGACCCTCTCTTCTCCCATACATTATAATAGATTTGATTTTTAGTACCACAGAGGAAAATAAAATTTGCAATGGGTCCATACAATCACAGTAAGGCAAAAGCATTTCTCTATTTCTGTCTTCTTTTAACCCCTGCAGGAATCATGTTAAATAAATATGTAGCATGCTGCATTGTCACAATAAGCTGATGTACAATTATGAGGCCAAATCCCCAAAGGAAATCAACTTGAGACTTATTAATATCCAGGCCTTACAGAAGACAACTGTCAGACAATTGGTCAACACAGTACATAGTCTCTGTTAGGTACTGACTAACCCATTACGATCTTTATGGAGTGTCCTTTTGGGGTCTAGATCTTCAAATATGAGTTGGAAGACCCTTTCCTTTTATTAGTTGCTAAGCTCTTTATACTTTTACCATATTGCAGCACGTTAGAAGTCTGGGCTTTATTGTCTTATGTTATTGAAAATCCAGATTCCCTCAGCCTTCTCCCTCAGGTCAAGATTTGTCTGCGAATACATTCTCATTTCTCCATGTACAAAGGCTGTCTGGAGAGAGGCTGAAAAAGATTATGACTGTAATATACTTAAATCCAATTTATTTGCCTGACTAGAAACTTCCACACTTCACAATTGCTTCCTACAGAAGATTTTATACTTAATTCTTTCTTGGCAGTAAAGAGCAAGCTCGATTCAGCTCATCTGACAGGTATATACACAGCATACACATCTGAGCCACATCATGGAAGGTGCTGGAAGAGACAGGGTGAAAATAGCGAATTTGCACATTTACCATTATGTGTTCACACTTTATTTTAATTTAGACATGATTAATTTGCTTCATAGAAGCAGCTCTTTAAAGCTCATATGAAAAGCCAGCATGATAGAGAGAGGAATGTGGCTTTAAAAAAACAAACAAACCCAACAACAATTGGATGACTAGCAACTTGATGTAAAGGAATTTTGGAGAAATGTACATCTGTTGGTATTTCACTTGAATACAACCTCTTTTTAATCTGTTTTATAATGCAATACTCGTTATTGCTGAATTTTCACTATGCCTTAAAGGAGTGCATCTATATTATTGATAATACAGTTGAGAAAAGGGGGAAAAGAGTGTTTTGAAAAGGATTACCTGTCAAGAGCACTAGAATTCAAACTGGGCCAGTAGATCTTTCTAGAAGCAGTTGTTGGAACTTTACTGAATCTGGGTCTACAAAGTTACTTGGATATAAGCCAAAAAGCACAGTGAAATCTGTAACCTACTGAATGGAAATTTCTCTTCTGAATATGACAACTGAGAACCAGTCTACGCAATAGTTTTTTGCTTCTTGTGATGCCTAGCAAAGCACAATGCAATAAATCTTTGTTTAGTTCCAATCTACATTCTTGTATTATTCTTCTACTTTGTCTTCTCTTGCAAGGCCCAGATTTAGACACCTAAATGTTACAAATCAAGTGTTAGCAGAGGCCTTATATCAAAGGTCATCAGAATCTACATTAAAACTTTACAGAGATAGTTGTCTATGTAGTTTCCATTGGAAGAAGTATCCATTGAAGAAGAGGCTACCATTTCTCTATGTAATTTGTCTTACACTGGTCACACTGTCAAATTGGTCTTATATTGTTAGGAATGTCTTTTTCTAACATTTAATCAGAATCTGCTTCATTATTCTTCTATTTCTTGTGCTCAGGGACAAGAAAGGACAGGACATGACCTTGTAGGTGAAATTCCTTTGGATTTCCCCATCCACTAAGTTCTATTCCAGTATGTTTGACAAGCACAGTTAGCAAACCAAGTATTTCTCCATCTTATACTCATATAATCTGATTTTGTTTTATAATAAAGTATTTCATTCATTCATCACATTTACATAGTCACCATCTCACAACAAGCTATTCTGTGTGGCATACACTTTCCACATGTTTCTATAAATTTCTATTCTGCTGTGTTTGGAGAAGGAATGTTTGCATTTCACTTTGCTTATTTCAAATGTGTTCCTGACATATTGCTTTTCTCAATTTTCTGCAAGTTGTATTAAATTGTATTGTATTATTTGAACTTTGAATTAACTTTAGCGATACTTATTTTGCAGAAATAAATTCAATGTAAACTATAGTGTGCCATAGTGGTTTAGGAACCAGTGTGGCATAGTGGTTAAGGTGTTTGATTCAGATCTAAGAGACAAAAATTTAACATTATCTACAGTTATGAGAAGCTGTACCTGTCACTCTACTCAACCTATAGTTTCCCTGACGCTTTGCCAAACCCTCGCAGGGAATGGTTGGAAAAGGCAGTTTATTTATTTATTTAGCACATGATATATCATACATGGACAAGCAATATATATTAATATATTATATTAATATATTAATATATATTATTGCAGATGATACAACAGTGGTGGGACTTATCTCCAGGGAAAATAAGTCTGCCTATCGAGATGAGGTGGACTGGTTGCTTTTGTGGTGTAGAGACAATAACTTGGTCCTCAACACCAATAAGACTAAAGGCCCTGTCACACTGCCCAACAGATGCAAAACGTTTGTAAAAAGGACACAGCGGACGAGAAAAATGTTCCCTCCATTGTTATCCGCTCTCAAAAGGGGCAAAAATTTGCATAACCAGAGTGGATAACACAGAAAGGAACGGACGGGGGGAGGATGCAGAGCGGATGGAAAGCGGATGCGGAACGGAAGCCCAGCGGATGGAAGCAGATGAGAGCAGATGGCACATCCGCAAGGCTTCTGGGGGACCTCAGCAAAGCGGACGCGGAACGGATGAAGGGGATGCACAGCGGATGCACAGTGGATGAAGCAGATGCACAGCGGATGCACAGCGGAAGCCTAACGGATGCCTAGCATTAATTGCGCATGCGGGGAGGATGCATTGCGCAAGCCCTGCGGATATAAGGGAAGCAGCTCGGAGCAGGTCACCATTCAGAGGAAAGACCTGCTGCCGGACGGATTGATAGCCTTGCCTGCCCTGCCTGCAAGCCTTGCTGCCAGCCTTGCTGCCAGCCTCCCTGCCAGCCTTGCTGTCTGCCTGCATGCCAGCCTTGCTGCCAGCCTTGCTGTCTGCCTACCTGCCAGCCTTACTGCCAGCCAGTCTGCCTGCAAGCCTTGGTGCATGCCTGCCTGCCAGCCTTGGTTCATGCCTGCCTGCCAGCCTTGGTGCCTGCCTTCCTGCAAGCCTTGGTGCATGCCTCCTTGCCAGCCTTCCTGCCAGCCTTGGTGCCAGACTTCCTGCAAGCCTTGGTGCCTGCCTGCCAGCCTTGGTGCCAGCCTGCCTGCCAGCCTCCCTGCCAGCCAGCAACCCCATAACCATGGGGAAGAACAGAAAGCCTCAGCCATCTGCTGCCAGCCCTGGCAAGAGGGACAGGGCGACCATCCCATCCCCTGACCCTCACTCTGGTTCTGCTGGGGCTTCTGTAACACGGGCTTGCTCTTCTGGGGCTGGAGCTTCTGCTGCTTATGCTTCTGGAGGAGCTGATGATGCAGGGAATCAGACAAGCACTCCAGCACCAGCCACCTCCACAGCACCTGGACCCTTCACCCCTGAGACTGCACGACAAAGAGGAGTGCCAGAGACTCATTTTTGTTTTATAGCTTCTTGTTAATAAAGTCTATCTTTGATTCACACACTTGCTTCATTTCTTTTTTTTAATAAAGTCTTGGTGGAAACTTTTAGAAATGGTTTAAGCCTTTGCAGGCTTGAGGGATGGGTTAAGATAGCAGTAGGATGGGCAGGGATACCTGTGGGATGTGTAATAGCTGTGGGATGGGTAAGGATAGCAGTGGGATGGGTAATAGCTGTGGGATGGGCAGGGATAACTTTGGGATGGGTAATAGCTGTGGGATAGATAAACCTCCAGTGCAAGCATAGTGGGACTGGATGGTCCACCCTCCCAGGTGCCACACCTATGGCCCTTTATTATCAATAATAATGTAATCAATCATCCACACATGTCAACATAAACACAACTCTTTATTAATGCCCTCTTCATTGTAGGGCCACTCAACATACATGGCACAACCTCATCAGTGTTATGCCACAGGCTCAAGGAAGCATCCATTAACCAACTATCATCCTGTCTTGCCACTCCACTGCTCCAGCTGGGGAGTTGCACCAGTGTTTCAGGAGGTTGCGCTGCTTCTTCCCTTCATGTGAGGCTCTGTTGGGGCCTTGCACATCCTCAGTGTCTATCAGGTTTTGCCCTTGCCTCCATTCCCCAGGCTCCATGTCCCCATTGCCTTGTTGGAGGTCCACGAGCCTGTTCTGCAAGACTGGGTAGCGGGTGCGCATGAGATTATGCAGGATGCAGCAAGCTTCCATGATCCTCCTCACAGTCTCTGGGCGATGCTGCATGGTGGTGAGAAGTACCTGGAACCTGTTGGCCAGGATGCCAAAGGCGTTCTCCACCACCCGCCTTGCCCTGGACAGCCTGTAGTTGAAGATCCTCTCTTCACGGGTGAGGCATTTGGAGATGTAGGGCTTCATGAGGTAGGTTGTGAGGGAGAAGGCGTCATCCCCCACAATGAAGTAGGGCACATCTTGTGTGTCGTTGGGCAGGGGTTCTGGATCTGGGAAGCCCACGATGAGGTTGCGTTCCAGCCCCTCCTTGAGGTCACTGGCGTTGTATACCTGGGCATCTGAAGATGAGCCGTTGCCTGAAGCATCGATGTACATGAACTTGTAGTCATCATCGACCATGGTGAAGAGGATGATGCTGAAGAAGCCCTTGTAGTTGAAATAAGTGGACCCTGACTTGGCTGGCGCTTTGCAGGCCACGTGCTTGCCACCTATGGCTCCAACGGGAAGCTCCACCTCTGATACCACTGTGGGAAGTTCCACCTCTGATACCACTGCTCTGCAACTTTCTTCCATCCTTCTTCAGTGGAGGGGCACTGGAGGAGCTCCTCCATGTATTCTTCGATGATGGCCTGCACTACTTCTCTGACCACAATGCTGATGGTGTTGTGTGGCACCCTCCAGCCGTACTGCATGCTCCTGTAGGTGGTCCCTGAGGCCAGGTGGCGCAGAGTGAGTGCCACCTTGAGCCCAGGTTCCAGGCTGGGCCGGAAGTTAGTGTTTGCCTTGGTCAACCTGGGTGTCAGCCGCTGCACAACTTCATCAAACATGGCTGGAGGCATCCTCATGAAGTTCTGGAATGCCCGAGTGTCTTCGTTCCTGAGCTCCACCATCAGCTTGTTGTATAGTCCATACTCTGCTCTTCTCCCGATCCATCTTTGGACCCAGACGCTTCTTGGCCGCCTCCTTTTCTTCCCGTAGTAGAGTTCACAGAGCCTGTAGATGGCTTCGCACTGTTGCAGAAGGATCGTGGCTGCCAAAAGGACTTTGTTACAATCCATGGTGGACATGACTGGATGCTGTGGAAGAGTAAGAGTCAGATGAAGGCTGCAGAGGTCTGCACCCCAGGGCTGCTGGTCTGAAAGTGAGATCCAGGTGGGTTGCTCCCCCTTTTTATAGGCAGTATAGGTTTTCCCCTAGGTGTCCCTTTGCATCCTCTAGACATCCTTAATATCCGGGATAGGTCCCCTCTGCGAATGTTTTTTCCATTTTAAATGCTTTGTTTCCGTTCTGCATCCACTAGGCATCCATTCTGCATCTATTCCGTATCTGTTCCGCTTCCCCCCTGCGTCTGTTTACCGCTGGAGCGGGTGGAGTTGTGTGGATGCGCAGCAGATGCCTAGCGGATATAGCGGATGCGTAACGGATGCAGAATGGATGCCTAGCGGATGTAGAACGGACGCATTGGATACATTTTCCACTCAAAAGTTTTGAGCAGTTCAAAACTTTTTGAGCGGATGAAACGTCAATAAACAGATGCTGGACGGATAGAGAGGATGAAAAATGGAGGCAGTGAGTGCAGAACGGATGCATCGCGTTAATCAATGGATGACAAGTGTTTTTCTCCATTTTACTTCCTCTTTCCATCCGTTGGTGCAGTGTGACAGGGGCTTCGGGATCTTACAGTGGATTATAGAAGGAACAGATCAGACATCCAGTCCTTGCTTATCAATGGAGACCGAGTGGAGCAAGTGGCCAGTTTTAAGTTTCTGGGTGTTACCCTAAAAGAGGACCTGACTTGGGGTACCCGCATTGCAGCCCTGGTCAAAAGGGCCCAGCAGAGATTATCCTACCTGAGACTTCTCAGAAAACAACAACTGGATGAAAAACTGCTTCTACTGCTGCACCATAGAGAGCATTTTCACATATTGCACCTCTGTATGGTTTGCCAATTGCGCAGTGGCAGATAGGAAAGCACTCCAGAGGGTTAATGTCATTGCCCAGAAGATCATTGGTTGCCCTGTCCTCTCTTTGGAAGAGCTTTATAGCTCCCACTGCCTTAAGAAGTTCAAAACATTCTCAAAGATCCATCTCATTCTGGGTACCCTTTTTTTGAACCATTACCATCTGGTAGAGAGTACAGAATAATAAAAACAAGGACAAATAGGCTGAAAAACAGCTTCTATCCCAGGGCAGTAGCTCTTTTGAATTCTGCTGTATAGTGCACTGTTGCTGTGGTGTCGGAGGTTTCCAGTTCAATGTGTGAAGGGTGAAGAATGTGTTTTTGTGTTTATTTTCATGGCCATGGTCATGATGTGCATTGAAGATGGTGTTTGATTTCATTGTATGAGGTGCAATGACAACAAAGTAAACTAAACTAAACTAAACAGTTCTTCAGATTAGTAAAACACAATAAAATATAAATGTTAAAAAGATCAATGTTCAAATGGTCTAGGCCATCTAACCATTGAAACAGGAAAAAGTAGTATTGCACATGTTTACTTCAGCTCCTGGAAAAAAAGAGATATAAATCTAATAAATAAATAATAAATAACTTTTCTTCTTTAGGAATAATATATCTGGATTGCAAACTTTTTGTTCCTATCTCATTTATTGTATGATACTGTACCTCTCTACTTCCAGATTATGTTAGTTTCCATATCCTTGTGGCTTGTGAGAAACTAAATCAGTACTAAGAGATGTAGAAAAAATAGATGACCATTTAATGGCAGACCACAGTTATCTAGACTTTTGCAACCAGATCTGATGCTCTATTTATTTAGAACTACATTGTAGCTGGTATTTCCTATACTAAAACTACCAGAAAAGAATGAAAACTCTTCAATTGTGTTTATTTTAAAAATATCTGTATACAAAAGAGTCCAGAATATTAATTGACTTAAATTCTTGAAATAAAATTTACTTGGAGAATCTGAGGTCTGAAAAGGGTTCAGTTTCCAGTTAACATGCTGGTTAAAAATAATGTTATGCTTATGTGAAGCCAAAACAGTAGAATTGCTTAAGATAGCTTTCTTTCAGGCTTCTGGTTCCAAAGGTAACAGAGATGGCCAAGTGAAATCAGTGTCATCATGTCTTGTCTTTAGAGCCTGGATATTTTTTTTATAGTGGTATACATCTTTGATTTTCTGTCAATACAGAAGGACAGTAATTCAGTGTGGTGCATCTAATTTGCATGTGAAACATTCTAGGTTTAATATCTGACATCCCTAGATAGAACTAAGAAAGATTCTGACATGAAGCTCTGTTGCTTAATTTCAACAATATGAGCAAGATAGATTATTGGTCAGACTCAATATAAATAAGTTTTTAAGTACTTTTTTTAAAAAAAAAATCTTTCTTCTTCTTGTGCAATTTGCAACAAAAGGGTTTATGTCTGCTTTTTTCACTTTCACAATGTAAGACCGAAAAAAACAGCCCTGTTCAATTTTTAAAAAATGATTTCCATTAATTTATTTTTTTATACTATTAGCAACCTATGGTATTCATAAGGCCCCCTCTTGTGGTGACTGTATTATGTGACTCACGTAAAAACTAATGCTGGAAACTTAAAAGTTGCACAATTACTTTCCCCTCTAAATTCCTTTAACATATTTCCAATCTTCTTTATAAGTAATCTTATAAACCTTCTCAAGGGATTCTCAAGATCCTCCAAATCTTCTTAAGGGGGCTGAAAATATCAGCTGAGTTACAATATTCTATTTGGGCAAAAGAAACGTACTCCTGGATGTATTCAGGAATAAATGCCTAAGTCACAATAAAATTCCTAACTAAGGATGTTTAAATAATGCTGAATTATTCAAAATGACTGAAATCAGTGTGGCTTTGAAAAGTGACCTATTTATCTTAAGCCATAAGAAAGTGTCGTTTTCCTCCACCTTTTTGAACTACAAGGATCAGTACACCTCAAAAGGAGATTATTGCTTACAGTCCATGCTTGGCATAAACAGGACCCTGAGAATGATCAAAGTACAGAGATGGAAATTATGGCAACTCCTTGTGTTTAGCCAATGTTTCAGAATTTATCGACCACATTTGTAGGAAACAAATTTCCACATCTGTTGGAAATTGGGCCAAGACATTAGGCAGGCACTAGTTGCTTCTCTTTGGTTTAAGGATACTGGATACGTTACTACATGAATTAGATTTCAAGCTTTTACAGTGCTATTCCAAGAAATCTGAAAAAAATTGCTTGGAGTAAAAAAGAGTGGATAAATGGGCTTTAAGCACACAAACACTTCTGATATAAATGTGTGGATTATATCCAGAGCATAAAATGATTGAATTGGATCCCAACTCTAAGCTACAAATTAATAAATGATTAAGAAGCCTTAGCAGTGCCAAACTATACAGGCAGTGGTATCTGTGAAGGATTTCAGTGGGTTCTACTCTTACCTAAGCAAATCACATATCCTTCAATGACACATATGCCAGTATTGAATCTATTTATTCAAAAGACAATAATTCAAAATTCATATATTTATTAATGGTTGAGTTCTTATATGGTAGCATAAACACAAGAGAGAGGGGGAACAGTCTGTTACCATGATGGCTGCTTTTAAGCTCAGTAGAAACTTGCAAGCAAATCACACATATTTTAAGAAAACATTTCTGAACAAATAATTGTTTCATTGCATTTCTATCCCACTGCAATGAAAACAACTCTTGGTGAATCTGTGTGTTTGTGCATACATGCAGATAGAGAAAAAAGGATGTGCCATTAACATAGGTCAACTCTTAGTCTTTCAGCATGTGAATAGATAGATAGATAGATAGATAGATAGATAGATAGATAGACAGACAGAAAGACAGATAGATAATCTAAATGAATATTAATTTACATATTGTTAATCCAAATCAAAAACTTCTTCCATTTGTCTGCAAAATAAAAAAAACAAAAAATAAAAGTATTGTGAGAAATTTATTACATTTTTCTTATGTACACTTTTTACAAAAATAATCGAAAAAGCACAGATTAGGATATTGATCAATAAAGTATTCTCCTTGTATGCATTGCTCATCATTTGGAAAACAAGATAGAATACTGTATAATGTAATGAATAGCTCTGGGCATAAGAACTGCCAGTACCAACACTTCTCAAATCTATTACCTCAACCGATGAGCCCTAAGGGAAACATTCCTGAATTTGGTGATACAGAAGATGGAAATGTTGGACTTTGCGTTTGCCCTGCTTTCTATTTTTGCAATGCACAATGGGAGCCTGGACCTGTTTCATTGGACTTGGAGTTTGATTGATTGGTGTTCCTGGTTTCTTCTGTCTGTTTTGTGGCTTTGATTGGCTGGCAACAGTCTGTTCTTGTGTTGGAGGCTTTTAGTGCAGCTTGGCTCCGTGTGAAGGGACGGCTGCTCTTCATTAGCAAGCTGGGTTTCACCTGGGTGCCTGGTGGGGGGGGTTAGGTTGGAGCTATCAGAGGGAGTCTGTTTTTGCCCAGGTGTTTGCCTGGCTTGTGGCATGGAGATCTTTCTATTTGAGAGTGCAGGCTTCCAAATGATTGACAGTCTGGTGGAATCATCTCTTCTATTCATGCTGTCAGGTCTTTTTTCAATCTCTATGGCTTCTCTGATGATTCTGTGGCTGGGGTTTTCTATAGTGGCCAGGGTTTTAGTGCCATTGAAGTTGATGTTGTGACCTGTGGTTTTCATGTGTTGGACTAGTGAGGAGGTGTGTTCCAGCTTTTTTACTGCATTTTTGTGTTCCTCTAGGCGGGTACTTATTCTTCTATTGGTCTGTCCAATGTATGTGGCCGGGCATGATGTACAGGGAATTTCGTATATGCCTTGGTTTTCCAGGTCAATTTTGTCTTTGGGGTTCCTCAGGATGGCTGCTATTTTTTTGTCTGTTTTGAAGGCAGTCTT
>BLBF01000016.1:36215488-36229468 GCA_015471245.1 Laticauda colubrina | reverse complement strand
GAAGCCAAGCTGCACTGAAAGCCTCCAATACAGAAACACAGTGTTGCCATCCAATCAAAGCCACAAAACAGACAGAAGAAACCAAAAACACCAATCAAACAAACTCCAAGTCCAATAAACACAGACCAAGACTCCCAACCAATCAGGATGTAGAAAAAAACATCATGCCACAATAGGCTAGTCTCAAATTTAAAACCAACGGCTGTGAGACCCTTACCCACATACAAACTCAATACAGAAGCCTGATGATGGCAGATGAGATTCTGCTGAAACGTTGCTACAACTTTAAAAGCACTACAATGACGTAGGATAGTACCCGAAGGAAGCTGAACAGCACATATGTATGTATGTATATATATATGTATGTATGTATACATGTATGTATATAAAATCATCATCCAATGGATGAAAATTATATAATTTATACCAGCTGTTCTGTGTCATCAATACAGAAATAAGACATAGGACAACATTAGCATTATTTAAGGAATAATATCACAAATGTATGGCATCATATATGATCTCCATCTCACTGCTGTGGATGGTCATGGTTCAGAGTAAAGTACCAGAACTTGAGCTACTATGTAACACAGAAGCATTCTGAAAAGAATTTATCAATGAATCACAAATTATATTTGTAGTCCCTGTATATTCTCAAGATTTTTTACATCAGTTTTCACAATATATATGCCGCTATACTTCATGGCTGAGAAAATAATGGCATCACTAAAGGAATCATATCACACTTCCTGCGCAAGAAAATCACTTGTGAGATTTTGTTTTTTGGATCTGTGAAATGCAGAATGCAAATTCTGTAGTTCCATTCTTAATCCCTACTTTGCTATCTTATCCATGGAGTCTGATACATACAAGTAGAGTCTGCAAAACACATTTTTTTAGTAAATCTAATATAACTTTTTTTATTTGTGGTGACACTGATCATTCCTTCATACTTTTAAAGTTCTTATTCTATTTTAGCTGAAGAAGGCAGAACTGAACTGCATAGCAAAGGTACTATAAGCTTAATCAAATTGGAAATTGGAAATTCTTTTTACTAGACATGTACATTATGTTTTATGACATACACCTGGTCCTTCCTTTTATGACACAGGAAAATATCTCACTGATACCTATCCTCATGCTGTTTATCCCTCACAGTTACTTTGTGTTTACATCTGAGTGGAGGTGCCTCCAGCTTCATAAATCTGTATGCAGTAGTATGGGCTCTCTAACAGCCATTCATTTTAATTACGTGTGACATAAAAGGACCACCTACTGATGAGACAATACAGCTGTAAGATTTTCAAGGTTGCTACAGGGAATACTTCATAACTGAAGTATGTTTTCCCTAAGGAGTTATACTACCATTTGATTTAATTTTTAATTTTTACATTTTAATCAAAAATAGATCAAATGGTAGTGGTACCCCCTGGGAAGCATACTTCAGATATGAAGCTGTTCATGTTTCCTTTAGATATGTAAAGCTGCCATTTATGTATAACTCATGAATGACATCCCGTGTTGCAAGCAAATATCCATGCAGTAGTTTCTATACTACTCTAGTGCATACATTCTAGTGCATACACACAGTCAGATTCAGAAAGGGAAAGTAACTAAAACATTCTAAGACATAATTCTATTCAGTATGAATTTAGCCCTAATTAAATAGTGTATGTTTAGAGAAAGTTTTCAGTCATATTTCTAGGCTTTGTATAACACAGAAATTACAAAACATTTTCCTCTAAACACGAAAAGATGTTATATTTTTATTAATAAGTACTTAAATACCTATATATGCCTAGACTATAAATGCTAAGCGCCTAAAAATAGGCTATAGAAGGAAGGAATGAGGTAGTGAAGGAAAGAAGGAAGGGTAGTAGGGAAAGGAATGGAAAGGGCGTTGGTACTTACCTGACATGCCCGTTCTCTTTGAGCTGTGAAGAGCATCCAATAGTGGGAGGTGCTTCAGTCTCTGCATGTCTAGGCTGTGCTTAATTTGTGGAATGCTCCTCCTCCTCCACGGTACTCCTCCCCAGCGTTCCCCAGTTTTGGCGAAGATGAGAGAGATAAACACCCTCGTCCTCAATGACCTAACAATTCATTGACCGAAGCAGGACCCCACCAGATGGAAAAAGGGTGGGGCTGGATGCTCTTCACAGCTCAAAGAGAATGGGCGTGTCAGGTAAGAACCAACACCCTTTCTCCCATGAGCTGTTCAGAGCATCCAGTAGTGGGACATACCAAGCTTGGCCTGTCCTATGGGAGGGACTCCATTTGGCCTGGAATCCCCTCCTGGTCCCTGTGGACCCATTGCAGAACTCTTCTGCCAAAGCAGGCCTCAGCTGATGCAAACACATCTATTTTATAATGCCTAATGAATGGTGATGGAGAGGCCCAGGTTGCAGCTCGACAAATTTCAGTTATTGGTGCCTGTGGGGCCCTGCTGCTGATGTTGTGGCACTTCTTGTTGAATGAGCTGTTATGCCCCTGGCCACCTGCAGTGATTGAGTCTGATACATTTTCGCTATTACGGCCTATTGTAGAAGATGAGACCTTACATCCCTGAGTGTTGGGCTGAAATGACACAAATAAGACTTCCATTTTTCTGAAAGTCACTGTGCGGTTAATATATATTTGCAATACTCACCTCACATCAAGCCTATGCCATTGTAGTTCCAGCCCTTGAGATGGTCTGGGACAAAAATTAGGAAGTATCAGCTCTTGTGCCCTATGAAAGGCCGAGTTAATTCTGGGTATAAATGTAGAATCAGGATGAAGGACCACCCGGTCAGAATGGAAAACACAAAGATCTTGTCTGATAGACAAAGCTGCAAGTTCCGAAATATGATGAGTAGAAGTGATCGCTACAAGGAAAACTACTTTATACATCAGAAATTGGAGACTTGAAGATTTCAAGGGTTCTAAAGGGTTCTTAGTGAGTGCGAAGAGGACCTTGTTAAGGTCCCAGGTGAGATAACAGTGTACCACTGGAGGGAATAAATTTGTGGCTCCTCAAAGGAAACTCCGTATGTGTGGATGATGGGAGATAGTAGACCTTCACAAGTGAGAACTGATGCCAAGGCTGCCACCTGTCTTTTCAACGTATTAGGTGATCATCCCTTGTCAACTCCCTCTTGCAAGAACTCTAGAATTTGAGCCACAGATGGAGAGATGAGATCAATTTGGGACTTGGTACACCATTTGCAGAAACTTGCATTGTAATTGCGAGTTGTTGAGGGGCATCTTGCAGCTTGGATGGTGGTGATAACTCTGTTGGAAAACTTGTCACTCTACAGATGACTCCGCTCAACCTCCAGATGGTCAGATGCAACCATTGAGGGTCCGGATGTTGAAGGGGTCCCTGGGTTAGCAAGACCTTGTCTGGCAGAATTCTCCATGGTGTTGATATGGATAGACTGCGGAGGTCTGCAAACCACAGCTGTCTGGGCCAGTTAGGAGCAACTAAAAGCAGCTCCGCCCTCTTGTCTAGCAGTTTCTGGATGATCTAGGGAAGCAGTGGAAGTGGAGGGAATGCATACAGAAGTCCCGGGGGCCAACAACAGCGGAGAGAATTGAAGTTCTCCGCTCCTTGCAAGGGTTATCTGGAAAAAATCTCGGGAGCTGAGCGTTGAGGGGGCAGACAGGTCCACCACCGGCTGTCCAAATGTCCTGACTGCTCTTGAAACAGGGTCAGATGGAGGTGCCACTCTGATTGAGCAGGGAGTTGGACTAGACTAGAAGACCTCCAAGGTCCCATCTAATTCTGTTGTTTTTTTAAATTTTATTATGAAATCTGCGATAGTACAATAGTTGAGATATTTGCTACCACATCTCTCCCATTCTCATTGTTTAAATAATACATTCATTGTTGACGTTTATCTATAAAAAGTAATTAGGCTTAATTTGAAACTAAAGTAAAAGTTACATCCGCCTGATGCATTTTTGTTGTGTATCTAATGGTAGAATGGGTGATACAGTATGTTATAAAATGCAACTATTTAATATTTGGGCATGATAAATAGGAGCTAAAGTATTTTTACAAGGACACCTGGTCACAGATGAAAGGTTGGGATACTACTTCAAATACAAATAGAAAAAAAGACAACCAAGTAGTAGATCTACCAAACAACTTCAGAATATAGTTATGTAATGAATACTAAAGAGACAGAGTCTTAAATTCTGGGGGGGAAAGAGCTTTGAGGTCAAACCACGAAGTCCAGGAATTCTTCTACAGATCAATTGCTGAAGAAATAAGTTGTGGAATGCAGATTGAGAAAGTTCAGCAAGAAATTAAGAAATGAAAACAAAGTTAGAGAAGTCTGAGAATCAAGCGGTCTGTAATGAAACTTGAGCTTTGAGTTTTGAACAGACCTCTTTGCAAGTAAAGTTAGATTCAGAAATCTGCACTTTTTTTCTTACATTTCCCTGAAACATTTGTTTTCTTTTTGAATAACTGCAAGTTGCTGAATATATATATTATCTGTACAATCCTATCTCTATTTTTCACATTATAGATGCTTACATGTTAGGGGAAGAATGTTTACTCATTTTGGGGGGTCTTTTGTCCTACTGAGTCTTCCTGAGAGCAATCCCCTGATGGTTTATATTTCACCAGAGTTCAAGAAGAAGTAGTTTGGGAATATGCAGACATCCTTGTTGCACCTTAAAAGCTCCCATCCTTAATTTGGCATATGCTTTTGTGGATTACAATCCACAATGGTTGCATCAAATGTTATCTCCCTATTAACATGTGTGTAGTTATCTCAAATGGGCCAGGTATGAAAGATGGAACATGTAACATGACATCATGTTGAAAATTGTTTCATTTATTTACTTGTGCCTGACATCATGGTACAAGTGCAAAAAGCCATGGTTTGCATCAAGAGGTTTCACCTTTTATGTCACTACAATCTGTGTCAGGTACTCATGCAGTAGTACATGGATGTCAAACTCTAGGCTTAAGGTGTGGTTCTGGCTCACGGGGTACTTAATCTGGCCCACGGGGTCACCCTGGAAACAGAGAAGGACTGACCCGCAGTGCCTTTGCCAACACTGGCAGTGTCGCAGGAGGCCGTTGCAGCTGAAAACGGAGCTTAGGAGACCGTTTTCACTGATAGAGTTCAGGCCACCAACAGAGTACCAACATGAGTGATGTCAAGCTGGCCACACCCACCCCAACCTCCCCCAGGTCAAACACAACCCTGATGTGGCCCTCAATGAAATCGAATTTGACACCCCTGCAGTAGGAGAAAGTATCAAATTGGATTGTAAAATATACAATCTAAAAGAATTATATCGGATCACAAATACATTTGAGGAATCATGATCTTTGTTCAAAATAAAACTAATTGATAATAGAAACATTTCAATATTAGTAATTTAAGCAACATATGTAGTAGAATAGGAAGGCATCATCATGGAACAAACTGCAAATGACAGCTCTACTATATGATAGCTTATATTTGAAATTTCAAAAAAAGTATTTTCCTATTAAGTCACTGTTTGATGATGAACACTTTTCAAATGTGACAAACACCCACTTTTCAATAACACAGCAAACTAGTCTTTGAAATTCTATTTTATTTATTTATGTGGAAATAAATGAAATACAATTTATCTTGGGCAGATTTGCAAGATAAATTTTAGAAAGGTATAATAATTTTTTTACACATTTACAGATCTTTTAAAAACATAATTGACAGTCTTAACAGCAAATATACTATTTAATACTCCAGCTTAAAAAACTAAATTAGAATTTACCAAATACAAAGTTTTAAAGTTATGCAACAAAATGCAAATGGTTGTGTCAATTCATTCAGGAAAGTAGAATTCTTAGATTTTGTATACAAAAAATATTACAGTGTATCTGTATTTTTAATTATTCTATTATAAAATCAAAAAGTTGTTAACATTTCTCAAAACAATTCTGTGGTTATGATAGTTTGTCCAATTTGATTGGAAACAAAACTTATATTTAGTTTGAGGACAAAAATCCCAAATGTTTATTCAATGTAAGATTTAAAAGTTCTGATATAAAATATAAAATTGTATTTTCTCACTGAACACATGCCAATATAAATATTCTAGGATATTAGTTTAAAAAAAACTACAGAGAGTCCTCCAGTTGCGAATGTAATGGACCCTGCCAATTCCGTTCATAGCCTGACGATGGAATGAATCACGTAAAATGAATGCAATCGCTCCCTGTTTTTGACCACGCATTCACTAACCAAATGTGCAGGTCATTAAGTGCACATGAGGTATTTCAGGGTGAGGAAGACTATGGAGGACCTAGTAATGGAACAGCCATCTCCCTTCAGACCACCCAAGGCCACCTCCGACCCATTGAGATATCTCATGCTCCCACCCCTGGGGTTCCCACAATTGTTCCCCCACATCCTGCCATGCCAGACCACATACCTTGTGAAGATCTAGTGGCCTATCTTCTCTCCGGCCTCTCTGCCCCAGTTTCTTTGCCTGCTTGTGGTCTCAATGCAAAAAGCATTTGCAAGCTGATGGGAGGGTTGAAGCAATGCAATTTTCCAGCCCCAAAGTCTTGTCGGCTTGCAAATGCTTTTTACACTGAGACTGGAAACTTCTGAGGGCTATGATCTTGCGCAAGATCACAGCCCCCAGAAACTTCCAGTTTTGGCACAAAAAATGTTTGCAAGCCATTGGGAGGCTTGAAGCAATGTGATTTTGATGCTTGCAAACGTTCTTCAACTGGATCTGGTTCAGGCCTCGGTTTGTTGAGACCCGAGGCTTAAGGTACTATAGTGCAATATCTTGCACTACTGATCTTGCATGATCTTACACTACTTTAGGCCTCTTTTCTCTATGAATACAGCAGCTTGCTAGATTGTCGCAATCCGTCTAATGTGGCAGAGCCTCTAAAGTCATTCATAAGTGTGAATGACTGCTGTGGTGCTGCAACAATTGTAACTTCGGGACTATGTCATAAGTACTTGGGGGAGGGTTATGTCATTACTTTGAATGGTCTCTAAGTGAACTGTCTTAACTAGAGGATTACCTGTAGTTTATTAGCATTCTTAAGAACAATCTGTTGTTTTCCAGAATGTAATTAAGAGATTTGAAAACTCTACATATTTTGAAATTAAATTTCTGGTGCTTGAATTCAATTTTATGTAACTCAAGTGGACAAGATGCCCTGGCATTCATTATCCAAATGAATCAAGGAGACTGTGATGAGGATCTTATGAAGCAAGTTGAGGAATTCATAAAATCAGGCAGAGACATTTTCTGTCAACCTCAAGGCCCTTGACTTTGGATAGCATTTTAAATGCATCTATACCTAATCCATTATTTCCAAATAGGCAAATTCAAAGCTCCAATATGAATGTAGTTTTGTTACTGTGTTCATGTTCATGTTTTAGAGTCACCAACTTATACTCACAATTGAATCCAAAATTTTTGTTGCTAAGCAAGACAGTTATTAAATTTTGCCCTGTTTTATAACCTTTCTTGTCACAGTTGTTCAGTGAATCACTGCAGGTGTTAAGTTAGCAATATGGTTCTTAAGTGAATCTGGCTTCCCCATTGAATTTGCTTGTCAGAAAGCTGCAACAAGTGATCACATGACCACAGGACACTGCAACCACCACATATAGATACCAGTTGCTAAGTGTTCAAATTTTGATCATGTGACCATGGGGATGCTGCAAATGGTCGTAAGAGTGAAAAACAGGCATAACAGCATTTTTTCAGTGCCATTGTAATTTTGTTATTAAACAAATGGTTATACATGGAGGATGACCTGCATGTGTTTAAAACTGCTTCTACAGAGCAAAATCAACCTTGAGTTATACTAAAAAGTATACAATAAATCATATATATAACTGATAAAAATCTAGGAAGTCTTCCAATATACATACAAACAACAACTTCAGATCTGTGAATGGCACTTCTATGTTTGTTTTCCAGTAAGTGATGGGAGACATAAAGGAAGACAGATTTACCCGTCATCCTCTTTGCCACCTATGTTTCATAATTTATGTGGAGATAATGTTGGAATAAGAAAACATAGAATCTAATGATTCATTTAAACTTCAGCCTTAAATTTAAAGGCAATGATTGCATGGATGAAATCTACAAAATGCTAGATTCTATATAATATATAATAGTCTCACACGACAGCCAATGTTGCCAATACCAGATGACCCGGATGAGATGGGATGCATCTTGCCAAAAACCCATGAAATTTAAGGAAGTCTCTCCCAACACACTTAATGTATTTATTGTCCAATTCAGTTAGACTCTGAGCAACTTATAGAATATGTATTAAAATATCATAAGAATATCTAAACAATAAACAAATACTGTATGGTAAAACCAAACCAGCAGCTTTGGAATCAATCATCTCAAATGAAGAAGAGGCTTTATAACTTCTTGGAGGGTTGTAAGAATGAAGGCCATCTAATCTTTGAAGGTAAAGTATTACATAGAGAAGACAAACCCTGACACTTTGTTCACTGAAACTTACAGATAAGTGTCCATCAGAATGCAGTCTTAAGTCTCTTCAACTGCTGATTTGGAAACTACTTTGTTGATAGCATTCTGAAGGAATAAATGAAATATCTCAGTCTCTGGATTGCAAATACATAATAAAAATCTTGTGGTAGAACAAAAGTGAATTCTACTCCCTCTACTTAATTATATTCATAATATTTTATTCATAACTATATTACAATCATGAGCAAAAAGTATTTGATTGAATTGCAGTGTCAGAAGGAGCAATAAACCATTGGTAGTTTAATTAACCAGGTTTCAGTTGCTAAATATTTCAGCTAAAATATATAGAATCATATGGTAGAACCTTTATCTAAATTTTGATATTACATTACAGTGCTGGCATTATTTATGCATTTTTGTTAATTTGTTTACCATAAATATATATTATTTTTAAAAGGTCCTAATGTTTTCATATAAAGTGCTTTTATAAACTTTGTTATTAGAACCAAGTCTATGTCTTCTTGCTGTAATGCTGAATTATAAATAAATCCATGAAAATGTATACTTGATGTATACGTTTTAAAAATTGTTTTAAAAGTAATTGATTCAAACTTGCATTTTAAAATAATTTGAACAACCTCAAGGGCATTTTATGACATAGTCAGCAAATATGCAGATGAAAATAAGGTTTACTTGCAACAACCAAATAACTGCATTTGACTTATTTTTTATTTCATGTAAAAAAGAACAGGTTCTTATCTTAACATTAAGTTTTTTGTCACTCAGATAGGATTCATTCAGCCAACAAGATTCTAAAGTTCCCCAGCCCTCTTTCCCTAGAATTTGTGGGACTGTATTCGAAAGTAGTTTTACTAAATGGTGGAAATGCACAGAATATTGCTAATCAGCAAAATTTAATTCCTTTGATATTATTTTTAGATTGGGAGAACAGATCTCGATTTGAAACAGATACTTATTCTGACTATTGCTGTCAAGGTTCATTTAAAAACAACACACATTTTGGGTGTTCAGTGCAAGATGTACGGAGTGAAAATAATGCAATTAAGAACTTATATTCAGGAAAATATGGTTCTAGTAGTACATGATATGTATATTATTAGAAGTGGAGAACTTTTTTCCTAAACAATAGATAATATGAGATATTAAAAAGTAAACTAAAATGAGATTCTATTGAAAATAGGAATTTATAAGAGAAGTGAAGAAAATATTAACAACTCAAGCCTATCATACATAAGTTTGATAAGCTTGAGCTTATCATCTGTATCAATGTTCTTTGATCTTCTATAAACACATCATGTGACCAAAGTGTCCCTGTAACGACAGATAAATTGTATTAATTGAAGCGAGGTTTGTTATACAGGTAAAGTTTTCTATCACAATAAAGATACAGAAGAAATGTATTGCAGTAAGATTTGCAGTTTTGTCCCAAGTTGGAAGGCTATAAACACTAAAAATTAATCACGTTACTGACAGCCAGACACTAATTAGAGGTAGACATGTTCATTCGGATAAAGGCTAAACCGACATCCAGCATGAATTGGTGAATAACCCAAGTTGGTTGGATTAATTTTTATCAATTGATATACAAAGCAAGTTAATAGCTAACAACGGTTAGTTCCATAAAATTCACTATGAAAACAAAATAGGTCACATTAAATCTTAGCACAATGTATGAACTCCAATGCGATTTCCAAAAATCCTATTTATTCTGAATGGAATCTGCACTATTTTTTTCTTTCTTTTAAAGAACATAATAATGGCTTTGATAAATGCACAATGTCCAGCTTTCTTTTAAAGAAAGGCCAGGGAGACAAAATGAAAAGAAGCTAAACTCTATTTTCATTGCTGGTAACAAGAGTAGTACCTCTTTCAACTACTATCTATGAAAACATGTTCCATGAAATTATATAATCCTTCTTTAAAGCTACAGTATTAAGCAAGGAGATACCACTTCAGCTTCTCAATGTTTCATAAGTTTATGGTTAATAAACATTAAAAACACAATGCAGCCGACCTATCCTAAGATAAAAGACATATCAACTTTTAGTTAAAAAGCAATGCCTCCTTTTTCAAGAAACCATTGTGGAATATATGAAGGAGAACTTATTTCAGATATTACATAGAAACAAAATAAAACATTTCTTCATACTTAATTTTCCCATTGTTCATGAATAACTCTGTTTTCATTGGCTTTCATAGTATAGGAATATGAATGGAGATTTCAGCTCTAAGGACTAATGTAGCTTAATGAAAACAAGTTAAAATCATAGTCTTATTTTCTTTGTTTTAATTGTTTTTTTCTTATATTTCCTCTGACCAATTGTATTCAGTCTTTAAAAATGTTTTTAAAAATTTAGCTGGGAATAGGATTAAGAGGCTCTCTAAAATATTTGGAAATTTATACTAAGAATTTTGGCTCGGAGGAATATCATCTTCCTTGGGTTGAAAGCAACTCTGCTTAACCTCAGAATCTAGTTGAATTATGGTAAGTTACGTCTTACTTTGAACATATCAAAGAATAATATCTGTCTACCAGTTTTGTAGAAATATTTCTAAAATCTCTTTGTAAATCTCAAATGTCTCCAAACAGAAATAGGTAATACATGCCTTAACTTGCATTGAGATTAATTTAGGTGACTGAATTCTGCTTTCTGGTATGTTTGAAAAACGAGCCTGCACTCCCTATATTTTCAACCTAATGCAGGAAACATTAGTTTGCACTCTGCTAGCATACCAAGAAAAAGCTAAATCAATCTGCTGCTTTTATTTACATGCTTTATCCCTGAGAAATGTAATTGCTGTTTTTTTATTAACCTTATGTTTTATGACTCTAATATTTAAGAACAAGCCTATCTTATGTCACAGTAAGAGGGTTAATATACTTACAGATTCACCAGCAATACATCTTGGACATGGCTGGGCAGTAGCTTTGGCTTCATTATCCATAAATATCTGATTAATAAGCACATATGTACAGAATTCTCAAAACAATATAATAATCACTATTTGACATCTTTGTTTTTAAAAAGTGATCCTAATAGCATAGATTCCAGTTTATAAAACATACCATATAACTTGGTTTCTCCTTCATAATCTGAGAACTGAACAATTCAGTGAGATCATTCTCCTTCAAATTCCACTTCACAGCCCAGTAATCCATAAAACAGTTGCTTAATGGGTGGCAGGGATTGATTGCCTGTGGAACAGTCTCCAAATTTTTGCACGCTCGTTTCTGTGAAATGAAAAAGAAATTTAAGTCTGAGGGCTTTTCCCATATGCTAGTTATACATGCATCTTGGCTAAAGTGGCTTGTTCTTGAGAAATAATGATTCTGTCTTTATTGTAACAACAAGTTATTTCATGACCACAACCATTGATGGTCATTGTTCTTACTTGAGAAATGACACATCTCGCTATTATAAGATGCAAAATATTTCTGTATTAAAATACAAAAAATAAACATATTGTCAGGCATGAAATATAACATTAATTCTCAATTAAACTAATTTATTGATCATATCTATGCACAGGAACCTAGTCAATTAGCAGCACTATTTTGATGCTGAATAAGAGTTAAGAGAATTTAAGAGGGATTGGACTTAAGACTGCTTGTGGGAATGTAGAGACTCTAGGCTAATTCCTCTTTTGATTCACCGCCTTCCTCCAGGCTCTACACTCCTACTCTTACACATATTATTCCTAACAAGGAAGCAAGATTTTCCCCTAAACAATTACCTTTGATTTTGAAGGAGGGGCATTTCATAAATTTAAAAGATGCTGTGAAAATGATGAAATAGATGAGAGATATAGACATCCAAAATTTAGAATTGTTCGTAAATATACTTGATCTGGAGCTTCTTACCAAAATTCCAACCCTTTTGGTAATACCCAACAATATATCCCCTTTCTTCTGTGTGAACATCTCTAACCTTCTTAATCTAGTTTTGTTCTCCCCTCTTTCTTTCTCTATCCTTTCCTCCTTCATTCTGAATCTATTAGAAAGGGAAAGAATGTATATATATAAACTTGTGCAATTTTGGGTTTGGGAGTGATGCTTTGGTAGGGCTAAAAAAAATAAAATAAAAAGAGTGGCAAATTTCCAGTGGCAAACATATGTTTCGGAACAATGAGATAAACATTATAGCTGAATTGGTAGCTAGATATTGGATCTGACCACTGAAATCTCTTCAAAAAAACAAAAAATTGAGATCACCCATATGTACTTTGGGCACTTGCTATTTCTGCATAGATGGCAGCAACTAATATTCCTGTGGTTGATTGTGTGTCAAACAGCTGGGAGTTGAGGGATTTCATCAAGCTCTGAAGTATAATGTAGTCTCTAAGGATTTTACATTGAATGGATCCTCATTTCTTAGTACCTATTGGAATTAATTTTTCATTGTTTTTTAAATATTGAGAAGCCTTGGGACAGCAAGTTTTACAGTGTTCACTGGGTGAATTCCTTCAATCCACAGTGAAAGGATTTTAAAATATGAATTCAAAGGCTCAGAAAAAAATATTTTTGGAGGAAACAGAAAAGGAGCAAATGTTGATCTTGAAATTGTCTAAAGATCCAGTGGTGAAATGCGACTGGTTCGGCCCAGTTCAGCATAACCGGTAGCAAAAAAAAAAAAAAAGCTCCGATGATCAGCTGAGAGGAGAAAGAAGAGAAAAATGCAAGATCGGCCTTCCCACCTGCCCCTATTATCCTCTCAGCTGATTGGCGCGGCAGAGCCTCAGCTGGGGTTGAAAGCTGTGCATTCATAAAGTGTGTGATTACTGAACCGGTAGGGAAACAGGTAGAATCCCACCACTGAGACAGATGTGAAATAAGATTTAAAACTAATTATATGACTATTTCCTGTAGGAACACTATTGTTTTTTAACTATAAAAATAAAAACATTAGAAGATGGGTCTTGAAATTTTGGACACTAGAGGGAACCAGAAAGAACTAAAGATTGTGTTTAAGGAGAAACACATAAATTACTTGCCAATAATAGAACACAATATTTTTTAACATTAGATGTATTTAAAGACCTATGGGAACAATAGAAATAATTTTAAAAATATCTGCCATTATAGATAAATGGATTGTGAATGTTGTGGGAAAAGGAATGAATTTAATTTCATAAGAATGAAACTAGTTTAAATGTGGATTTGGAATTGAGAAGTTATAAGGATAATGATATGCAAGAAGATGATAAACTGGCTATACAAATAAAATTGGATCAGCTTCCACAATTAAAAAGGAACATATAAATAATAAACCAGAAGAGGGATACTCTACAATGGGTGTACAAAAGAGTTCTATTAAAAATTAACAAAAGCAAAAATGAATAGAAATTAAACTCTAAGAAAAAGACCAGTTAAAGTTTTCAAGATTTTTCTGAGAAGAAAATAAATAAAGAAGGAAGGAAGGAAGGAAGGAAGGAAGGAAGGAAGGAAAGAAAGAAAGAAAGAAAGAAAGAAAGAAAGAAAGAAAGAAAGAA
>BLBF01000016.1:36100957-36215478 GCA_015471245.1 Laticauda colubrina | reverse complement strand
GAAAGAAAGAAAGAAAGAAAGAAAGAAAGAAAGAAAGAAAGAAAGAAAGAAAGAAAGAAAGAAAGAAAGAAAGAAAGAAAGAATATTATTTGTGGGAAATAAAGATTACAATTTCAGAGAATCACAAGGAATATAAATTTGGTTTCTTTGATTAAGGATAAAATAAATGGGTTGCTATCTGTTAAAACATTAAAGGGCTTTTGGCTGATCAAGACTGAACAAAAAGGTTTTAAGGATTAGTTTTCAGGTAAGAAATATTAATATATTTTGCATTTTAAATCTATTTGATTAACATTAATCTAGTTATCTTTTTTCTGATAAACCCTGATGGATTTTGATTAAGTATGGTTGAATGATGAGGTTTTGGTGATTTCTTTGCAGGTAAGGGAGCTATACAAAGAAAAGAAAGGATGATAAAGTTTTTTTAAAATTAAGTTTAAAATAGATATTTTGTTATTTATGGTAACCCTTAATGGACTTTTTGCTGATTAGAGCTGAATGTTGAGTTTCTAAAGTTGTTTCTAAATAAGGAGATGAGATATGGAATGAAGGGATACTTTTTTGTTATTAAAGAGAAGGTGATGAGTTATTTTAAAAACACTATACTTGTGACAAGTGGGAAGTTATTTGTTCATTTTTTTCTCTTTTCTGTTCTCTATTATACTTTTCTTTTTCTACTAGTTTTTATCTGTATAAGTGTACAATCGCTAATTAAATTAATATAAAAGAATGATAAGTGTATGATTTGCTTTATAAACAGGCTTCCTTCATATATGCAGTTAATTTTAGTCAGTAGATATTAATTCAACACACAGACACATTCTAATCGTGCTTATTTTTTGAGTATAATTATGCTAGATATATATGCTCATATATATATACATATATACACACATATACAAATAATAAGCATACATCTGGCTGAGGGATATTCAGAAGGATTTCAGTTGCATTTTCCAGTCTAAGATTGGCAAGATGGAAAAATTGTGGTTTGCAAATCATTATTGTTTGATTTGTTGACACCTTTATTTTCATTTCTAGAAGGAATTATCTTAGATTCAGGGGTGTTTGCTCTTGGATAACTATATTGCAAGTGGCAGGTATTTAGAGAGGAACAGAAAATACGAAGAAAAACATTACATTGTATAATGGATTTTGGTATCATAATGATGTATTCTGATTTCTGCAGTTTTCTATTTTACAATAATATGGAGAAATGTGAGACAGGAGGAACCCGTTGGCATGAATCACAAAGTCCATAAAGTTCCATCCATGGTAACATCTGAACTGAATCTTTATACACCTTTATAATAAATTGTTTGAATAGGATGCAAGAGAAAAAAGTTCTCCCTCTCTATTTTCATCAAGTATTTCTGTAACTTCTTTGTATTTTTTGAAAATGGCTTCATGGTTCCTGTCACAGGTTGACTGGACACTTGAATAGAAGTACTTTATATTGTGAAGAATACACCTCTATAGAAATCAAGTTTTAAAAAATCTGAATATAAACAAAAATGAAATGAAATAGAATCCTGTTAGGTTAAAAGAAAGTGGATGAGCACAAGAAGAACAACCAAGGGAAAAAGGCTGAAGCATGACTACTGTTAAAAATGAATCAGCATGCATCTAGAGGAAGTGAATCAGAAACAAAATACGTATTATAGTAAGAGTGTACAAAATGTAATAATAAAAATCTGAGAAGACTCTCTGAAGACAAGCTGCCTTCCATTGGGAAAACATCCATTTCCTTTGTTCTTGGAGAATTTGTCCTTTATTAAAAGCTAGAGCAGGCAAGTACAAGCAGCATAACTAGCAAGATGCATGAAAGGATAAAGGAGAAAACTGATTTACTGCTATGCATTAGAAGAAATTTTTTCTTATCAAAAATAAAACCAGGCTATTGTTTTGGGTCTAAAGCACTTATGATCAGACAGGAATTTAGCATACAGAGTAGCTGGTTATGAATGCTACACTAATGCAAGCAGAACCTGTAGAGGTTTCTATAGAGACTCCCAAATTATTCTGATATTTGAAGGCATCAGAAACATCTTGAGGAACTGAAAAAAAAGAAGACCTGTATAGAATTCTGATTGTGGAGATGGCATTAATAACTCATACCTAGCATGTCCGTGGCAAGGCCCAATGGGTCAGAGAGCTATAGAGACCTTCACACTGAATTTCATAAAAATGATGCATAAATGTGGTAACCTCATTCTTCCACAGTTAAAAAGTCCAAATATATTAGAAAGGATTCTGCTATCGAGCAAAGTTTAGGTTAAAATGATTATAATAGCATCTCTTATGATTATTAATGGTATGTGTGTTTTGTGCATGTGCATTCACACATGCTGCATACATTCTGAACAGGAAATGGATTTTTTGCTTTACTGTATGTAATTGGTAGATGAATAAAACTTGGAAATTGCACGGATTCTTTATGAAGTTTATGACAGTTGCATTGTCCCAGGGTCACAGAATCACCATTTGTTTATAACCGTGATGGCGAACCTATGGCATGTGTGCCACAAGTGGCACACAGAACCATTTGTGCCAGCATGTGAGCTGCAGGCAAAATTACCTCACTTTGCATGCGCGTGCCTCACAGCTGATTTTTGGCCAGTTTGAGACCTTTTTCGGCCTCCCAGAGGCTTGAGGAAGGCTTCTGCAGGCTTTGCAGGCCAAAAACCAGGCCCATTTCATCACTTCCTGTTTTTCTGGAAATACTGGAAGTGACAAAACTGGCCTAGTTTTCGAGCTGCAAAGCCTGCAGAAGCCTTCCTCAAGCCTCTGACAAGCCGAAAAAGGCCTCAAACTAGCCAAAAATCAGCTGCAAGGCACTGTGCAGGGAAGGGGGTGGTGGAGATTGCACACACATGTGTAGGGGGCATGGGAGGGCATGCATTGCCTTCTGGGTGCTGGCACGCAAGCACAAGCCTGCAAGCGGGCACACAAGTTTTGCCACAGGAATCCAAAAAGGTGAGCCACCACTGATTTATAAACTTCCCAACTGGCTTCTGACAAGCAAAGTCAGAGGAAGAAGCCAGGCTTGCTTAACAACTGCATGATTTATTTAACTATTGCAGTGATTCATTTAACAACTGTGGCAAAAAAAAGGGCACTGAGATTCAATAATAGGTACTGGTTGCTTAGAATATCTCAGTCATGTATCCTTCTTTAAACTCCAGGAAATGTTCTATATTGTTGCATACAACGGCTGAAGTTCAGTACTCAGTTATTCGTAACTGCTGACAGACATTCTCTGACAGACAAGATATTCTTGTTATTTGTGGAAACCTTGAAAAAAAACAACCCTATTTTCTTTGACCTTAGCGTGATATCTTTTGCAATTCAGTTGGAATCGAGAAAAGGCTAGGCTAGGTAACATGCTTGTTGACTGGTATGGCTGCATGTTCATTTGGCTGGGAGCTCTTCCTTAGCTAAGTATATCAGTGGGATAAAAATTAAAGGAGACGCCAATTACCATCTCTGATCTCAAAAGCTGCAGATAAGACCAATCACCCCTTAAGGGTGATATTAAAACTCACTCTACTGAATATAAAGCATTAAAGTAGATGGCCTTTAGACAGACATGGAAAATGAGGATGGCATTAGCTTGCATTATTCTGATCAACCGCGCCAACAAATCCAATCCTCCATAGAAATGCTATTAGTGTCAGCCCTCTTTCCCCCTCCTCCCTCTCCCCCCCCAAAAAAAAGGGAGAAGAGGGAAAAGGCTTTGTGTAAAGTCCCTGAAGGAAAAGAAGCAACTAATGTCATTAATGTGTTAACAGCCTCTGGTCACTTAACAGAGTAGTTTTAATAGGCTCTAGAGGGGAAACATGTCCAGCCCTTTTCAGCCAAAGGGTAGGTTCGAGCTGTGTGTGGGTTTTGAAGATAGTGGGTTAAGTTCCTGGGGGATTTGCTTGCCTTGTTATATATTTGCAAATGTACTTTTAATAAAGCAAATGATGGCTAACTACAATTAAGTACCAAAGGTGGCTCTCTTAACAAGCACATGCCATTGCACTGATAGGTTTAATTACATTATAAAGCTCACTGGAAAACACTTCAGGAAAAAATATAGGGGCATCACCGTTTGCAACATTAGCATATAACAAGTCACTCGTGATTTCACTTTCCTGTCATAAATTTGCTCTTGCATTTGAATTCTGAATTACATTTCAAGTCTCTTAAAAATAGATTTTCATAACACACACACACACAGCACACACACACACACACACAAACACACCCCGGTTACAAATCTGTTTAAGGGAGCTTTCCCCTACCTCCTATAATAAAAGTACTGTGAAATCGCCAAAGGTCTGGGCTCAGCACTGTTTAATTATTAACACTAGAGGGCTAAAAAAAAAGGTAACATCGAACAATTGAATTCTTAGAAATATGAAGCCAAGTTTTATTTTAAAAATAAAATATTTTCAGGTAGATGTTTTGTTTCCAAAAGAAAAACATGATGGCCAACTGCTGTTGACTTTTAAGGGATGACGTTTAGGATAGTTCTCATTGTACTGTAGGTTTCTCCTTAGCTATGATAAAAAACACATTGGCATAAGAAAGAACGCAATGAATATTACTAACAAGGAGTGTAGTATTCTAGCTCCTTAGGCTTCTAAATACCTTTATAGATTGACAGCTGCCTGTCTTCTCCTCCTGTAATAGCATGTAGGTGTGTCCTTGGGAGACAGAAGGAAGATCCATAGACAAAGAAACAGCCTGGTAAGAGGCGGTTCACTCTGCAGGTAGGTGATAAGTATGAGAAGCATTGATGAAGAGACCTTCCCTAGTTTCTTGGGAAACTAGAGAGGAGGGAAACTAAAAATAGAGGAGGGAAAAATACTTTCAGTCAGATTGATGGCAGCTCTGTCAGGTACTCCAGATAAGAATAACAGTAACAGAGTTGGAATGGATCTTGTAGATCTTCTACTAACTCCTTGCTCAAGCAGGAAACCTTATACTACTTCAGACAAAGGCTGGCCAGTCTCTTCTTAAAAGTCTCCATTTGAAACTAGAGGCAACCTGTTCCACTGATTAATTGTACTAACTATCAGGAAATTTCTCCTTAGTTTTCGGTTGCTTCTCTCCTTGATTAGTTTCCATCCTTTGTTCTTGTCATGCTTTCTGGTGCTTTCGAAAAAAGCTTGTCTTCCTCTTCTTTGTGGCAGTCCGTGAGATATTGGAACACCACTATCATGTCCACCGCTAGTCCTTCTTTTCATTCCACTAGACATATCCAATTCCTTATGGTTTTAGACTCTGATGGTCTTAGACTCCAGTCTCCTAATAATCTTTGTTGCTCTTCTCTGCATTATTTCCAGAGTCTCAACATCTTTTTTATATCGTGGCAAAACTGGATGCGGTATTTCAAGGGTGGTCTTACCAAGGCATTATAAAGTGGTACTAACACTTCATGTGATCTTGATTCTATCCTTCTTTTAATGAAGCGTAGGACTGGATTGGCTTTTTGGGCAGCTGTAGTACCCTGATGGTTCATATTTAACTGATTGTCCACTAGGCCTTCAAGATCCTTCCCACAGTTACTACTATAGAGCTTATCCAAATGAGCTAATCAAATTTTATTGTAAGGTTATATTATTGCCAACTTGTCAGACTGAATCTTGAATATTGTCAGACTGAAAGTAATTCTCCCTTTCTCTCTTTTTAGTATACAGAAATCCCTTCTGCAAATGCTTCTCTGTTCTCCCTATCTGTGTATAGGTAGTCCTCGACTTACAACCACAATTGAACCCAACATTTATTTTGTTAAATGAGTCATTTGTTAAGTGAATTTTTGCCCCATTTTACGACCTTTCTTACCACACTTATTAAATGAACTATTGTTGTTCTTTAGTAACATGGTTGTTAAGTGAATCCCCACTGACTTTGCTTGTCAGAAGGTTGCAAAAGGGGATCACTGCAACCATCATAAATATAAGTCAGTTGCCAAGCATCAGAATATTGATCACATGGCCATGGGGATGCTGCAATAAGTGTGAAAAATAGTCATGTCGCTTTTGCCAGTGCCATTGTAACTTTGGTCATTCAACGAACTGTTGTAACTTGAGGACTACTTGTACTGACCTGCCTCTTATCAGAATGTTGCCTTTCTTTTGGGTCCTCTTCCTGTTTCCCAAGGTTATTCCCACCATTACATCTCTCCACTATCCTGTTCTCAGAATAAGAGAGGAAGGTGATTTTATAGTTTAGTGTTTCAAATTACAAACAAAAAAATCCCAGATGCCAACTACCTGGATATTTTTCTAACCCCAGGCAATATTTTTAAGTGCACACAATCTATCCTGCCTCTCCCCATCCTTTTAGCTTTCCACCTGATTCCAGTACTTCTGAACCAGCAAAGAGTTATGCCAGCAGCATCTGCGGTGTAAATTTATAACTGAGTGATGGTTTCTGACATTTATGTATATACAAGCTGCTACATCTTTCTCCATTCTCCCTTCCATGACAGCTCATGAAATTTCCTTGTCAGAATCTACTATTTTCTTACAAGAGTGGCATAGCCTGATGGATGAGAGGACCCTTCAGGAAAGGAAGGTGATGTAGAATCGTTTGAAGATTTTGAAGAAGCACTAAAAGTATCTGTCAGAGATACTTTAGATTTACAAATACTAGAACTGGTCCATGAGGCTGAAGTTTATGGCCCACACCTGAGTTTTAAAACAAATGCTTTGGAATTCACAAGGGTCAGAAGAAAAAGCTTGTTGCAAAACTTAAGAATATACTCTTACTGATCTTTGACGTGCAAACAGTAATTATTAGCTTTCATGATAAAAGTCTAAGAAATGCCTTTTTTTCAATTGCAATTTTAGTACTCTCTCTCTTTCTCTCTCTTAAGAGAGAGAGAGAGAGAATATGGAATATTAGGAAATTTTTCCCTATGTCCAGATATGATGGGCTACAGTTCCCAATATTCTTTATCAGTTGGCTTGGGATTCTAGGAGGTGTACTCCAATGATCTAGAAAGCATGAAGGTCAAGTAGAGAAACCTTACTATATTAACAGTTTTAATTAAAGTCTGCATTTGCCTTACTGGTTGTGAAATTCTGGTGAGGCAATTCTGGTTCCCATGGCTAACAATCACCACAATTTTGGCAGTCTGGATCTGGCAGCCTCACTCAAAATGCCAAACTCATGCTGAGCTGCACGAAATTACTGTCAGGAAATTTGAGTAGCCCAGAATGCTTTGCTTTCTTTTCAATCAACAAGAAACCCAACACTGATATGATCCCCTTCCAGCAAAATAATACATTATTTTAATTAATATTTCCCGGTTTGCATTAGGCTACCAAAATTATCCAGCTAACCTCATCCTCTTGTCTGAGGATCAAAATGGGGATCAGAAGACCTCTGAAGAAACTCATTACCACATCCTGGTACATTTGGGGGAGCACATCTGGGCTCTCCCAACACCTCTTCCTGTCCCGTGAATCTAAAGGAAAATCTCAAGAACGAGGGAGACAAGAAAGCAACCAGGACACTTTTTGGTCTGTGTGTCCCCTAAACTCTTCCCAACTTCCCCGTTTCTCCTTAACCTCTTCAGAGTTCATTCACAATCGAAGGACAAAAATCATACTTAAAACAGAACAAAAAACATAAAATTCTTCCCAGGAACAGCAACCCCACAGGAGCCCGTTATGAACCAACCGAGAAGTCTGCGAAAGGAAAAAAAAAAAAAAAAAAACACCATAAAATATTCCAGCTGGTCAGACCTTGCAAGCCGGACACGCTGTTACTTCGGATAAGACCAATTCAAGATACGACTTTATGCATTACGACTTTAAAAAGAAGTGCATAATAAAGAGGTGGAAGAGGAGGAAGAGAAGTTAACTTGCAAAGAACATCCTGTCACCCTTCAGACGTCCCATCGCAGCTACAGTAGAATTGTGGATTAAGGCGGAAGCGAGCGCCCATCCCACCCCATTCATTTTTATTTCCTCCTTCCCATCATAATCCTTTCCCCGCAGTTGTTTCTTCTTCGTCTCCCGGCGGAAGCGACAGGCTTTCGGAGGCCAAATTTAGGAGGGCAACCCTTTAACGCGCAGGCAGCCTGCTTGCCTTCAGAACCACCGCTCACCCAGCGGTGAGCAAAAGAGCGAAGGCGCAGCCAAGTGAGGGCAAAGCGGCTGAAAAGACGGATCGCGGTCACGTCGGAGGGCCCGACGGCGCATGCTCAGCGCCACTGCCACCCGCTTTCAAGGCCGGCCGTTCGGCCATCCGGCCTGGCAGCGGCGCTGGCTCGCGCAGTCCTAAAACGTCGAGCGGGTTGGGCTTACGCGCTCGGGCTGAAGGGCGCAGGATTCCTCCGGCTGGCCTCGCCGCCGCTCCTTCAGCAAGTTCATGGAGGCCCGGCCCAGGCAGTCAGTCAGTCCGTCCGTCCGTCCGTCCACCTCCGTCCGCGCTTAAGGTCGCTGGGCTTAAGGTCTACTCAGAGGGCTTTGCGCCCGGCACTCCGCCCTCTCTTCACGATAGCCAATCCTCTCAGTTGAGCCGCGGAAGGCAAAAAGGCTCCGTCGGCCGCGCTGTTTTTAATTAGAGTGGCAAGGCCGGCGGGCAGACCGTAACACCCAGAAGTATCGGGGCTAGAAGTCCCAAGACGCAACCGCCTCGGGGCGGAAAGGGACAACTCGCCGCAACTAAGTCGCCAGGGCCACTTCGTCTTGGTCAGTTCGCTGCGGTCAACTCAATGGCCAATTTGCCACAAGACAACTCGCCACAGGACAATTCAATTTAATTATTTAGAAAAAAATTTTTTGTCATTCACATGTCATTTCGTGCCTCCTTCATTACCCTTTCTTTAGTGATTCCATTCCACCATTTCTTCCATAGAAGAGCGGTCCGATCTAAGTATTAGTATATAAAATCATACATTGCAGTCCTACCTGTCAATGAATACTTCAGCTTCAACCATAACAACACAAGAGCACACAATAGATACACACTCAAGGTTAGCCGCGCCAGACTTGATTGTAGGAAATACGACTTCAGCAACAGAGTGGCCAATGTCTGGAATACTCTACCTGACTCTGTGGTTTCTTCCCCAAACCCCAAAAACTTTAACCTTAGACTGTCTACTCTTGACCTCACCCCTTTCCTAAGAGGTCTGTAGAGGGTGTGCACATAAGCGCACCAACATGCCTACCGTCTCTGCCATATTGTTTCTTTTATTTCTTTTATTTTTCGTATATGTATCCATGTATTCATAACTATGTTTTTACTTATACCTATTACCTTGTAAGCAATTGACAAAAATAAATAAATAAATAAAACTCTTGTCCCACACCCAGTTGTCTTGGGATGAGTTGGCTGCAGTCAGTTGAAATCTCAATACCAAGATTCTCAGTTCCTGTCCACCATGTGAAACACATAAATGTTCAAATATTACAAGGATCAGAAAACTTAAGTATCAACTTTATCCATACCAATAAGGAGTTTCCAGACCGATTTAAACAGAAGAATGTTCTGGAAAGTTTCCTCATGTAGATAAGCGTGATGCTATTTATAGTATTCATTTCAATATTTAGAGCTTGTTCAAGAATTTCAGGTATATTATTTGATGTTGAAAAAAACCTAACCTATTTTATGATACTCCCACTATATATTCAGAGAAACTAAGAGCTTTATGTTATGCATGAGGAAAAATGATCTATATTGGAATGTAGTAAACAATGACATACCATATAAATTTCAAACTTGCCAAAAGAAAATGCTGACCCTTGAAACTGTTATAGCCCATACTTTCTCATTATTTCATTTTCATTTGATTATTTCATTCTCCTTCCATATTCCAACTCCCCCCAGAGGTGTCTGATACACATACTGAACCTGGAAGTTTAAAACCTTGTAACAAACTCTAATTTTGGCCTAAAGACAGGAATGTTCTTGGATGCAGTGATAAATGTGGTTTTCTAATATGAAAAAAAAAAAATAGCAATAGCACTTAGCACTTAGACTTATATACCACTCCATAGTGCTTTACAGCACTCTCTGAGCTGACAGACATTTCAGCGGTTTACAACGGCAACATATTGTCCCCATCTATCTGCATCCTCATTTTATACATCTTAGAAGGATGGAAGGCTGAGTCAACCTTGGATTGAACTCTTGGCTGTGGGCAGAGTTAGCATGCAATACTGCATTTTACTTACTGCGCCACCACGACTCAGGAGTACAGAAAAACCATGAATATTAAAAATTGTTAGGTTAAACAACCACAAATTACATCTGGATATCCCTTTTCTTTTGTAGATGTTAAATATCACAATATTACCTCTAATTCCACATCTGCTTGTGCTACATATACATACCTGTTACTGCTTGTATGTTATGCAGCATTCTGCTAAAACAATATGCAGCTCTCAATTCTAATCAGCTTAGATAACTTCTCTTGTAGTTTTCAGCTTTTCTGCACAAACTGGAATTTAAGATAAGGTTGATATAAGTGTATTGTACTTATCTCTATCTCCAGGCTCCTATCTCCATCCCTCTCTTCCTTCCTTCCTTGCTTATCCTTCCTCCCTATCACAAAGGAAAAGAAAACTGTTATTTGCAGGAAGACTAATTTAGAGTTCAGATTTGTTAGGAAGAGAATATAGTCGGTAGAAAGTGGTTATAGTTTCCTTTACAAACATTTTCTGATCCACATTAGTTTAGTTCAGGGTCGCCAACCTTTTGGACCTCAGGGACCACCAAACTCATAATTTAAAATCCCAGGTGTCAGGCGGAGCTCCATTCAAAATCCAGGAAAGAAATACTTAAGACTTTTTAGAGAAAAGATATCTTTTACTGAAAGTGAAGTGGTAGCAACCAAAGAATTCTGAATCTGAGAAATTAGGCACGCAATTCACATATACAAAGTGATGGAAATGTTCCCACCCCCAATAGTTCACATGACACTTCCAATTAGAAGTTGTGAATATGATCATGTGGGCATCTTCAGGTGATGATGAGGCCTCTGTCCGTTGACCTTGGCATATTTTGATAACGGGTTGCAGTTGCGCAGAGAAAAGAAAGCTAAGCGAGAAATAGAAACCTAACTCTTGTATGCTTCCCCCCCCCCATTTACACAACAGAAGAATGTAACACCTCCAGCTCACTTCCCAGATTTATCCCTACCTCCCCTTCCCCCCGTTACTTATGGCAGTCGAAACATGCAAAGCGATAGTAGAAGATCTTGAAGGCTGACATTCGGCCCTCCTCGAAAAAGGAAAACCATCAGTCCTAAAAGAGAGAGAGGAGAAAATATAAAGACAATTATTAATCATTAAAGAATCACAAAAGAATACAATCCTAAGGCTTATCAGGATACTTGGAACAAACTGCCTTGACCAACTTAGGGGCTTTAATGTCGGTTTCATTAACCCATTCGGCTTGTGAAGAAGGGAAATGTTTCCAGGCTACGAGATACTGGAGTCGACCCCTCCATTTGCGAGAGTCCAGAATTTCTTTAACTTCAAAATGTTGTTCACCTTCAATCAGTATTGGTATGGGAGGGTCAGCCTGGACAGAAGTACGTTCAGGTTTTAGCAAACTAACATGGAAAACCGGATGAATTCGTTGAAGAGTTTTGGGTAAGTTCAGCTGGACTGTTACAGGATTTATAATCTGTTCAATCGTGAAAGGACCAACATACCTAGGACCAAGCTTCTTTGACTTTTGAGTGGTCTGCAGGTATCTGGTGGACAGGAAAACTTTGTCGCCCACTTTATATTCTTTCTGTGGAGATCTTTTCTTGTCTGCAAACTTCTTATGAGCTTGATGGGCCTCATCTAATGCTTTGCATGTCACTGGCCAGTTAAGTTGGAGTTGAGTTATCCATTCATCCAATGAATGGATGTTAGGCTTTTCACGAGGGAGTTCAGGTATGGGTACGAAATCTTGTCCCGAAACCACTTTAAATGGAGTAAATCCAGTACTACTGTGTAAGGAGTTGTTATATGCCACTTCGGCAAATGGTAGTAAGTCGGACCAGTTATCTTGTTGATAATTTGTGTAACATCTAAGATACTGTTCTAACACTGCGTTAGTCCTCTCACAGGTCCCATTGGTTTGGGGGTGGTGGGCGCAGCTTAAACCCTGGGCGGAGCCTATCAACTTCAGGAACTCTTTCCAAAAATTTGAGGTAAACTGGACCCCTCTGTCAGAGATTATGCGTTCCGGAACGCCATGTAACCTATAGATATGTGAAATAAACAATTTAGCCAGTGTCTTAGCAGATGGAATCTGGGAACAAGGTATGCAATGTACTTGTTTGGAAAACAAATCGGTTACTACCCAGATGACCATGTTTCCACCGCTTTCGGGTAATTCTACTATAAAGTCCATAGAGATTTCCTTACAGGGGGCCGTTGGTCTAGCTACATTTTGTAACAATCCTACTGGCTTACCAGGAGGTCTCTTTGCCGAAGCACAAATTGGACAGCTAGCTACATAAGCTTCAATGTCCTTCTTTAAAGTAGGCCACCAGAATTGTGCTTAACCAGATGTAAGGTCTTCACAAATCCAAAGTGGCTAAAGCCAGCGGCTTTAGAATCATGAGCCTGTTGTAGTATTTGGCCCCTCAGCACCTGTGGCACATACAACTTGGCCCCCACCCGAGCCAAACCATCTCTCACTGTATAGTCACTTGAATGAGCCAGGAACCATTTGTCCAGTTTTAAAGCTTCTTTTAATTGTTCGATTAGGTCATTCGATAAATCCACTTCTTGGTTCTTCTTTTGGGCTCTGGTGATCACTGGGGCGGCTAGATGTTTGGTTGAGACAATTGGGCTTATCACCTCCTGGAACATACTATTATATTGGGGTAGTCTAGAGAGAGCATCCGCCATGAAGTTCTTCCCTCCTGGAATGTACTTCAATGAGAAATTGAACCGCTTGAAGTACTGGGTCCAGCGAACTTGTTTAGGGGACAACTTCCGGGGCGTTTTTAAAGCTTCCAAATTCTTATGATCAGTCCATACCTCAAATGGGTGTTTTGCTCCTTCCAGGAAATGTCTCCAGGTCAGTAAGGCCCAACGAACTGCAAAAGCTTCTTTCTCCCAGACGGCCCATCTTCTGTTTCAGACAGCTTACGGGAGGTATACGCACAAGGCTGTAAGGTCCCTTTCTCGTTGATTTGAAGTAACACCGCTCCAATAGCCACATCACTTGCATCAGCTTGAATCACGAAAGGAGTTTCCATATCCCGGTGCTTCAGCACTGGTTCTGCAGCAAACAGCCGTTTTAGCTTTTCAAAAGCTGCTTGGCACTCCATGGACCACTCCAGCGGCTTTCCTGGCCTTGGCTTCACCTCCACTTTTGTTTTTAAGAGATTTGTGATGGGCATTGCTATCTTAGCAAACGTCGGGATGAATTGCCGGTAAAAATTTGCAAATCCCAAAAGCTTTGAAGTTGTTTTCTGGTGCGTGGTGGAGCCCATTCCAAAACAGCACGCACCTTCCCTGGATCCATTTCTATGCCTTCAGATGAAATGCGATATCCCAAATAGTCAATTTTGTCTTGGTGGAATTCACACTTTGACAGTTTAGCATACAACTTAGCAGCACACAGTTTCTGTAGAACCGACCGCACTAGTTTCACATGTTCATCCAGAGTTTCCGTGTAGATTAGGATATCATCAAGATAAACCAGAACCCCCCTGTATAAATGTTCATGTAACACTTGATTGATCATTTGCATGAATACAACTGAGGCCCCTTGTAAACCAAAAGGAAGAACGTTGAATTGGAAGCAACCCATCGGGCAGTTAAAAGCGGTCTTCCACACATCCCCTTCCTTAATTCGAATCAGTAGTATGCTTCTCTCAAATCCAACTTCGTGAAAATCTTCCCCTTCGCTAAATGGGCCAACATGTCCTTCATCAAAGGAAGGGGGTACACAGTTTCCACAGAAATAGCGTTCAAATTTCTGTAATCCACCACCAAGCATTTGGAACCATCTTTCTTTTCACGGAACAACACTGGGGCCGCTACCTGGGGTCCGGCAGGTTGAATGAAACCACGTTCCAGATTTTTATCTATAACCAATCTTAGCTCTTCCAATGCCCGTGGGGTCATTGAGTACAACTTTGGTTTCGGGAGCTTCACCCCAGGCAAAATCTCAATAGCACAGTCTGTTGGCCGGTGAGGCGGAAGCTCATCCGAGGCCTTCTCATTGAACACTTCTTTTAAATCCCAATACTCTTTGGGAATTTTCTCCTCCCCTTTCACAGGCTCAGTACCTGTGGAAGCTATTTCAATTAGGTCCTCAGGCTTCGGCTGGGATCTGCCCCTTTTTCCCAGTCGCTGCTTGGTGCATATGCGCAACATCCCCTTTCTCCAGTTAACTTGGGGGTTCCATTTCCGGAGTCAGGGCAATCCCAGTATTAATGGTTGCTCCATCCCAGGGACCACAATAAAACGCAGGGTCTCATCATGCTCTCCCATGATCATTTCTATAGGTGCAGGGCAACCTCCAGCCACTGATCCATCTAGTTGGCAAAAGGAAATGGGCATCTTCAAAGGTTTTAGTTTTAGGCCCATTTTCTTCACTACTTCCGTGTTGATTATACATCTTGTGCACCCAGAATCTAACAGGGCTAGCATTTCCCCTTCGACCCCTGAATTGGGTACCCTCAACTTCACCGGAATGGTCATAGGGCCCACGCTTGGACTTACCAGGAAGTCATCTTCTGAATCAAATCGAAATCATCCTCCTCAGGGGTCACTGGGGTTTCTGATTCCTCTCCTGCAGGAGGGCGACCTCTGCCATCTCTTTCAACTTTAGTGCTGCTTCGCGAGGCTTCGCTGGGGACTTTTCAGGTTTCTTTCCTTCTTTTGGCGCCCCCTTTGGTCCCAGCTTGACTCTGCAGTTCACAGCCCAGTGACCTTCCTTTCCGCATCGAAAGCAGGCCGAGGGGTTGGGTCTTGCCACCACTCCTCCCCTCTGAGGTTTGGGAGCCTCTTGAGGGCGTGGGGGAAACCTGCTCCACCCAGAATCTCCCCGCTGTTTGCTTCGGGTTAAATAAATCTCCACTTCTTCTGCCAGCAAGTACCACATCTGCAAATCATTTGGGTCTCTTCTAGCAATGCATCTCTGGTACACATCTTCATTTAAACCATCTTTAAACACTTCTATCAGGGCTTCCTGGGGCCAGCCTCGGAAATGGCCGGTTAACTGTCTAAATTTTTGGGTGTAATCAGCCACAGATCTCCGCCCGTTTTATGGTTTTCATCCTAATCTGGGCCTTGCGCTCTGCAAGTGGGTCCTCAAACCTAGCCCGCAGTGCAGCCATGAACAGGTTATAGTTCAGCAGCTGGGGAGCATTATCATTATGCAAGGTCACCATCCACTCTGCCGCTGTTCCCTCCAGAGCCCTGGTAACACACCTCACTTTGGCTGCTTCTGAGGGAAAATCCTCCCCGTATTCTTCCATATGGCTCCAAACTTGGGCTAGGAAAAATCCCAAGGTTTTGGGATTCCCCCCGTATTTTACTTCTAACGGCGGCAGCCTAGGAGCTCTACACCTTCTAGGAATCACACCTCCCGCTGAGGGCCCCAGGGCTGCTGCTGGATCGGGTTGATTTATGGGAGAGGGGGCTGCTCTGCTTCTTCTGACTGGGGCTACTTCCCCTCCCCCTTCATACCTTTGTGCAGCTTGGGGTTGTTCAAAGGCTTCATTCAGGAGTCTCCTGGCTTGATCTTGTAAAAGTTCTCTCTTTTCCTTCTCTTGCCAAGGCTCCTCTTTTCCATGCCGACGGGTAGTTGTGACCCCGGGGGGGGGTCCTTCTCCGAATCTTTCCAACCAACCCCCACCGACCATCTGGGCTTCACAGCTGGATCCTCTTCCAGACTGAGCTCTGCTAGCGATTGGGCTTCCTGCACCAGCAAAGAATCTTGCCCTCCAATGGCTCCCAGATCCTCTTGGTCACTAGTTGAAGATGACATGATGTCCAGGCCCCCTCAGAAGAAAATTGGGTATTCTCTCCGGGTGGGCTGGTAGAGAGATTCAGAATAATGTCAGGCGGAGCTCCATTCAAAATCCAGGAAAGAAATACTTAGACTCTTTAGTTAAGAGAAAAGATATATTTTACTGAAAGTGAAGTGGTAGCAACCAAAGAATTCTGAATCTGAGAAATTAGGCGCACAATTCACATATACAAAGTGATGGAAGTGTTCCCACCCCCAATAGTTTCACATGACACTTCCAATTAGAAGTTGTGAATATGATCATGTGGGCATCTTCAGGTGATGATGAGGCCTCTGTCCGTTGGCCTTGGCATATTTTGATAACGGGTTGCAGTTGCGCAGAGAAAAGAAAGCTAAGCGAGAAATAGAAACCTAACTCTATTGTATGCTTCCCCCCCCCCATTTACACAACAGAAGAATGTAACACCTGCAGCTCACTTCCCAGATTTATCCCTACCTCCCCTTCCCCCCATTACTTATGGCAGTCGAAAGATGCAAATGATAGTAGAAGTTCTTGAAGGCTGACACCAGGGACCACTAACTGGTTCTGTGGGCATGGCCTCATTTGTAGGTGTGCTTGATGGTCATGTGACTGGCTCGGCATGTTTGTAAAAACTATAAATTATAAATAAGAGAATATTTATAGAAATATTGAATTTTTTATTTAAAAAAAAGCATTTTTTAACCCAAAATTAGGCAAAGCAGGCAGGCAGATTGAGTTGTTCACAGAATCATTCAGTGATCTATCTAACTGCCATCGGTTTCCTGAGTCTGTCACATAAAATTTGCTTACCGTGAGTCTGCACTGAATAATAGAAAAGTCAGTCCTAAGGGAGGTTCAGCTATGCTTAAAAGCAGAGCTGAAGATCTAAAGATTAGCTAGAAAGCAAGAGATCCAACTATTTCCTGCTTCCTAGCTAATCTAAATCTTCCGGCACAGCAGAACAGCTGATGGTTGGAAAAAAAGAAGAAAAATATCAATTTAGCAGGCAAATTTGCCAAGTAAGGAATGAGTGGGCGGGAAGGGTTTCCGCGGGCCATGTGGGCAGTGCAGCCTTGTGTTCCTGCGCAGCCTGGATTATTTTAGGGGGGTGCTCTGGGGGTGACATTTCTCTGCGGCACACCAAAATTTTCTCACAGCCCACCAGTAGGCCACGGGCCACCGGTTGGCAACCGCTGGTTTAGTTGACACTATAGTTCCACCAGGTTCAGGACAGGGAAGATTTCATGATATTAAAAATGATTGAGCAATTGTCATCTGTGTTTTACAAAAATGTATCATTATTCAAATTATTATAACATAGTTATATGCATGAAATCCAAAAATGTTAGATTCTGACCTTAGCTTCTAGGCAAAAAATATTAGGATTAGTTTATTAGTTGGCACTTAAGAGTCACCCATGGAGCAGATGCATGCTCGAACTCAGTTAATATTATATGAACATATCTCTGTTATTCTATAGATGTTGACTCTTAGCAACGTGTAGATTTTCTGTTTTTTTAGGTTTCCCAATGTACTGATTGCCACCATAGCTGAACCTATCCATTCTGCTGGTGGTAATCTTTTTCTTCTCTCTCCTTCCACCTTTCCCAGCATTAGAGCCTTCTCTGGTTAGTTAGTCTTTACATATTATGCTTGAAGTAGAATGGTCATTTATGTCCTAAGTGTGTACTCTTGGTTGATTTGTTCAGTAGTCTATTAGTTTGTTTTCTTGGCTGATTAGTTTTCTCAGAAGTCTTCTCCAACATCAAAATTCAAAGCCATCAATATTTTTTCTGTCCTACTTTTAAAAAGTCCAACTTTCATTTCCATAGAATGTCATGGAGAATATAATGGTTTCCCCTATTCTGATCTTTGTAGTTATAAACACGTCCCTGATTTGATAGTTGATCCTAAAAGGAAGAAGCTATCCATTTTGATGCTTCATTGTCAATTTTCACTAGCTGACTAAAGTAAAGGCATATTTTCAACAGGAGATTAGGAACATGTATCTAAAAACTTACACTGGTTTTGCGTTTCTCAATCAACATTTTTTGTCTCTGTGTACGAGTTTCAAACCTTTGTTTTATAAAGAAAAGAAAAGTTTTGTGTGGAAAGAGAAAAGACCGAAATGACCTCATATGATTCATGCAAAATGCATTTATTTGATAATAAAACAGTAAGACTTTGTACAATTTCTACATTTCTTCTTTCTGCAATTTTTATCTGCTCTTCTGGATTAGAGCCCTGGCTCATCTAGTCCATGAGTCTCTTCTCACAATTGCCAGTCGACTGTACAAGAAAGTCTACTAGCTATATTTCCTAAAGGAAAGTAAGAAGGCACCAAAAGGAAGACTGTAGACAAATTATATTAGGAAATTCATTCATGTATCTCACTCACTGTTCTCTGCATCTAGTTTCAAGAAATGGTGCCTCTAGGTAACCAGCAGTCATTCAGCTATTGCATTTGACAATTGTTAATGTATACAAGCTAGAAGAAAAATTAATTTTAGCAAAGATGCCATATGTATGCCTCTCTTTATTTTATATTGAAATTATAATTATTTGTAAAACATTGTAATAAGGTGCTTACCTAGAAGTGTATTCTAAATTAGTTCTGTCATTCTTCTATAGTATAACCAAATTCTGCATTAAATATTGTACTATCTGCAGAATAGGTTGTCATGGAGATTTTTATGTAGTATATTTAAAAACACTTGTTTGATGAATGACTACACTATAAGAAGGCTTAGGGAAACCTGTCTTTTAATAATGTAATGATATTGCTCTCTTATTATTAATTGCCGTTGATTATATGTAACATCAGTAGATTGAAGTTATGACATAGTCACCTAATGACAGATATTTTGGTTTGAATGTGATTATTAAGCTCTGGATTCCAGATGCATTTTTTCCAGATTGGCATTTATTTCAAAACTAAACCTTGCTGCTTACTTTAATACAGCCTGCTTAATTTGGCTGTGTTTCTCCAATAAAATCTGGGGAGGGAAGCATATTCTTCTTCATAATGTGTTTTTGATTTAGATCAATATAGTAAATGTATTTTTCATTTTGATAACTACAACATCCTTGTATAATAAGGCACATTCACCATCATGATGCTTAATTCTTACACTTCAAAGTTGAGATTCACTGATCATAATGTAGTAAGTTGTGTCAGACTCAAAAAAACAGATTCCCATGTAGAGGTTTTAATTTACTGATTTATTGCTAACGTCTATGCACAGGAGTCTTCTCAGACTAACAGTCTGTATCTGGACAAAACTAGATAAAGGTCAACTGGCATTCAAGGGTTTTGATGGTAAAATTCATTTTTTTTGAGGCTACATAGTGATTCTAAACTAATGTCTCATTTAACTCCTCCTCCCATTTCTGCCAGTTTCTCCCCTGTTCATTTTAGATTGATAGGGTATTTGAGTATAAAGCCAGTGAGTCAACCCATATTAATCAAGCTCAGTTCTTTGCCAACATAGAATATTGCATAGCACATCAATAAAAAAAAATGGGGAAATCTGACTCTTTTAGAATCATAAAATAAATAGAGCTGAAAAGAACATTTGGGCCATGAATCCAACTATATAATAAAAATCAAAACATTCTGCTGGAAAAAAAAGACTTGCCTTTAACAATATATTTTATCATGACTGAAGACAAAAATATGTATCCCTGGTAACTCAGAAGACTAAACCTCTGGCCTTGGTGACCAATCCAGATTGGATCCTGCAATGTATTTTCTATTTCAAATCTGAAGGATGGATTCATTTATCACTCAGATTTCTTATCAGGTATGCTGACAATCCAAATAATTCTACATATTTTCAAAATGATTTTTTTTCCCAAATACACTGAGACATTTGGCCATATTTCGAAAAATATTGAAGGCCTACTTCACTAACACCCCCCCTCCCCACTCCAAAAGCTTATAGTAAGAATTTAAGAGAGAGTTGCTCATCTTTAGAGACTGTTAATGCCACCTACAGACAAAGAACTATCTTTACAACACTGATTGTAGCAAGAGTCGTTTCTGTGTTAAGAGCTTAATTAGCTTTGTTAGTTTAAAAGCAAAACATGAACTTGTTAGATTGTCTCTTTCATAATAAGATTCAAAAGGATTTAGGAATAGCAGGTATGAGCATTTTGGCTATTTGTTATCTAAATAAGCTTGTTTCTGATGTTTATTACAGTTCTGTCTTTTGTTCTTGGTAGCTTCTTGGTGTCTTAACATATGTATGTGTATGTCCAGAAAAGAATCATGACATGCACAAAATGGAATGGAAAATAGTCCCCTCTGGCCTGTCAACTTTCTGCAATCTTATTAGGCTCATATGTTAAAACAAAGTATGGAAGTCTGCGTTGAATTATTTTGCACTAGAGAAGCGTATGATTTACAGAGTAAAATGTGTCACATTTACAGACATAATAGAAATTGCTTATGAGTTTCAAACATGGGTTTATTTTTAAAGAATATAAAACTAAGGAACAATTAAATATTTCCGTAATGGACCCCAGGGATATTTTGTGGAGTGCCCTCTATGGAGAAGCTCACCTGGCACTCATCATACAGTTCTCTTGGTTCCTGGTGTAATCTCGGAAATGTTTAAAAACAATTTCCAATGCTGTCCCAAAGGTGTTTTTTCAAGAGGCAATTGGATTTCCTTCTTTTTCTTTGAAGATGTTTTGCTTCTCATCATAGGAAGCTTCTTCAGCTCTGACTGGTGGGGAAAGCTGAAGAAGCTTCTTGGATGAGAAGCTAAATGTCTTCAAAGAAAAACCAGAAATCCGGTTGCCTCTTGAAAAGCACCTTTGGAACAACCATGACCTGGATGACTGAGAATCTCCATAAACAGTTTCCAAGTCTGTTTTATCATTACTTTTACTGCGGTGTTTTTTATGTGCTGTAATGTTACAGACACCTGTGACTACACTATTTGCTGTTTTACTTGAACATATTTTGAAATTACTTTTCAAGAAAATAGTGTGTGGTACTATATTGTGTAGAGTAGAAATATAGTCTTCCGCTTACAACCATTCATTTAGTGACCATTTGAAATTACAGTGGCATTGAAAAAAGTGATTTTTGACCAATCCTCACACTTATTCCTATTGCCGCATCCCCAGTCACATGATCAAAATTTGGATGCTTGGCATATGTTTACAATGGTTGCAGCATCCTAGGATCATGTGATCACCATTTGGGATTTTTCCAGCCAGCTTCTGACAAGCAAAGTCAATGGGGGAAGCTGGATTCACTTAACGACTATATGATTCGCTGCAGCACAGTGGTTTGTTTAATAACCATGGCAAAAAGGTTGTAAAATCAGGTTCAATGCACTAAACTGTTTGCTTAGCAATAGAAATTCTGCTAAATTGTGGTCATAAGTTAAGGACTATTTGTGTATAAATAAACAAGCAAGCAAGTAAAAACACAATTTTGCTTGACCTAAACATGAATTTTATAAAATGAAGCATTTGGGCATTCAAAATCCCTGTTTTATTAACAAATGGGAAAATGGTGTTCTGGTGTTAAATCTAAGTATGCCATTAACGCCTTTTAAATTTCCTTCCAAATAAGTGAACTAATGACTGCAAATATTACATGGCTTTGCCCAGTGTTGGATATTCATCACAATGCAGTTTTTGTTGTAAAAATACAATGCAAACCAAGTAGCAAGGAAGTAGGCTAAACTATGACAACTTAGGTAATAAAACATGATATTTAGAATCCTTTCATAACGTTACAGTTCACTGCCTTTCAAGACACAATCTCAAAAACTTATGAGTAAGTTTGTGGTAAAATATGAGATCATTTCTTTCTACCCAATTATATGTTGGGAAAATACCACATGCATTCCTTCAATTTATAAAAGACTTTATGTATGCATGTATGTACCCACACACAGATATACACAAACTCCCTAATGCAATCTATATAAAATGACATTTACGATCCCAACAGTCCTACAATTTTCCAGATCTAGAAGACAGTATGTTAATAGAAAAAGGTAGGTGGTGAGCAGTTTGAAAGTATGTGTTGTAGACATTTGGTTGTGTTTATGTATTTTATTATATAGCCATAGAGAATGTAAAGAATTTACATTCTCACATCTGCCGTGTTGTTTTAATTTTAATTCTATTAAATGTTTTGTCTGGACTTCAAACATTTCCTAAGATTTAAAAAAGTTGAGTGCTTTGTCCACTGTGATGATTTTCGTTTTGTATGAGCGAAGTAGTTTTAAGACCAAAGAGCTTAAAGACGTAAATCCTATTTTCCACCTTCAGATAAAAATTGTGGTTTCAGTGGGAATAGTGAATTCTGTTTAGCAGTTAATTTTTAATGGGTGAATTTCTCCTGTGAATACAGCAAAATAAAAACTGAGTTTGTCAGAGATATCTTTCATCTGCTTCACTCTCCTCCTTCCGGGTTTCTGTAATGTGGAATCTCTATAAATAATTTGCAGTCTTACACATCTTGAGCTATTACAGATGAAATAAATTCGGATGATGCACTCCACTGTAAGCCTAAGAATAGTTAAAAGTGACTTATCCTAGGGGCTCCACTTCCCATTCTGTTTTGATTATAGAAGAAGGCTGCATGTGATTGGGACCATGTGGTCTGCAAGGTATTGCACGCTTCTTAACGTGGATTCTGTTATCAAATTTCTTTAACTTTTATGTGCACCTGCACATCTGGAAACACTGCTTTGTGTGCTGCTGCCCCATCCGTTTCCTTGGGACTTGTATTGGCTGAGTCGTCGGAGGATTATACTGTCTGGGAGACCTGCCAGATTAATTTGGCCAGCTGCCTGTTGTTCAATCTGGAGCCACTGAAGCCCTCAGTTTCTCTGGGACCTTGCTGCCAGATATTCCATATGGGATGCCCAGAAATATAGCCTAACATTAGGGAGATTTAGTTCTCCCATATCTCCATGGGCCCATACATTTTTAATGACAATTCTTGTTTTTTGCCTACCAAATGAACCTTGAAAAGGTCTTGTGGAGCTTATTAAAGTGTGAGGTTTTAAATTCTCAAAACAGTTGTAGTTGATATAAGAGACTAAAGGAGGGCATTTATTTTAGGAAGCTGTATTCTTTCCATAATTGGTGCAGAGAGATTCATCTATCTATCCAAGTGATCATCAACATTTGATGGCATCAGGTTTGTGCTTGGTCAAATGGGCTCATTAGCATCTTAAAACTAGAAGGACATGTAGCCTAAAAGCTAAAATGATTTGATGAGGGTTGTTGTATACGAAAGCATGTTTGCAAGGCACCAAAGTTCTACCTTTGTTGCTTTAGTATAAATCCTGTTGTTTTTCAAGGCAAGTAATATACAGCACAGTATAAGCAATCAGGAAAGTGTTGCAGAATCACCCATACAACCAGTGATCAGTTATGAATTCAGTAGGCTGACCTCATCATTTCCAGAACACAGCAGCTCCCATTCCTCCTCCAGTCAGACTGGCATCTCATCTGAAGTTGCTTTGCATAAAATGATGGAGTGGAAATGATCAAGCAATTGCAGTTGGAATTTGTGTTGGAATCTCTGGTTTCCTGTTGCTAACAGCTGCTCCCTCTTGTTTTTAATGCAGCAATTTCATTCCAGTATTTTTTTTTTCTCTTTTGCATAGAAAGCATGTTTGAATATTAGAAATTACTGGCCAGTTTTGGGGTTTTTGTTTGGCTTCCTGAACGAAGTTAGCTCATGTGACTTTGTAAGCCATGGTTTATAGCTTAGCATGTGTGAGCCAGTTGTGGTTTATTTAGCAAGCCATAACTTAATTGCTATATGAGAATTAAATGCAATGTATGGCTTTAAAAAGTAGTTTATTTATACGAGAGACCAATCGCATGCATTTTTTTGATACATTTGGTGATTTCACTTAGTCTTTTGCTAAGGTTCCATTGATTTAAGAAAAAAATGAGACTTTGCAAAAAAGCTAAGCATATTACTTTTTAGTCATAAAAAATAACATATATAGAAACAACAGTTTAATTAATTTCATTGCTACATTGAAATGGCTGATCCCTGGATCAATTACTTTTCCAGAGTTAATGATTTTTAATTTAATTTTTGTGGGCAGCATAAAGGTAAAAGATGCATATGTGAAATTGTGCATGTAAAATTGTAATCTGTTAACCAGATAGTAATGGACTGGCTGTAGACTTAATCATACTTAGACTGGACTCTCTGAAATTAATAGAATTTATATTACTGATGATTGACCTGAATGCTGTAATTTTAAATAACCATTTATATATTTGTATTATTGCTGTGAACTACCCAAAGTTTTGGTAAAGAAGCGTGCCATGTAAGTTTGTTAAATAAATAATTGTAAACTACATTGTTTTTAGCAAACCAATCCAAGGCATGCCTAAACATATTCTACGTGTATCTAGGCAGAATCAGAATATTTTACACAATAACAACAGCCAACATTTAACAACTGATAAATTAGTTTCTGGCCTTGTTGCAAAGGTCTAAACTGAAGGAAACAAAACATTCCTGCGAACATATGTGGTCCCTTGTAATTTTCATAGGATTATGCTGCTTTAATATCACATGGCTAGTAGAAAGAACATTCCTTTATTCAATGGGATTTACTTCCATAGGTAGATAATTGTATATATAGTGATTTTTATATTATACTTTTTTTAGTTTGTTATTTCTTAATAAACCTAAGTAGAATTAAACTATATTTTACACCAAATATAGTAGACACAATATGAAAATATAACTGGATTGTGAATAGAATATTTGTACAAAATTTGCTGATTAGCTATTAACATTGAGGCTGTATTCAATTTAATAAATTAATCCAAAATTTGGTACATACACAGTTCAAGGAATTCAAGTATACAAACACTGGAGACATTTGTGCACTCCAAAAAAATTACATAATTCCTAAAGGGAAATCAAGATTCTTAGGTATAATCCAGAAAATATTAATTCCTTGAGCAAAACCCGGAAAGTTGAAATATTTGAAATCCGGTTAATAAGTAAAATTAAATTCATATTCAAATTTATATGCTGCCTGACTTTCAGTGACTGAGTGTTTTTCAATGGCAAAGACTGAATGGTTAATTCCTAACAATGACTAGGACTAGAAAAACAGAACAGAATAAGAGAGTTTGGAAGGGACCTTGAGGTCTTCTAGTCCAACCCCCTGTACAAGCAGATCCTGTACCATTCCAGACTAGTGGCTGTCCAGTCTCTTTTTAAAAGCCTCTAGTGATGGAACGTATGGAACGTTTGTGCATAACAATTTCAATTAGTATACTAGAATTTATTTATATCTATTTTCTTAGGGAGCTTAAGATGATATACAAGGGGACCTCGCCTCGTTTTTTTTTTTTTTATTTTTTTTTTTGTTCACAGGAACTCGGTTTCTGAACCTGACAACTTGTTCAAAGCCACCGAGGGAACCCTTAGAGATCAACACACGGCCAGAAAAACGCACGTTTGTTTTATTTCTTTCTTTATTTATCAAAACAGACGAGAGCTTGAAACACCCTTTAAACTGGCTCAAAGCCTCGTCCATGTCAGGGTTCACAGCAGGGACCGTCGGCGCTCACCTTCCGAACTCTTGTCTCCTCCCTTCATCGCACAGAGTTCGAATCTTGGCCCCGGCATCTTCTCGGTCGCGTTACCCGCTCCCCGCGGAAACCATCGCTCTCGTCTCCAGCGCGATAGACGGGACTGCCGAGTCCCGGTCCGCACATGCGCGGGATTTCAGCTACCATTCGGGACGCAGGAGCCGACTTCGGAGGGGTGGCGCATGCGTCATAAAAGAAAGTCACGAAGGGAGATAGGCTGAGAACTACTCCCCCCCCCCCCTCTTGAGACCAGCACCAACGATGGCGGCGGAAGGAACCGCGGGAACCTTGGTAGAAGCGACATCCTCGGCCCAGTTCCAGGATTTCCTGCAGCGGCCGGACAGGTGGGTGCCCGTTTCGCGATTAGATGAGGCTCCTTTGGCCTTTCCTTGGGGCGGGGAAAGGAAGTATCGGTTCTCCTGGTGCTCCGGTGCAGATTGAAATGTGTGCCCGATTGTCAACTTTCATTGTGGCAAGCTCAGCCATTGGTATTCATCTTTGCTTATCCCCAGCCACTCTTTGATGAAAGTTTTTGCTGGCGAAGGAATGGAAGACGGGGTCCCCAAAGCGGACAGGATGTCATCGTCGTCGTCATTATCACCGCTGTCTATGGAGATTCCTCTGTCTGTGCCCACAGGTGCTTTTTCAAGAGGCAGCTGGACTTTCTAGTTTTCCTTTGAAGAGGTTTGGCTTCTCATCCAAGAAGCTTCTCCTGCATGTCTTAAGAATCTCCATAGACTTCTGTCTAGGGAGACATCCATAGCACAATTAGTTAAGCTAGCATTTATTGCATTATTTTCATGTTAGTGAAACCCTAACTCTAAAGGCAAGACAGTAAGTTTAATTTATTTCCAGAAGAAGTTTCTCTCTGTTTTCTGACCTAAATGGTACTGGTGACCTGTCTCTTGATGCATGCATGCCAACAGATACACACACCCTTCCCCTGCATAAAGACCTTTATGCGGTCTTATTTGTTTGACTCCCAGACCGGAAGATTCCCCATGCTTTTTTTCATCTCCCTGCAAATGGTCATGGTTTTGTCAAACTTAATTGCAGTTTGTGCCTTCAGTCTGCAGGTCTCATTTTAATCACATTTGGCATCTTTTCTGTAAAAACGGCATCAAGGAAAATGTTTCTGTCACTGTATCTTTTCTTTTATGTATACTGAGAGTATTTGCACCAAGACAAAATCCTTCTGTGTCCGACCACACTTGGCCAATAAAGTATTCTATTCTATTTCTATTCTGTTCTGTTCTGTTCTACATTCTATTCGGGAATCATTTATCTGACCATCACATCAGTCAGTCATAAGACCTGGTGCTCTTTAAATGCCATATTCATTCCCCACTCTCTCTGTTCATGTTACAATGAATGGGCTCTTTGGAGAAAAGATGGTGTTCAACAGAGCAGCCTCTGAGAATGATGAGGCAGAAGTAAAAGCTTTATAAGTAGTCTGGGTGGGCATGTGAACAATGTAGGTCAATCCATCTGGGAACATTGAGTCTGAATGGAAAACAGATTTGTGACAAATGTGTTCATATGTCAAGTCCCACAGATTTCAGTGAAATGTCTGGATTCCACCTATAAAAAATACAGTGTGCTGCCAGGTTGGCTCCTCTCTGTTCTTCAACTGTAGAACCTTTCCGATAAAGGTCTAGTTCTTCAGTATAACATTTGCCAGATAGATTGAAATTAAAGCAAAAATCGCAGGCACGCTAAGAAAGTGAACCTGCATCCTCCAAAGGATAAGTTTATTCACTAATTAAATGTAGAGTCTCATCCTCAAATTATTTTTATGTTATTTACCATTAATAAATAAGTCAATCCTATGTTGTGGATGCATACAGGTAGTCCTTGACTTAATTGGGACCAGAATTTCTGTTCTTAAGCAAAACAATGAGCTGTGCCTGATTTTATGACTTCTTTTTGCTATGGCTGTTAAGCAAATCAGTGAAATTAAGTGAATTACAAGGTCATTAAACAAATCCAGATTCAGCCATTTATTTTGCTTGTCAGAAGCTGGCTAGCAACGATATGACCTGGGCCACTGCAGACATAATAAATACATGCCAGTTGCCAAACCCCTGAATTTTGATCATGTGACTGGGGAGGCTGTGATTGTATGTTTGAGTGCCAGTTGTAAGTCATTTTTTTCAGTGCCATTGTAACTTTGAAAAGTCACAAAACATATGATTGTCAAGGACTACTGTAGTTCCTTAGTTTCTTACATGTATTCTTTATTTTTTTTTCACTGAAAATCAAATAATTCAGGCAGGAATTTAGTTTGCCACTCCAGTTTCATTGTGTTCCTTATTATTTTCATGACTGAATTGAACTAGACAGGAAATGCATGAACTTTGTGTATTATTTCTATTGAACTCGTTTTTGTGCTGAGCAAGGTAGTATTAAAATAAAACTATGATCTTGCTGAATGTAGAGGTTGGCCCCAAGGAGTCTTGCAACCTGTGAATATGTATGAACCTAGAGGTGAAAGAAGGGCATTGTCTCTTTCACATTTTAGAAAATGAAAATGACAGCACAAAGCTGTATTTAGGTGGGAAAGTGGAGTTTTGACAGTGACTCAGCAGGACAAAGCTTTAGTCCAAGATGTATTAATTGTTTTTCTTACATACTGGTACAGTACAGTTTTAAGAAATAGGTACAAATTCATTTTAGATAGAATTATTCTAGGTGAAAGTATAAGTAATACACTTATTGAAATGAAATAAAAATATGTGTGGGGAAGATTTAAGAATTCTTTATTCTATATCCCTCACTGAAGTATCTTTCCAAAGCTGGAATGTCTGTATATCTCAAATGATGTAAAAAAAGAAAATAGAAAATGAAACAAATATTGTAAAGAACAAGAAAAATATATGAAGAAATGACTTTCCAAATATCCCAATAAGAATAAACAATTTTAGTAACTGATTCTCTTAAAATGTAAAAAAATGGACTTTCTCCCATATCTCATCTCTTTATCCATGAACAAATTCACAGAACTTTGTCATTACAGTTTTGATGTCAGCAAATGTCCACCAAGCAACAACAGAGATAACAACGAATATTTTAACCTTGATAAAAAAAACACTATATTCCTTCTTTTTTACTTCTAACAACTTGATTTTTTGTCACTTCAAATAATGTTCTAGAACTTGATTCTTTTTCATTTTTTTGTCCCTTCTCTTAAAATTCTTTAAAGCTTTAACGTCTCTTTTGTAAATCCAATATAGGAAAATAATTCAGATCACTCTCTTGGTTATTATTTTTATATATTTTATTTTATTACCTCTTTTACTTATTGATGCATAAGCTGATTTCTTTTGAATATCCATTGTAGCATCTTATTCCATATCATGCAGCCTGCCATTTTTAAATTCACTTTCAGATCAGTTTCTGTCTTCTATGGCAGGGATCCCAACCAGTGGGCTTCAGCCCACTAGTGGCTCATGGGGGGATTGCAACTGGGCAATGGAAATAGCCGCGTGCATATGTGCAACTTCAGTTGCGTGAGAGTGGGTGCTGCATAAGGGTGCTTCTCAGCAACTCACACGGAACTATCCTTCCCACTGGTTTGCAAAAGCCGGAAACATTGGGAAACTTCATTCTACTGGAAAACCCGTTCCTCTTCCATAACACCTTGTAAACACAGCTTATCAATAATAGCAGACACTCTTAAAATTAACGTCTGTGTCCATTGTTCAAAAATACCCTTCAGTGTATCCAATGTTAAAATATTTTGCTCCATTTTTATATTAGTATGTCAAATTTAACTCTTCTTTTCCTTTAATTGTAATATTTAACTCTAATTCCTTTTAGTTTCTTCAATATGCCATCCTATCCTTTTTTAAAAAAAAATCATTTTGGGGGGTATTTTCCCACAGAAAGGACTCTTATAATTAATTCCAAATTTTTAGTTCCTTAGTCTGTTTATATATTCCCAGCAACAACATTGTAGTCATTCTTTTACTATTTATTCCAAACATTTTTCCAAAACCTTTAAACTTGTATTTAAAATTTCTTTTGCTTAGATTGAAAGAAACTCACCAGGTATTTTCAGACTCATCAACTGAAAAATTCTTTTAGCGGAAAAGCAGTTAAATCAGTAAAAGTGATTTGAAAAAGAAGCATGTGAATCCAATGTTTGAAGGCACTGACTGTGGTTTGAGCACGATGGCTATTCCCTTGCCTCCAGAGCTCTAAACCATCTAGAGACCACTGTCTTGTAGTCTCCTCACAAGGTCCAACTGACTGGAAAACCTGTGTGTGACTTCAGGTCCTCTCCTTATATGCAGTAGAATTATGAAGAGCTGATCAACCTGCTGGCTCTTCATTCTACCAAGGTCATCCACTCTGCTTTTAGAGTAACTTATATTCAGTTCATTTTGTGCCTGGAAGTTCAAAATAGTTTCTTTTTCATAACTTTCTATGCAGAAGTTTTTAACGACAACTGAGTGAGTAGGTTGTTTACTTACAGTTATTGAGAAGGTACTTTCAACTTTTGTAATATTTGTGGTTACAAAATGGTTGGATTGGAAGGCTTTGATATTGAGTTTCCCACTGAGAAGCAGCTGTCAGGGTCTATTCTTTGGCAGCAGTAAACAGGATGTGAAGGGAATGGCAATGAATGTGAGTTGAATTTGGATCAGCCTTGTGTAGAATCAGTAGGTATGCTGCAGGGAATATAGGGACTGGTAATATGTCAAAATCTTGGTCTATTGCTATTGTCTATTTTGGTTGACAAGTGGTTCTCTTTAGGCAAAAAGGAGGCTTTTTTCCCAGTGCCAAATTCTTACACTGTGCCTCTAGTTGCTTTTTACATTGCTCTGGTCTGTAAAAATACTTGACTGCTATGTGTTTCATTTTTCTTATTGCAGGTCTTTAGTGGTGGTTCATTTTTGGGCCCCATGGGCTCCTCAGTGCATTCAGATGAATAATGTCATGGCTGAACTAGCAAAAGAGCATCCACAGGCTATGTTTGTGAAAGTAAGTCAATATATGTGTGATTGCAGACGTTATACACACAGAACAAAAAATGTTCCGTTATTCCAAATGAACTTAAAAATGTGAATTGGGGCAAATGAGTTTTGTTCAACCTCACACTTATTTTCTATTTTCATTGGTGGCATATGAAATGCTTTCTTTAGTAAAAGTGAATATTTTTATACTCTTACTTTTAAACCAGAATAAACTGTTAAAATATTGATATAAAAAAAGGGTGTGTGTGTAATTCTTGGCCATCCAGAAAATGATGCAGTACAGACTCCACTCTGTACTAAACATCAGGATTGTGGATTGTGTCAACAGTGACAGTAAAAGTGGCTAGGTTCCAAACATTGTTGCTATACTTTATTTTTAATAAATTCTATATAGAGGCTTTTGAGATTGATAGCCTACAATAAGGCCACGATTGAACAAACTAATGGGGCAAGGGTCACCTTAGAGATGAATGTCAAAAGGCAAATGAAGTTTTACATATATAAAGCCCCTGTCACACTGCACCAACGGATGGAAAGAGGATGTAAAACGGAAAAAAACACTTGCCATCCGTTGGTTAACGTGATGCTTCCATTCTGTACTCACTGCCTCCGTTTTGCTTCCTCTCTATCCGTCCAGCATCCGTCTATTGACATTTCATCCACTCAGAAGGTTTTGAGCTGCTCAAAACTTTTGAGCGGAAAATGTATCCAATGCATCCGTTCTGCATCCACTAGGCATACGGGGGACATCCATTCTGCATCCGTTACGCATCTGCTATATCTGCTAGGCATCCACTGCGCATCCGCGCAACTCAAATCCGTTCCAGCGGTAAACGGATACAGGGAGGAAGCGGAATGGATGCGCAGCGTTAGCACGGACGGAGAAAGGATGAAAGCGGATGAAGATACGCATCTGCGTCATCCGCTACACATCCTCTACGCATCCGCTCTGCATCCTCTACGCATCCGCTCTGCATCCTCTACGCATCCGCTCTGCATCCGCTTCCATCCACTAGGCTTCCGTTCTGCATCCGCTTTCCATCCGCTCTGCGTCCTCCCCCCGTCCGTTCCTTCCGTGTTATCCGCTCTGGTTATGCAAATTTTTGCCCCTTTTGAGAGCGGATAACAACGGATGGAACATTTTTCTCGTCCGCTGTGTCCTTTTTACAAACGTTTTGCATCCGTTGGGCAGTGTGACAGGGCCTGAAGAGTGTATTAATTATTTGATTTGTCATGTGCTGCTGATTAAACAGATCTCTCTCACTTTTCAATGCAGTTCAGGTGACTAAACTGCCTGTCTCTTTAAATTATTTATATTAATACACAATATCATGTATTGTCATCCTGGGTATGGGAATATTTACAATTTCTAGTAAGATGTTTCAAATGATCAAGGACTACTATACATGTAGTCAAGTATGTCTGTGTGATATAATATGTATAATTCATGGGAGTTACTATAGAAAAATGCAAAATTGATAGAAATTTTGAAGTGACAAAAACAAATTAATTTTAAAAAGAAAAGTTAATGTAACTGAAATATACATAACACATTTAAAAAAAAAAACGCTATTTAAAAATTTTCCTTAATACTTTATGAAACTATGTTATAATGCCTGGTTTGTTTGGTATATCTGATTGAAAAACCATATATTGTTAAATACATTGATTGAATTTATTTAAAATTTAAAATAAATAAAGCTTTTCTGCATTTACTTTGCAAAAAAAAATTTGAAGTCAAAAACTCAAGTAATTACCAACATTATAGAAAAATTAAATGTTTCCACTAAAATGTTTCTTGCTGTACTGCTAAGTTAAGGGAAGTATTAAGACTTAGAATACATATTTTGCCATGTGAAGTTTAGTCTAAATCAGTCTAAGTTGTTGAATATTAAAAGTACCAATATTACCAACTGCTGAATCTTTGTTATGCAAACTTTCCTCATAGAGGAAGAGAATGTAAAATCTAAATATCACTCCTGAAATTTTAAATAAAATGAGAAAAATAAGGAAGCCTAAGATTCAGTCTATAATGCATTCTGCGTATTCATAGATAATATGTGTTAATATAGTGTTACAGGTTGTCCTTGTTAATGACCCTAATTGTGACTGGTAATTCCACTGCTAAGTGAATTAGTTACTAAGTGTTGTTTCATCTTGCAGAGAGGTGCAAAATTTATCCAATAGATTCCCATATAAGGCATTTCCCTACTTGGATACCATCCTGATATGCAGATTTCAGTTCCCAGCTGTTTCAGCTCGGACTGTAATAGCCAAATATGGGCTGAAGTCCTCAGATTTGATGGAGAGCAAGTTTGAAAAAAGCTACCCCAAACTGTTATGTATCTAGAGTTATACATAAACTAATTTTTTTAAATTTAATATTTAAAATTTAAAAATATTTTAAGCATAGCTGTTGAATACTCACATGAATATTTACGGTTGTTACAGTGAATGAAAGCTAGAAGCATTACTTCTCTTTATTAACATATACCTTCACACCAATGTTTGTGCCTTAAATGTTTACTATATATAGTTTTAGACTATTTTATTATTCAAGTAATTTTTTGAACTATATTATGTTTATATTATGCAAAGAAATGCTTATTTGCTACTTCCAGAAAAATATTTGAATTCTTTCAAAATGTGTTTGATATTAAAACATCTGGATGTTAATCAGAAAAACTCTCTATGGTCAAATAATCAGATTTTGAGCTATTCATGTTTTAATCCTAAAAGTCACCAACTCTTACCCTGTTGTTGTAAAACATTTATCTTACACATAACAGACACAATTTGATTTTTAAAGTAATATAATTAATGCTTTATTGTAATTATATATTAAAGTATAAATATATTATAAATATATTAAAATTTAATACAAACATTTAATGAAATAATATATTATAATTATGATAGTATAACAGATTAAAGCATAAATGTCTGTTACACTTATTTTCCATCTCCAAAATGTTCAGAATTCTCATTAATAGTTTCCAAATATGCAAGACTAGATCAAGACTTCTGTAGTTGTAAGTGGAAGCCTCATTCTAAATTGTATTTTTGCAGTTTGATATTGGATTGTCAATTTCTCTTGTCAACTTAGTAATGCTCTAATATCTAACGGTCTTTCAGGAGTTAAAAACTAAAATGTACCAGGCATCAATAGTTTATTGAAGAAATACTCCTTTTTTTTGCTTCATAATTTGCAGAAGGCTGGAAATGTCAGTCATGATGTACTGCCTCTTGAAATTAGTCAATAGAGCAAACAGCAAGAATTGCTATGGGCAGAAAATAAGCACTGTAATCATGACATAACTGGGGTCAGTGATTTATGGATTTCAATATAGTAGTAGCTGCATATGATTGAAAATTTACTAGGTCACTAGTGCACCACGAATTTTATTCACAGCCCCTAGGCATCTTTTGAAATGTGCAACAAAATAAAAACCTCTGAACCTGTTTTGACATGGCAGGCTCAGTGGATGACAAGCCTGCCCTGTGAGTTTCATTTAAATGCAAATGTGTCACAAACTTTTGTGCTGAAATCCTTTTTAAACATTTAACATGACTAAAAGAACAGTGTAGACAAGATCAGCCAGTGCAATCTAAATTATGAATAAGCTTTTGGAAACAAAATCATATTTCCTTTTTTTGAAAAAGCTGGAAGCTGAAGCAGTGCCGGAAGTGTCTGAAAAACACGAAATTTCTTCTGTTCCAACGTTCTTGTTTTTTAAGGTAAACTTATTTTATCTTTCTTGAATTAATACTTTGGGGGAGAACATATTATTTCCAGTGCTGATTAGACAAATGTAGGAATAATATTGAATTAATATAAAAATATTAGGAATGTCATAATTAAGATATATAGAATTCCTGCTTTTTAAATATTGCTTTAGAAGGTATCTATAAGAAACTACATTTCCGTTATTGTACTTGTTAAACATATTAAAATCATTTTTATACCTAAACTCATTGTGATGACTTAGTTATTAGATATTTTAGAAGCTGCGTTTTAATCATTTTGATTCTCATGTCCACTGATGGATTTACTAACGTACTATGCGTGTTTACGGAACCTCCTTTTGTTTCATTCTCATGAATTTTACACCAGCTGCTCTATTTGAATTTTTAACACAGTGATATGATTTTGTTCTCTAGTGTATGGTGATAATTTTTTTTTTTTGGGGGGGAATATTTTATTATCACCCTTGTAAATTGATCAAAGTGGCTACTCTCTGTTGACAGAATTCCCAGAAAATTGATCGATTGGATGGTGCTCACGCACCAGAACTCACCAAAAAAGTTCAGCGACATGCATCTAGTTTGACTCTTTCACCTGCCTCTACTGATAATGAAAAAGAGGACCTTAATTCACGCCTCAAAAAACTGATTAATGCTGCACCTTGCATGTTGTTTATGAAGGGAACACCTCATGAAGTTCGCTGTGGTAAGAATCATTTATAATGTTTGTATAGTGGGACAATTTATTATATACGATTTTGTGTTATAGTTTTTTGTTTTTTTAAATCTGATCTCTGAATGTTCAGGCACTCTTTTTAGAAATTCTAGAATTTAGAATTTAGAAAGCACTCTTTTTAGAAATTCTACGAGTTCACTTATTTAGCTTGGATGCTAAATGGTGGGCGACACAGTTGCCTTGGTGCAGTTTCCTTTCAAGGTTGCCTTGAAAGGCTTTAACTGAAGCTATGCTATACCTAGGTCTGGCTTTCTGGTTTCAGGAGATTTAGGAGTTATTGTTAAGAATACTTTACAGGTAGTCCTCAGCGTATGACCACAATTGAACTCAACCCTTATGTTGCTAAGTGAGAAATTTTTAAGTAAGTTTTGCCCCATCTACAACTTTTCTTGCCACATTTGTTAAGTGAATCACTGCAGCTGTTAAATTGTAACATGGTTATTAGGCGAATCTGGATTCTTCATTGACTTGTCAGAAGGTTGCAAAAGGGGATCGATCACATGACCCCGGGATACTGCAACTATCATAAATGTGAGTCTGTTGTTGATCATCTGAATGTAAATCACATGACCATAAGGATGCTGCAGTAGTCGTAAGTGTGAGACTGGTCATAAGTAGCTTTTTACAGTACCACTGTAACTTTGAATGGTCACTAAGTGAACTGTTGTAAGTTGAGGACTACCTGTAGATCATTTTGGATAGAAAGGAGAACAGGGAAAGAGATAATAGAGGTTAATCCTGTATGAAGTATATGGAGAAGAGGTATGTAGAAATCCTTGCTTACAGAGACTGAAACTATTGTTGACTGAAACCATTCCAACATTGGCAGAGACAGGTGATCAGAGTAAAATTATTTCAGACTCTCTTAAACCACACAGAAGAAATCTTAAAACTTAAAAGTATGATAATATTTTAAGTGTGGAAGATGGGCAAAGGGTTGGGAGTGATTTCCTTCACATTTATAACATGGATCAATGAGCTATGCAGTGGGTTTCTGAGGAGAAGAAAGCTTCAGCCACTTCAGAGTAATGCCTGTATTAGATCAGTACTGTATCTGTTCTCTCTTTGGAAGGAGTTTGGTTGGAACACCTGAATATGTGAGAATCATTTGGCTACATTTATATCTTAAAGAATATATACGAGATTCCAAGTTTGTTCATGAACTTCTGAATAGCTCCTGTATCATTTTTGAGCAATATGTTAATAACAAAAAATGGATCTCTTGTAATAATATATAATGGATCCATCTTTAAGGATATTGTTTGGTGAATGAACCAAATTTTGAATCTATTTATCAGTACTCTCTTGACACTTTTTATTCATATTTTTCCTCATTATCTTTTGTCTCAAAATATTTATGTCTCTAATTTGCTGTATATTGGCTTGCTGTAAGCACTATACTGTGTAAATCGTTTATTTCAGGGGTCGCCAACCTTTTGGACCTCAGGACAACCAAACTCATAATTTTAGATCCCAGGGACCACTAACTGGTTCTGTGGGTGTGGCCTAATTTGTGGGTGTGGCTTGGTGGGCATGTGACTGGCTGGGCATGGCTTGTATGCAAATATTATATTTATATAAATATTGAATTTTTTATAAAAAAGAGCAACTTTTGCCCAAAATCAGACAAAGCTGGCAGGCAGATTGAGTTGCTCATAGAATCATTCAGTGATCTATCTATCTGCCATTGGCTAACTCAGTCTCTTAAATTTGCTTGCAGTAAGTCTGCACTGAATTTGCTTGCAAGCAAACCTTCAGTCCTAAGGGAGGTTCGGCTGTACTTACAAGCAGAACTGAAGATCTAAAGACAAGCTAGAAAGCAAGAAATCTAACCATTTCCTGCTTCCTAGCTAATCTAAATCTCCCTGCAAAGCAGAACAGATGATGGTTGGAAAAAAGAAAAATAGCAATTTAGCAGGAAAGTTTACGGGGTAAGGAGTGAGTGGGCGGGGAGGGTTCCTGCAGGCTACATGGGCAGCGCAGCCTTGTGTTTCAGTGCAGCCTGAATTAATTGCTTTGGGAGGGGTGCTCTGGGGGTGAGCTTTCTTTGCGGCCCACCAAAATTTTCTCACGGCCCACTGGTTGGTGATTGCTGGTTTATTCCACAGAAGTATAGGAAGTCCTTGACTTATAGCCATTGTTATAAAGTCCTTGACTAAGAACCATTGTTCAAAGTTGCAATGGCACTGAAAAAAAAAAGATTACCGTTCCTTGCACTTAACAACCATCCCAGCATCCTGATGATCACGTAATCCAAATTCAGGTGCTTGGCAATCAGTGTGTATTTACAATGGCTGCAATGGTTCCCGGGATCCCATGTTTGCCATTCATAACCTTTCCAGCAAGCAAAATCCACGGGGGAAGCTGGATTAATTTAATTTAATATTGTGTGATTCACTTAGCGACTGCAGCTGATTCACTTCATAACAGTGGCAAGAAAGGTCATAAAATTGGGTATGAGTCACTTAACGAACTTGCCTAGCAACGGAAGTTCTCATTCACATTCAATGAATTCAGTTATTGAGTTTAGTGTAATCATGATTGATAAGCTATGCATGCATACTCATTCCAGAACAGCAATATAACTGGAATATAAATGAATGTGAGGAAGAGATGGATTTTAGCTGTAGTGTGCTATTTCTTGGCTGCTGTGTATAAATCTCATGCACATTTATAACAACAGGTTATCTGTATATTGGCTCTTACTTTCTCAGGAAGATTACAAAAATAGTTACAATTGTATATTATAACAATCTCTAGATTGCCTTATAAGCACCATCTAACTGTTTTCAGAACAGGATATCTATTTAGTATTTTTAGTATTTATTTGATTTGTCAATCGCTTACAAGATACGGGTATAAGAATAAATATAGTTTTGAATACATGAGAAAGATACTTATAAGAAAAATAAAAAACAATAGGACAGGGACGGTAGGCACAATTGGCGCTCTTATGCATGCCCCCTACAACTACACAGAGTTACTGGTTCTATAGTTCCTAACAGAATGTGTCCAGGCTAATTGGCATAAGAAAGACAATGGTTTGCCATTTGTGTCTGAGTATAATTGAATCAGAAATCCTTATTATGGCTGGTATTTCATCAATGCCTATATAAAATCTATTTACAACAATGGTATATTTCATCTGTGTCCTAGCTTCTTGCTTACAAGTGTTTTGCTTGATGTCATACATTATACAGTACACGATTATACATTGCTTTTCATCTCTTTTAGTGTACATTCTCATTATGCAGCCTTGGTCTACATGTTCTTAAATGCACACTTCAGACATTCATTAGCTTTTATATTGCTCAGGTTGCACTGGTTTTTAAAAAGTCAAATATTTTGTTATGGGAATAAAGTATGTTGTTGGTACTTTATCCTTAAGCATAACAACATTTTTCAGCCTGCTACTTTAACCCTTAAAAATGAAATCCCATCAATCAATCTTTTTGTCTGTTTATAGTTGCCCACAGCTAAAATAAAGTGTTCGTGCTCTTTTCTTTAGAAGCCTCTTACTGTAGAAATGAATATATTGGTAGAAAAATAACCATCAGCAATCACCCTGTAGCTGTTTACTAATGAACTCCCAGATGAATGGGGAAAGAAGGGAGATCAGGTCCTTGTTTCACTCGAGGCAGTACAAGAACTTAATGTTTCAGTTCTACGAAGAAAAGCAACTTATACATCATATAAATAAATACTGTTTGCTGTTGGCTCAAAATGCAGATTATGAAGACCTCAAGCTACAGTACAAAACAAAAGTAATGGGAAAATTTGCCAGATAGAAATCTTGCATAGGTTTCTTAGAATGTGCACTTATTTTAAAACTGTCATAATATATCTGGTGTCTTGGAACTTCTTGTAAATTCGACAATATTTTTCAGATACCATGCAAAGCTGTGAATATACAGCAGCACATGTAGAGACATAAGGTTTTTGTTTTGTAAGGAGAAAATTTAATTATGGTAGACAGGAGATCATACACACATATACAGTACATATTTTGTTGTCTAGCTAGTTTGATTGCTCTTGTTTAAATGGAGTTAACAGTAAAATAATACATTTTGATACTGAAATATAAATATGAACTATCACAGTTGTACAATTGGGATTAAGGAGATGGGTAAGTGATCCTATTTCACTGAGCCCTTTTCTTAGCCTCTTAGCTGCTGCTCAGTTTTATATCTTGAATTATTAAAATGTTTGTTAACCAACATTAGGCAAAAAAATATCTGGTTGAGTCAGCCATGAACTTTCCATTAATGTAAATATATTTTCAATAATGGCCACAGTTAGGGAGGAAGAAAAACTTATCATCAGGGGATGATAATGATGCTGGAATAAAATTCTGGACAATGTTATATATTTTGTGTAGGAACCACATAAAATATAGAATCACAAGGCTGTAAGGGACCTGGGAGATATTTTAGTCCAACCCCCTGCTTGAGCAGGAGATCCCATTCTGGATAGAGGGTTGTCTAATATCTTCTTGAAAACTTCCAGTGATAGAATACCCGCAACTTCTGGAAGCAAACTATTCCACTGATTAATTGTTCTCACTGTAGGAAATTTCTCCTTAGTTCTACAGTGGATCTCTCTTTAATGATCTTCCATCCATTACTTGTTGTTCTGCCTTCAGGTACTTTGGAGAATAGGCTGATCCTCTCTTCTCTGTGACAGCCCCTCAAGTACTGGAAGATGGCTATTCATATAATACCCTAGTCCTTCTCTTTGCAAGACTAGACATATCCTATTATTTTACCATAATTTAATTTTGTGGGAGGCTTTTTTAATTAAAGATTGATACAGCCTCATTAACAATTGTGTTTTTCTTTTTGTCTTCCCCCCCCCCCTCCCCAATCTTCCAGGTTTCAGCAGACAAATCATAGAAATTCTTAACAAACATAATGTTGTGTTTAGCAGCTTTGATATATTTTCTGATGAAGAAGTGCGCCAAGGTCTAAAAACATACTCCAAGTGGCCTACTTATCCACAGTTATATGTAAATGGAGAGCTTATAGGTGGACTGGACATTATTAAGGTTAGAAAATAAAATCATTTGTTTCTTTTTTAAGAAAATAAATCTAATTAAAAAAGTAATTTACAAATACATTTTTGTATTTTAGGAGCTTGAAGCTTCAGGCGAATTGGATACAGTCTGCCCTAAGGCACACAAATTAGAAGACAGGTATGGTACATTTTGTTTTCTGTTTATCATAAAGAAGAAAATGGGTATATTCCATGATTGAATTTAATTGCTGTCCACTTTATAGTTGTTCATGTTACAGAAGAAAATCTATACAACAATGTATATGATATGTGCATCAGCATCTTTTTTCCTTTCAATGTTTTTCATTTTGATTTCTTTTTTTCTATACCTACTTAAGCGTAAGAATACCCATTGTTGTTCTATAAAATGACAATTGCCAAATCAGATTAGGCCTAACTAGCTTGGTCAGTCACCCAAGGATGGAAAAAATATTATCTGTACTCATAGGAAAACCAATAGGTTTGTTATTCTCTATACTAATGGCTTAAGGAGAATTTATCTTCAGTTCTGTCAAATACAAAGACTATAATTTTCTAAAATACACTATTCTTCCAGTTCTTCCACAGAGCATAACTTACATAAAAATAGTTTTGGAAAATATTTCTAGATCAAAACAGTTTTATCCCAGAGTGTTCCATTCTGAGGTTTTGAAGGGCTTTTGACCCTTCGGAATGATACGTTCCAGTTTTCTTCGTTGGAAAAGTGGATTTTGATATTTCTAGTAAGTTCGCAATCATATTGTAATACTTCTTGTGAGACTGAAATGGATATTCTGGTATAAGAATGTTCTTCATCTCATTGGTAGAGGTTCCCTTTGTCTTTGTCATGTTGACCAGGAATCCCCAACCCCTGGGCTGTGGCCCACGATCGAGTCGCAGCCTGTTATGAACTGGGCCGCAGAAGCGGCAGATGACTGCAGATGTGCATGTGCAGCTCCACTTGTGTGTGGAGCAGGTGGGGTGAGCATGCATACACAGCTCCATTTGTGCAAGCAGGAGTACATGATACTAAATCATCACCGCTATTCTTTGGATTATTCTGAAGTAATTCCTACTATATTCAGTAGAGATTAAATGCTATGATTCTGGCTGATATTCTAAGAAAAAAAGTTAATGCTTGAGAATGCATTGCTAGCCATTTTCTTTTTTTTTAGAAATTTGTATCTTTCTTATTGATATAGTTGGTTTTTGGGATTAGCCACTTCTGTTTTTATATTAAACTTTCTTTGCCATTTTTGGAAATAAATGTTAGATTTTCTTTTGGTTAAAATTATTATAAATTCATAAGAATAATTGGAAGTCACTACTTCTATGTATGCTACATTAATCTTATTTGCAAAACATACTAAATGTTACACTTCAATGTATTTATAATATAAATCAGTAGTTGTAAACAGCCAATTTTAGAGATTCTTTAAATTTATATATGGAAAAGTATTATTAGAAAATAATTTTAAAAGCTGTAGCTTGTTATGAGAGAAAAATAAGTAAACATAAAATTGTTGAAAGAACAATGACACATTTCAGTGAAATTCTTTTTTTGATCTGTATTCTCTTACAAGTTAAGATTTTATCAATATTTTCCTTTTCTAGGCTCAAAGATTTGATAAACAAGGCCCCTGTGATGCTATTCATGAAAGGAAATAAACAGGTAAGATTTGTAATAAAGCTTTAGTTTGATTAACATTGCGGCTTATTACAATAATACATTAGCTGTTCCCAACCTTGTGACTTCTAAGTACAGTAGAACTACAATGTCAGGATTCCCACCCATCATGGTTTGTATAAGAATTCTAAGAACTACAATCCCAGATGATGAGGAAATGTCAGCTGGAAGATGTCCTTGAAAAGTTGAAGCATGAAAGTACAGTATCTTCATATTCCTGGAACTAAAAAGTATAACTCTTTGGTTTTTTTAGCGAGAAAACTAAGTAAATATAAATACAAACAGCCTTTTGTCATGAAAAAGGAGTTCCTGAAGTATAGTTTTTGAAGAATTTGATAGTAACATTTGAGGCCAACACTACTTTATTGTTCCTGTTTGGTGACCATTTACAGTTGTAACAGTGATGAAAACATAATTTGTGGCACATGGTTGCTTTTAGAACCTTTGGATTTAGGTTTTTAAAGGAAAGCTGAAGTCAGATGATAATTAAAGTTGCAGTTTTATTGACCAATCACTTCATTTAGTGACCTATTTGCCAGTTCCAGTTGTGGTTACTAAACAAGGACTACCTGCAACCATGCTTTCATGTTTAGGTAGGTAGACATGTAGAAAGTTCATAGTAGACTCTACTGCATATCTGATAAACTTATATAAGTATCTGTTGTTCTGAGATGAGGACTGGGGAAAAATGCTCTTATGGTTTATTGTATGATTTAGGTTTCTAGTTAGATGTTAAAGCTATATGTATAATCAGGATAAACATGTTATTTTTTAGAATGTCTTATTTTTTGTTTCTTATCTATGAACTGTTCCAACCTGTTGCCTTCAAAATATTTTGGTAATTAAAATAATGTTTGAGTAGTACTTCACTGTCTCTTGAGGATTTCAGGTTGGAGAATGTAAACATCCAAAGACTATCTTAATTTTTTAAAATTGATTTGGCAGAAGTCACAACTTTAAAATTAACACATATGTGTTAATCTAATAGAAAACAATGATTTGTTCTTTTATTTTAGACGGCAAAGTGTGGATTCAGCAAGCAGATTATAGAAATTCTAAATAATACTGGGTATGTAACATGTATTATCTTAAATTTTGTTAAAATATTCCAGCATATTTTCTTGCATTATACATGATATAAACTAAAGCATTACAAAGATTAAATATGTATTGTGATGACCCAGAGTGTAATACAAACGTAACAAAATCCAAAGCATAAATAAATATCCTTTAATGCCTTCAACCTGGCCCCACTGTTCAATAATTCTCAGTTGGAGATAAAATGTACTGAAAAATAGTCTTCAAAAGAAAATAATACAGTCCGAATTTAATGAGCAGATAGAGGTGAAAATAAAAACCAAACAAACTACAGTGATGAAATTTCCACAACGGAACAGGAGAAGTATTTACCAAATTCAAGGAGATAACAAGGCACAGTCTGTTGGAAGGACGCCAACCAAGATAACCTCAAACCAAAATAAAACACGCTTTGTCTTCAGCATTTGCCAGAACGCAGGTTCAAACTCTTATGCAGTTCTCACACCTGCATCCCATGAAGAGGATCAAGGCCCTATCCTCCGGAGTAGACCACGTCTCTCCCTTATCCTTTCCTCCCTGCTTGCCTTAGGATGGATAGGGGTTGGGCCTGGGTCCTCCTCTGACTGCTCAGCCGGCCTCTGCCCTTCCCCAGCTTCTTCCACAACCTCCGGAGCCATACCTCCACTTCCTGTCGGCTGTTCCTCCTCTCGCTCAGAATCAGTCTCCACCAGGATCATGACATGTACTTTTTTAAATATGCCAGCATATAATTTTCTTGTATTATATCTGATATAATTTAAAAGCATTATAAAGATTATTAAAAGCATCTTTAGTATGTTACTTCGTTGCCTTTTAATCTTTATAGTACTTTTATCTTTTCAATATCCATGAATTCTCTGATTGTATCTTTTGTTGTCCACTCTACATTTTTGCATTCTTCCTCATATATACTGGAAGGCTCTTTCCATCTGGTTGCCTACTGTTATCATACAAGAATAATTAAATAGAAGAAAGATGTTTCACCAGATTTAGCACATAATCCTAAACTTAACCCCTCATTTCCATTCATCAGTTCTGTTGGTTTTCTCAGTAGCAAGCTGCTGAACAATTTATAAGACTTGGACTCTAATAGCCTCCTCTCAGTAGTCAATTTAGGACTGTAATGCTAATCTTGTTAAGACATAATCGGAATTAGATCTCATGTTCAAGATTTTTTGTTCAGGTTTCCATCTCCAGTCCTCTTAGAGTTCACTTTAAACCCCCTAGATCAAGTTCAGTATGCTTTGATCATAAGAGCTATGGTTAGAGTGCAGTACTGCAGGCTAACTCACTGCTCACTCTAGGAGTTTGATTCTGACCTGCTCAAGGTTGACTCTCTCAATCTTCCATCCTTCTGAGGTTGGTAAAATGAGGACCCAGATTGTTGTGGGCAACATGTTTAGAGATGGCTGTAAAGCACTGTGAAGTGGCATATAAGTCTTATTGCTATTGCTCTATTCCTAACCACTTTTTCTTGGTAAGTATCAGGATACTTTTAAAAAGTTGTCTCCAGTTAGATTGATCCAAACTCAAAAGAGCCACAAAAGCAGTGAACTCTGGGCTTTTCCTATAAGAGTTCAAGGGTGTTTTATTTTGAAAAATAAAAACAGGGTATAAATTATGAAACTTACTAGTTTATATGTGACTGTTGTATATAGCCTCTATCCTACTCTGTACTTACTATTTGTATTACGATAGTAATTACTGTTACAATAGTATTATCTACTTCATAGTAATTCAATTATATAACGATGTTTTCTTCTTTAAAAAATATTATTCTGCCTTAATTTTTTTCTCTGGAATGTATTCTGAATTTTTTCTTCCGTTTCTGATCAGGATAGAGTACTTGCAACTTTCCATGTTGTGCTTCTATATTTGTACTTTTCCTTGCTTTGCCACTCTTATTTCTTTTCTCCTGGACTATTCACTTGGTTTGAAGGAAAAACACCTTCATAAATGCCTCCTCCATTTCCCCTCCTACGCCTGTTTCAAGATTGTAGCTTTATGGGCAATTCTGCCCATGCTGACATTGGGAGAAGCCTTAAATAGTAGGGAAAAGGGCAGAACAGATGCTGACCATTTTTCTAAGCAGGTTACTCTCTGAGAGTAGGCTACCTTTCAAAACTGTTTATTTCAAGGTGAAATAATAAGTCTCAATGTTTTCTTTTTTGTTATTTAGTGTGGATTATGAAACTTTTGACATACTGGAGAATGAAGAGGTATGTTGTTCAAATGCAACTGTTATTACTGAGTTTAGAAATTTATAACATTGAACATTAATCAAGTCTATATCTTAGGTGCGGCAAGGATTAAAGAAATATTCAAACTGGCCAACTTACCCACAGTTGTACGTGAAGGGTGAACTCGTTGGAGGCCTAGATATTGTTAAGGTGAGAAAAGAATTGTTGAGAAGTTTGTAAACATTTCATTTTAAAAAATAAATTTCTGCATTATCTATTTTGATACTTACTTGATATTCAGATTTATCATTTCTTGGTTGCTTATTGCTGAATTGTTGTTTTAATGTCCTAAAAATTTGGATCCAGGATTAAAGTTAAATCAATGGAAATAGCTTTATTACATTTTATCAGGGCCATATTATTACTGGTGAGAAAGTATACTCAAATTATGGAATATGTACCTTATATGATAATTTTGCTTTCACCCTTATTCATTAATTCTTTAATATTACAATAATATTGATTGGACCAGTGGTTTTTCTTTTTCAGATATGATGGATTATTTTAATATAATTTTATATACTGATTATTTTTTACTGCTATTGGTGTTTGATTTTAATTTTAATTGTGCACTGTTCTGATGAATACAAAATCTACCTGTCTTTTTAATGTCTTCCTGCCTCAGAAAAGATGCAGCTTTTTTAATGAATAGTAGAGAGATGTACAAATGCAAAATTCTGGAAAATTTTATCCAAATCGTTTTTGAAGCATACACTGCTGAATACATGCATACTAGAAAATCAGGCTTTGGGTTTTTCAAATAATTATTTCTTCACTGTCCAGCTGCCTATAGTTTGACCTACTTCTGCAATACCTCTATAATCATTATATAGATTTCTTCTTTTCATTCAAGACTTTTTGTGGCTATTGTTTAGTGGATGGCTACTTGATTCTACTTGACAAATGCATAAAGCATTAATTTAAAGGAGAATATTTGTAGCTCGGGGTTGAAATGAGGAGTCCTTAGCACTCTCTGAGCTTACTTATTTTTTTGGCAGACATTTTGTTACTCTTTACTAGGTAACGTGTTACCTAGTGATGAAAAAATGAAAAAAAAAATGATTTTTTTTTTCTGCCAGAAAACAAGCAAGCTCAGAGAGCACCAAGGAGCTCTCAAACATTAATTTATACAAGTTTATTTCTGGTGCTTTTGACATTTGAAACATAATGTCTTTAAGGTTTTTTTTATAACTTATCATCAGCCTGATATATTGTTGTAAAAAAAAACACCTTAAATCATCATTGAATGGTCATAATAATGAAAAGTTGTTTCTTGGCATCAATCAGTTATTTGTTCTAAGAGCTATCTCTTCTTACTCCCATGGGTGCATTTAAAGGTATTATTTGGTTTTTAGCTTTAGTCTTCAACATTATTTTTTTCTGGAAACAATATGTTTTGCAAAAAAATGGTGTCACATTTCTGAAAAAAAAAGGGTAAGATTTTATTGTATACTTTAAAAAATGGCCCTGAAGGAAAAATTAGATCTGTATTTCTTGCTCCATCTTCTTATATTTGTGTGCATGCACACAATGAACAAGCATTGACTTCTCAACGAAATACTCCAGGGTCTATTCTTGTCTTCAGTGTTTTATAGCCAATATCAAAGTCATTGTATCTCCTGGGAAAGAAGAATCAATAAGTCTCATTAGTTTTTTTCAAATAGGTTTATATTATTTAAGTCATGTAGTTATTTTTTTTAAACAAATGTTCAGCAGTATACTGCATTCAAATACTGTATGGTTTTAAAGAATGTAAGATATTTTCACTTTTGTTACATGTAGATTCCATTAAATTTCCTTACATGACAAAGTATGCTGTAGGAATCGAGATGAATCAAATGATACAGTTCACATTTTAATCATTTTGAAAATCTACTGGGAAGTATTTTTCATCAACAGTGACGTTTTTCTACATAGTTCTATTTAGCAATGTTCAATAAAAATTCAATTTTTGTAGGCAGAATCCTTTGATTTCTTTTTGGGTTGATTTTAAAAACCATCTCCAATAATTGAATTTATTAAAACTATAATTGGAGCTTAAAAAGTTCCAAAAACAGTTGTTCTACATTTATTACCTTTCTTTTTTCCAGCTTAGAACAGGGTTTTTTTAGTTTCATTAACAGAAATTTCATAGGATGCTGCAAACTAATTGTAGGCCTTTTCCTATAATTTTTTTTAAAAATCAGTGTAATTTTTTTTAAGTCAGTGTCTTTTCTGAAGTCAGTGTCTTTTGCTCTGAATTGTTCTTGCAGACAACCAAAGATATGATAAAATATGATTAACGATACAAAAAAATCATGCTTATAAGATTTACCCTTTCCCATTTGCGTGATGCTTTCCCTGCTCATGTTTCTATGGAAACATGAACAGAAACAAAACAAGTGTAGAATATATTCCAGACGTAAAGAAAATATAGTATATATATTATAGTAAGTAGTGGTAATACTTTCTAATGCTTACGTCCCAGAGAACACTTGCTGTTATGAATTACAGTACTGGGTTTAGATCATGAATGTCCACCCTTTTGACTTGCTGGGGATGGATTGAGTGAAGAGGAATTGTCTCGGGGTGCATATAAAGCATATAATAGAGATAATGCATATAAATCATATAATAAAGTTTATGATCTTGTGGAACTCTATTCTAACTGTCCAGAGCCATATGAAACCTATGGACCATGGGTTGGAGATGCCTGTTTTATGAACTCTTACCTGGTCTAAGGCAAAAGGCATATCTGAGGCTGGGAAGACTCCATTAAGATATGCCAGATAAGATTTTATAGTTGCAATATAGCAAGTTTATATGACAGATTTTTAAAATACATTGGTAGATACCCAGTTAATTGGACTTTATGCATCCGACTTGCTTTTTTTTTTGGTAGAGCTTTTCTAATTATATTAGTCCCTGAATGTTTTCTCCCTTTTTTCCAGGAATTAAATGAATCTGGTGAGTTGTCATCTATCCTGAAAGTAGAAAATTGATGCAAAGGAAATACATTGATCAAGACAATTGAAATACAAACATTATGAGTGATATTTGCACTGGAAAGGTTACAACAGGAAAAAAAAAAACAATGCAGGTTTCTGACTTCTTTTCATATCAGACCATACTAGAGAAATATGTAAATTTAGACCTTCATACAACTGTAAGCTTGTGAACATCTTCAGACTGAATTAAAATTAAAGTTCAAAAATGTATCTGAGTACTTTATTTTTTCATTCCATTCACACAAGCATCCAGATGACCTAGACCTTTATTTGACTGGTAGGTCTGCTCACCCACCATCTTATAGCCATTGAACTTTCTAATGTTGTGATCTGATGCATGTAATAAGGACATCATTATGGAGGTCCAGTCTGGCTCAAGAATGAGGACTTCATTCTAGCAGACCTATGAGCCATATCTTTTTAGCCATATTTTAAGTAATATGGCTAAAAGGAACATAGCACAACATAGAATTTTCCTTACCTCCATTCAAATACCTCTGAATTTTATATATATCTTATAAATTTGTAGCCATTCTTCCAAGCCCTTTGGCTTGCAGTTTCTGTAATTTAAATTAAAATGCATGAAAACAATCTTATCTATGCCACTAAAACAACTTGAATAACGTAGCAATAGGGAATAGAATCCATTCTTTAATAGCAGATAGGTGCTGAACGTTAAGAAAAATAGCATGATTTAATGTAATGCTAAATTCTAAATTACTAAACCACACAAAAGAATTAAAAACAAGTCCATGTACTCGCAAAGGAATGTAAGCAATGGCGGCAGTGCAGCAAGAAACAACAGTTTCTGCAGCAGAATATTTTGTCATATATTCTAGCTGACCATCAAAACAATGGTAAAAAAATCTGCTAAATTGCAGAAAAAGCCTAGAATTTATTAATTTGTAATATTTATAAAGCCACCCATTTCACAAGTTGCTGTGGAAGCGTGGAAATACCAAATGTCTGTCTGTCTGTCTGATATATATATATATATCATATAACTTAACATTGTCCAGCACTTACATACTGTCTGCTATCCATATTATATAGGCATTGGATCCGAACATTTGGGTCAAAGGACCTGTGGCAGTATTATCCTCTATGGCATGGATAGGATAGGCAAAGTCCTTTTAGGAGATTATCCTAAAAGCATCATGGGCCCAGGTCTGTAAGGCTTTACCTGCAGTAACTATATTGGGTAAGCTGTTGAATTGATTCTCATGTCTGAACCTGTCAGATGCCATTTTCTGTACCTATTTCAGTTTCTGAGTGAAAGTCAGCCCTGATAGAGTGCATCATAGTAATCCAATCCTGAAGTAATTGTTAGGCCCTCCAGATGGAACTTCATAGCTTGTGAATAATAAATGAAATAGTATCTCAAGAACTTTAAAATTGTAAATACCATTGTATTGAAACAATATAATGTATGAAATTTCTAATAATACAATAAAAGGAAAACAGAAAAATGTATTTTGCTATGATTCAGTTTCAACTTGCTCTGTCTCATCTAGTCACTTACTGCTTCCAGACATTGGGTAAGGATCTCTCCACTGCACCACTTGCTTGGTTCTGTGAAGGAGGAAGTACATCTGTGTATATTGATGACAGTTCTTCCCAAGTCCACAGATAACCTCACCCAATGGTTTCCTATGGCTATTAACATGGGGGAGAGACCTAATCCCAAGGCATCTTACATTGAATTAATCATGAGCTCAAATGCTTCTTCAACTTTAGATTGGAACCAGCAACTCAGGAAAGAATGGAACCAATAACGGAGAATATTTGTAGCTCAGAATTGAAATGAGGTTACCTAGTTACGATGTTACCTAGTTGGGATAATGAAATATCTGCAAAAAGACAAGCAAGCTCAAGATGACCAAGGACCGCTCTAGAGTGGAAATGTAACAGTTATCCCAACTCCCAACTGTAGGCAATCCACAAGGCGATCATTATTAAATACTATTGAGAGAGCTAATGAACCAAGAGAGCTGTGCTCCCCCTATCCAAGTCCTGATTAAGGTCATGCACAAGAGCAATTAATGTAATTTCACTCCAAGATCTTGGAGTTATACAATCTGATTGAAAAAAAAATCCAGGTGATCCATTTTATCCAGAATCCTTGATAGCTGCAGTTTCATATATTCTGTTCAATCCTGCTAAAAAAAACGGTGGAAGATATCTAAAGATGTTGGGTTTTAAGATGGCATCTTCAGTCAGGTGTATAATGATGTTTAAGGTTGACTGTACTTTTCCCTTTAGTAATTAATGAGCTGAACCTAACCCTTCCCCTCAATGGCTGCCCAAAGAAATCAAGGTATAGCCTATACAGGTGAATAACTCATGCAAAGAATCCATTCCACTTCTGAGTGCACAAGATCAAAGAATCCCAGGTCATCTCACAAATAATTCAATTTACTTCACTTTGTCCTGTCCGTGTCAAAGGCACCTCCAAATATGAGCCATTTTATCCACAATATGTCTTGCAAATCACTTCAGATTGATGGATACATCCCTAATATGCAGATTAAAGAAAACAGCATTCCTAAAAGATGTTCTGTCAGTGCAATATGGGCAGAGGAATACTTTTTGCTGTGCTTATTATCAGTCTTAGCTCCAACCTGAGCTTCTTTGTCTTATGCTGGCACTCCAACTATTTCTCTGCTATGCATGTATCTCTTGTTATTCCTTGGTAAACGTCACGAGAATTTGATGTCATGATGAGGTTGCTTGAGGGCAATCTATTTTAATGCTTTTCTGGCTGTCTTCTAGAAGCCAAAAACTTGTGGCGCAGCTGCCAGCCATTAAGAAAATTACCAAGTATTTATATCCTGAACAGTGACCATGTAGTATATACAGGTAGTTCCTATGATCACAACTGAGCTCAACATTTCTGTTGTTAAGTGAGTTTTGCCCCATTTTACAATCTTTCTTGTCACAGTTGTTAAGTGAATCGCTACAGTTGATAAGTTAGTAACCTGTTTATGAAGTGAATCTGGCTTTCCCCACTGACTTTGCTTGTCAGAAATCACATGGCCTTGGGACAAAACAGTGGTCATAAATATGAACCAGTTTCCAAGCATCTGAATTTTGATCACATGATTCTGGGAATACTGCAAAAGTCATATCTGAAAAACTGTCTTTAGTCACATTTTTCAGTGCTCTTGTAATTTTAAATCGTCATTAAAGGAATTGTTGTAAGTCGAGGACTATGTGTAGTATGGCCATTTATCTTATGACCCAAGGATAAAAAGGCCAACACATGCTAATTATCATCTCAGAATGATGGAATGTGATCTGAAACTGGAAGACTTGTCATCAGTGATGGTCTGATCTCTCTCAACACATAGACATCAAAGCCTTCTAAGATAATCAGGAAAAATCCAGATAATAGCATCATGATGTTAGCTAGGACCTCAGAAAAAGATTACTGTTTGGCAACTGGTTGGAATATACTGGCAGAATCCATAGCTTGTCCCTTCAACAGAAGTTCACATGAAGATGCACATTTGGTCACCTGAGTACCAGGGTCTCTGATCATATCAAGGTTGTTACCACTTCCTTCCTGTCAGTTGTTTAATTGCTCAAGCTACTTTCATTTTTGGTTGGACTTAGGATGATATCCTATAACGCATTGAATCTTCCTGGTCCTCCTTACATATGCTGAAATAACTGTTTTTTGTTAAAATTCTAGCTAATTCTTATAATTTCGAATGAATTTAACTCAATTTGTAATTTGGCCAAGAGCATTTATCAGCATGTATTTTTCTGCCCTTTGAATAAGGAACTAGCAATTCATTTTCATATTTTAGACTAGTAAACTCATTACCTTCATGAGAATTAAACATGTCTTCTGTATTTTAGATTTAGAATTCAGAATTCTTTATTGTCCAAGTGTGATTGGATACACAAGGAATTTGTCTTGGTGCAAATACTCTCAGTATACATAAAAGAAAAGATACATTCATCAAGAGTCAAGAATCACGAGGTACAACACTTAATGATAGTCATAGAGTACAATAAGCAATCAAATCATACTAGGAAACAGTCAATATAAATTGTAAGGTACAAGCGACAAAGTTACAGTCATATGGTCACAAGTGGGAGGGGATGGGTGATAAGGAGTGACAAGAAGATTAACAGTAATAGTAGTGCAGACTTTGTAATAATTGAGCAGTGTTGAGGGAATTATTTGTTTAGCAGAGTGATGGCTTTTGGGAAAAAAACTGTTCTTGTGTCTAGTTGTTCTGGTGTGCAGTGCTCTATAGCGTCGTTTTGAGGGAGTTGAAATAGTTTATATCCAGGATATAAAATAGTTTATATCCAAAATGTAAATATTTTGACAGCCCTCTTTTTGACTCATGCAGTATACAGGTCCTCAGTGGAAGGGAGGTTGATGGTAATTTTTTTTTTTTTTTTTTGCAGTCCTAATTGTCCTCTGAAGTCTGTGTCTGTCCTATTGGGTTGCAGAACCAGACCAGACAGTTATAGAGGTGCAGATGACAGACTCAATTATTCCTCTGCAGAACTGAATCAGCAACTCCTTGGGCAGTTAGAGCTTTCCGAGTTGGCGCAGAAAGAACATTCTTTGTTGTGCTTTTTTGATGACGTTAGGTGTCCATTTTAGGTCATGTGATATAATAGAACCTAGAAATGTTAAGGTCTCTACTGTTGATACTGTGTTGTCTAATATTGTAAGAGGTGGTAGTATATATGGATTTTTTTTTGTTCTGATGTATGTATTTCCTCATTTTCCAATTTTCAACAGTGTTTTGGTTGCTGTGTTCCATACAGTAAATGCATTATATATCTTCTGCAAGAAAAATGCCATATTAAAAGGAAGCAAATATTAGCCAGTTCCCCCCCCCCAAAGGTAGCAATAATATCTCTTGATATTCTTTTTAGGAGCTGATGACATGCACACCTTGTCCTGGAATTTTTTTACGTCAACCTTTTTTGTGGCAGAGGTCTTTAGCCTTAGGAAATGTGGCTTATTTTAAAAACAAAGCTATTGTTTCATTTTGCCTCGTTCTATCAAATCAGACCTTTAATCTTAAGCTCCAATGTAATAATATTGTGATAAGACTCATTTCAGAAAAAAATATTCTATATTCTTACTGTATCCCACCCATTCCATTACAGTTTGATGTTTGGAACACTATTTTTAAAATCTATTTTTACTTAGTCTCCCTGTTTAATTGAAGAGCAAACCTGGCTGATTCCTGAACAAGAAGTGTCACCACTGCCTGGTTAATAAGATGTTTTGTTTGACCATTTTATCTAATTTAATTTTACTTAGATTGTAAAATAGCTAAGTTGAGTTTAATAATGATAGAATCTGTTGTATCAGTAGAATCTGGAAGATTCTCATTTTTAAAAAACCTGCCAGGAAATAGGGCAGAACTGAATTTAGATTAAATGACAAGGAAACTCCAGTTCTGCAAATTAAAGCTGCTGTCTTCATAGTTGCTTGGTTTCTTTGAACTCTTCTGAACTTTAATTAGAATTTAATATGTGGAAAAAATGGGAGGGAAAAATCCTCTTTGAGCTCTGTTATGGCTTCGATGAAATTATTTCCCTAAATATTAAATAAATGCAAACATTTTGAATAAAGGGAAATCTAAAGTCTCACCTGTTTTGCATCATCAGTTCTTCCAAAGTATAAAATGTTACTTATATCAAAAGGATGGTATCTTGCATTGCTAAACAATTACAAGGATGATGGAAGATATGGGTTATTTTGACAGTAACTGAAAGGATATGTCACTTCATTTATGGTCAAAATAATCCATTTCTTATATCAAATATTCAGATTGTTACAGGTAACATCTCTCTGCTATGGTAATTTTTGGGAATCCCACAAGTCTTGTATTTTTGTTTCAAGCTGATATCTCATTTATTACGTTTTAGCCCATGTTAATTAGTTAAATTATATTCTCTAGGCTCAACCTACTTTTAAAGTTTGTAGTTGTGTGGGACATTGGACAAGAAAGTTGTACAAATGTCATCTGGAAAAATGGGATGTCAATTTCCCCTCCACCATTTTTATATTTTTTCGTATGATGTATGTCAAAACAAAGGAACATAATAAACAACTACATAAAAAAGTACAGACATAATAATTAAGAATAAGACATCAGTAAATATGATGGGAAGCTTTTACAATGCCTTTGTTGAGCTTCACACAAGGATGCACTTTAGTTACTGATCATGGTTATTTTTGCTTTTAAATGGTTATTGTTTTTTAGGGTTTTGTATTGGTTCTAAGTTTGTTTTTATTGAATTGTTTTTAACAGTTGTGAGCATCCGGAGTCACTTAGATGAAATGAGCAGCTGTTAAAATTGAATAAATAAATTTAAAAAAGCAAAGAGTTTACAATGCTCACAATATTTAACTTTTATTATTTCATTCATTAATTTAAATGTCTACAACTAAAGTCATTTCGTTCTCCTACAAATAACTAGAAATGTCTATAAAACTGTAAGCATATTAATATTGATATATAACTATTTATCATTGTCCCAAAGATAGGCACACATAACGATTTAAAAGGAACAAGGGAATAAAATGAATAAGAAAAGAAATTCCCAACAATTTTGGGAAATTACATAGTTTTAAATTCCCTCCTCTATTACCAACTGATAATTACATTAACATATTTTTAAACAAGTAGGTTAGAAATCTGACAAACAAACAAAAATATCAAGAAAAATTTAGCTTGGCTTTTTAAATTGTAAGACAATTGAGTTTAGGTTTTATCCTCACATACAGTGCCTTGGTGCAGGGGTCCCCAAACACCAGGCCCTGGACCGGTCCCGGTCCGTGGATCATTTTGTACCGGGCCGCAAAGAATGAATAATCATGATTAAAATATACATAAAAATATGTTTTTGCTTCCGGGGGTCTTATTTTGAAAGACAACCACTTCTGCCCTCACCTAACTTCTGCATTAACTTCCGTGCCTAACTTTGCGGACCGCATTGCTAAAGCTAAGAAGCCCTTTATTATTGGGGAAGAATTGATTTTGCCGGTCCTTGAAAAAGTGTTTCTGCGTGAAACTGGTCCCTGGTACAAAAAAGGTTGGGGACCACTACCTTAGTGAGTAAGTATTATTTCGAGATAATTATAAAAAACTAGATTGTTTCTGGTTAATATTATTTCTATTATTTCTACTCTTTTATTTCTGTATATTTTTGGTACAAATTAGAAACCTATTTGTAGCCATTTAGAACAGAAATGTATTACTGGTGTCTCTACAGAAGTTACAGAACTTTAAATCCCAACAGCCTTTGCAACATTTAGTGCAATAAAGGACGCTGAGTTGTAATTCCAGGACCATCTAGCAGCCCGCTTTGAATGACAAGTATTTTTTTATTTTTAAATACTATTTAACCAGTGTAAAGTTATGCTATTTTTCCACAAGAGGGTGCAGCATACCGTCTTTACAAAAATGCAGTGAAAATAACTATATGTCTGCCTTAATAATTTTTACCACAGGATGTCAGCCTAAGACAATTCATACATTAAGCATATTTTGTGTACTAAATTGAGGATTTTTATTTTTTTTTTTTGCTCTAAGGCTTCACTTTCTCTGATAGTCATGGCTCACCAGGAAGAAAAAAAACGAATGCAGAGCTAGATGCTTATTGAGATTGACTGTACATTAGTTATTTGCTCCAGGATAGAAACCTTTCTTCATCCAGGTTTTCCAATTGCATTGGAGGATTTTTTACCTCTCCCCAAACTTCCTTTTGTAAAGTTCTAATTTGCACTATTTTTTCCCTTTGATTTTTCTTCGATTGCATGAATACATTTGAAATATTAAAGTTGAACCATTATAAAATGATTGCCAATTATCACCTTAACACACCCTAAAGGTATTTATGAATCACCAATAAGTGGGTTATTAATAAGTGGCTTGTGAAGCTGTTGGGATCTCTCGGCCATTTTCCCTTGAATGCTTTTTCCTCTATCCTTTCTTGAAAAAAATAGCATGAATTCAGGTACAAAATGAGGAGTCACAACCACATGTTGAGTAGCCAAGCAAAGTGAATGAATATATGTATGTATGTGTATGTATGTATGTATGTGTATATATATATATATATATACATACATACATACATACATACATACATACATATATATATATATATATATATGCTGTTTAGCTTCCTTCGGGTATTATCCCACGTCATTGTAGTTCTGTTAAAGTTGTAGCAACGTTTCAGCAGAATCTCATCTGCCATCTTCAGGCTTCTGTATGGATATGGGTCTTACAGCTCCTAGTTTTAAATTTGAGGCTGGTCTATTCTGATTGGCTGGGAGCCTGGATCTGTGTTCATTGGACTTGGAGTTTGATTGATTGGTGTTTCTGGTTTCTTCTGTCTGTTTTGTGGCTTTGATTGGCTGGCAACACTCTGTTCCTATGTTGGAGGCTTTCAGTGCAGCTTGGCTTCGTGTGAAAGGACGGCTGCTATCCATTAGGAAGCTAGGTTTCACCTGGGTGCCTGGTGGGGGGGTGTTTGAGTTGGAGGCATCAGAGGGAGTCTGTTTGTGCTCAGGTGTTTGTCTGTTTTGTGGTGTGGAGATCTTTCTATTTGAGAGTGCAGGCTTCCAAATGATTGACAGTCTGCTGGAATCATCTCTTCTATTCATGCTGTCAGGTCTTTTTTCAATCTCTATGGCTTCTCTGATGATTCTGTGGCTGGGGTTTTCTATAGTGGCCAGGGTTATAGTGCCATTGAAGTTGATGTTGTGGCCTGTGGTTTTCATGTGTTGGACTAGTGAGGAGGTGTGTTCCAGCTTTTGGGATCATCACTGTCACCCGTCATTGCAAACCTGTTCATGGAAGAATTCGAATCCAGAGCCCTGGCTAATGCCACCCACAAACCCAAACAATGGCTAAGATACATCGATGACACATTTGTGATTTGGCCCCATGGAAAAGAAAACCTAAACAATTTCCTAACACACCTAAACAACACACACCCCAAAATCAAGTTCACCATGGAAACGGAAATAAATAAACAACTACCATTCCTAGATGTACTAATCTACAAAAGAACAGATGGCACACTGGGACACACCATATACCAAAATAAAACACACACCAACCGCTACCTCAACGCCCAATCCCACCACCACCCAGCACAGATAAATTCCGTAGCGAAAACACTAATTACCAGAACCAAACGCCTGGCAGATAAGACACATATAAAGACTGAACTAGGCACCCTGACTGAAGTATTGACAGCCAATGGCTTCCACAAAAGCAAAATCACCAACTTGATCCACAAAAACACACCAAGACATAACAGAGACCTAGAAGATCAACAGATCAATGGAACAACTGTCCTGCCCTACATAAGAGGTACCACAGATAAAATCAGTAAGATACTACACAGGCATCACATCAAGACTGCCTTCAAAACAGACAAAAAAATAGCAGCCATCCTGAGGAACCCCAAAGACAAAATTGACCTGGAAAACCAAGGCATATACGAAATTCCCTGTACATCATGCCCGGCCACATACATTGGACAGACCAATAGAAGAATAAGTACCCGCCTAGATGAACACAAAAATGCAGTAAAAAAGCTGGAACACACCTCCTCACTAGTCCAACACATGAAAACCACAGGTCACAACATCAACTTCAATGGCACTAAAACCCTGGCCACTATAGAAAACCCCAGCCACAGAATCATCAGAGAAGCCATAGAGATTGAAAAAAGACCTGACAGCATGAACAGAAGAGATGATTCCACCAGACTGTCAATCATTTGGAAGCCTGCACTCTCAAATAGAAAGATCTCCATGCCACAAGCCAGGCAAACACCTGGGCAAAAACAGACTCCCTCTGATAGCTCCAACCTAACCCCCCCACCAGGCACCCAGGTGAAACCCAGCTTGCTAATGAAGAGCAGCCGTCCCTTCACACGGAACCAAGCTGCCCTAAAAGCCTCCAACACAAGAACAGACTGTTGCCAGCCAATCAAAACCACAAAACAGACAGAAGAAACCAGTTACACCAATCAATCAAACTCCAAGTCCAATGAACACAGGTCCAGGCTCCCAACCAATCAAAATGGACCAGCCTCAAATTTAAAACCAGGAGCTGTAAGACCCACATCCATACAGAAGCCTGATGATGGCAGATGAGATTCTGCTGAAACGTTGCTACAACTTTAACAGAACTACAATGACGTGGGATAATACCCAAAGGAAGCTAAACAGCATCTATATTGCATCTTGAGTGCAATACTTGGGAAATTAAAAGGCTCACAGAGATGATAGGGAATGCTAAGTGTCAGTTATTTAATTCTCAGCCTCTTTAATGGTGTTTTTTATGCTGATGACATCATCTTAGATTTGTTTGTGTCCCAAGGCTGTACCGCGCAGCCTTTAAGAGTTTTATTGACCGATGCATCCATTCAGAGTTGAACGGTGTTCAAAACAAGAGTAATTAACCTAGAAAAGCTGAGTTTCATAGCCAAGGTTGTTATTGATTTGAACTGGTCATTTTTTTTTCTTTTTGACATCTTTTATGTTCCAACCTTGACCTGGCACATTTAAGCCAACAGATTCAAAAGTAGAGATATAACATATTTTGATCCAGAAAGTTTCTGTGGATTTGGAAGCTTCAGATTAGGAACAGAGTAAGTATTTATGTCAGCAACAGAAAATTATTATATGCTACACCATCACATGTCTATCACTGCATACATAGCTGTAGTACATTCAGGTGATGGGCGTAAGTGCCTTTTGATAGTGGCCACATGTTATGGAGCTCTTTTGGAAATGCTTTGTCTGGCAGTTAAAATGCAGACTTTTTGTTGCTGTTTTCCTGCAAGAATGAAGAACAGATGAAGAATTAGGACACTGATGATCTCAGTCTATAGTTTCAACATCTCTTATACTGTTCAATGAAACAGTGTATATGTATATATTTTCTCATCATTCAATTAGATCTGTAGAATGTGAATGTGAATGTGTAATTGTAGAATGTGAATGGACTGGTAATTGAGGGACTGGTTATCCATGAAGTAGCATGTTAGCTTAGGAATTTCAAGCCAGCGTATGTGATATCTATTTCTGTAATGGTGTGAGCAAGTGATGGAAGGTGGCTCAGTAGTTTGAATGCAGTACTACAGACTATTTCTGCTGCCGGCTGCCTGCAATTTGGCAGTTCAAATCTCACCAAGCTCAAGATTGACTCTGAATTTCATCCTTCTGAGGTGGATAAATTGAGGACCCAGATTGTTGGGGGCATTATGCTGACTCTGAAACAGCTTAGAGAGGGCTGTGAAGCACTATGAAGTGGTGTATAAATCTAAATGCTATTGCTATTTATGTAAGAACTATAAACTTCATAAGGTGTCTTCCTTTTGATGAATGGGCCTAGAAAGCTAACCATTTCATAGAAGTTTGTCTTTTTGTCATAATTATATTATATTATTACATTAATCCAGAACAGGATAATACTGTATGCCAGATTTGACCAGGAACTGCAAAGAAAATAACTTCTTAGTGCAACATCACTACAATTGGGCAGTGGTTCAAGATGTTGCTGATTGTTCCATTCAAAATCCCTTCTTTTTCCTTCTGGGGTTATGTGCTCTGTAATAGAGCTGGCCTATTTTTGCTTTATTCATTTTAATGATAATTCTACGGTGGCAACAAAAGTAAAACAAAACTCTAAATGTGCATGAAAGTCTGTGTGTGACCCACACACATATTTATGTGTACATATATGTACATACATAACACTTTTTCAATAAGTATATATTAAATATATTTATGGACCTCACTTGATAAAAAGCATTCATGAAGGAGATATAAAACAAGATGGCGCGATAACATCAGCAAGGATTGTGGGCCCAACTGTCAAAAGAGATCATCATTTTCAAGAGAAGGAGTTGTTTATGGGTCCTTAGAAATAAAGGAAAACCCTGGATGAGCTGATCATTGTGTTTTATTCTCTCTAGGATAATAAAGTAGGGCTTGTTTCTACTTTTTAATTATTGATTGATCAATAATAAATTATTCTTATTATTATTATTTTTTAATTAGTTATTAATTTCTTTGGTTTTCCATTTTTGGGATGAACTTTATGCTCTGTATCAATTAAGACAGGGAAAAAATAATTTGTCATGTTGCTCCTTTCTCCTGCAGCTTCTGCTCCAGATTTCAGAACAGAATTGTAAGAGGCAATAAGAAGATTTAAGATGTAATAATAAGAAGGAGGAAATAAATATCCTTTTTTTTTTTTGGTAAAAGGACATTATCTGAAGATCTATCTTTTTTTAGCACTTTAATTTAGTTTCTAATGAATTTATTTAAATTATTTAAACAATGAGCAAGGATATAAAATTGTAACAAATGAATAAAATAAATACCTATAAATCTTTGGATACATTGGCTGGACACTTATTGAAGTGGCTGCATTTGGGCTGGCAGAACACATTTCTTTGCATGCTTGTCACAAGAAAGCCCGTAAAGTCTTCATAGAGAGAGTCAGCTAAATGTGAGACTGCGGTTTTGTTCATGGGAGAAAAATTAGCTTAATTTGTTAATCTGTTTTCCCATAGATATCATATGAACTCACACCAGTTAAGCCAGGTTCAACAGGGGCCAGGAATAATGGCAATTCTTATCTCGTAGAAACATAGTGCCCTAAAATACATCGTTCACCAACTCCCATCTCCCCAATCAGCACTTCACCTCCCAATGGCTCTCACAAGATTCTCACCTGATGTGACCCACACCTGATCCCTCACAAGATTCATTATATGACTCTCACCTGACGTGACCCCTCATACCTGATCCCACAAGACCCATCACTTTTACTTGATGTAACCTCCACATCATAAGGCCTATTGATCATACAAAGCCCTTATAAGCATAAGAAAACTGACACTGACACCCCTTAAATTGAAGATATTGCCTAGCCTGATAAGAAAACCATTGGAAGCCATAAGATCAGAGAATGAACTTCCACGTCATTGTTCACCAGTTCTTTCCTTTCATCAGAAGACATAGTCTTTGGGGTGGCATTAGAGAATCTGGCCTCTCATTCCTGGTGTCCAAATCTAAATTTAGTTCTAAGCCAATATATTTTATGAAAACAAGCTCTAGGTGGATGGCCTATAGTTGTCTGAAGCAAATAAATAAATAAGTTGGATATTTTTATTTTTGCTACTAGAATATTGTTTCAACTCCAGTTGAAACAAATAAAACTTGTTTTGCTGGCGACTTTGCTGAGTACCAGTGAATGAAACAAAAATAAATCAAGTAGCTGGCTATAAAACAAGAGTGAAAAACAATTTTAAAGCAGCACATTGTCCTTTGATGTCTCCACTAAAGACTTTATTTCCTTTTTTGAAACATGCCAATCTCAAAACAGTTTTGGATGGTACAATATAGACTGCAATATTAAGTTTTTAGCTGCACTCAAAATGCAAGGATAATTGGTATCACTTGTATTCGTGTTTGTCTAGGGAATAGGCAATGGTGTCCTGGAGAAACCAATAATACTGGCTAGTTAAAAATGGGCAAATAAAATCTGTTGTTTTTTTTACAAAGGTATGAATTAAGGAAGGATTAACACTATGCCATGATAGATATAATAGAGAAAGCCTATGTGATCACTAGGAGTTGAAAACAACTTGATGGCATATAATTGATCAATCATGATCAATTGATCAATTGATCAATCATATAATTGATCAAGCATAATAATTTGTAATAATAAATTTAGAGATGGATAATTTATCCATCTCTAAATTTATTTATTTAGGGAATTTATATTGCTGCCTGTTCATACATGGGGATTCAAGGCAGCTTACAGAATATAAAATCTCATATAAAAACAATAAAGCTAATAAAAGAAGAGCCATATAATAAATTAATATAATAAAATCATTCCCACCCCCTGCCCTGGTGACAGCACCTCACAAGAGCCATTTAATGGGCTCCGTCCTGCTCTGGGTTCCCCAGACCTGCTGGCAGAACCAGGTCTTCAGCGCTTTCTGGAAGAGTGCTAGAGTGGAGGCCATTCTGATGTCTGGGGGAAGGATGTTCCAGGGAGAAGCCACCATGGAGAAGGCCTTTTTTCCAGGTCCCAACAGGTATATCTGCCTAGAGGAAGGGACCTGCTACATTCTCTGCCTCCCTGCTCTGATGGGTTGGGTAGATGTGTCCAGCAAGTGATGGTCCCTCAGATAACCTGGTCCCAAGCCACAAGGGGCTTTAAAGGTGACAACCAGCACCGTGAACTGCACCCGGGAAAAATCAGAAGAGCTGACTGAATTCACTGAATATAATATCATGTTTGTTTGTTTATTTATGTATTATATTACATGAGTATCAAAGAAATTACTCTGGGTGGACTAACTACATTAAAAGTAAATAAAAACAAATACATGTACAAAAATTAAAACACATAGTAGCTGAGGACAATCACAAGTAGCCATTAGCATGGCATGAGATAGGTTCCTTCACACACCCAGCTCCTCAGGCTGAAGCACAGAACCAGATCTTTGAGGCTTTATGAAAGACCAGTAGAGGTGGGTCCTGTCCAATCTCAGAAGGACTGATATCAGAGGTGGTATTCAGCAGGTTCTGACCAGTTCTGGAGAACCAGTAGCAGAAATTTTGAATAGTTTGGAGAACCGGCAAATGCCACCTCTGACTGGTCCTGCCCCCATCTATTCGCTGCTTCCCTTGATTGGTTGGGTCTTCTTTTGTTGCCCGGCACAGGAGAACAGAACTGGAAAGCAGGTTAGTGAGGTGTGGAAGAAATGGAGATTTTGCAGTATCCTTCCCCTGTCATGCCCACCAAGTCACACCCACCAAGCCATGCCTGCAGAACTGGTGGTATTTTTTTTTGAATCTTACCACTGAATGATAGAAGAAAAGGCTCTCTTTCTCTCCCCTCCACCCTTGCTGATATTCTGTAGCTAAGGGGACCCAGAAAAGACCACTCCTGCCAGATCAGATAGGATGGGAAGAAACAACTGAGGAGAGATAATTCCTTAAGTAAGCTGGTCCCAAGTTATAAAAAGCTTTAAAAATAAATACTTGCACTTTGGTAGGAATTTGTAAGAAAGAATCCCTGGTAAATGTCTCTCTTACTAAAACATATCTTGCTCACCCAGTGCCTAGATAATGGGGTCAACAATCAATTACTTTTTTAGTCTAATCCTGGACTTTCAGATGGCAATGCATTTATAGGTAGGACTGCTCTTGCAGATAAAACAAGCCTAATAAATAATCAATTTTATCAACTGCTAACTCTTAATAAACTGTCCAAAGATTATTCTCAAAGGGTAAATAGAAACCTGAAATATTTATGAAGTTGGCTGCACCTTCTCACAGATATAAGTAACCCGGTCTTGTCTAGTATATCCACCTATCAAACTACAGAGATTGGAATGGCTGATCGGAGCCTATGTACCAGCACAAATATAAAGCACTGGTTTATGTTCTGATCCAAGGTTGCTATGAAGTGAAAGCATTGCAAGGTAATTTGCTTAACAATTGCATTAAATCACATCTTCTTGCAAAAGGCAAGCATGCATGTCATCAGAAGATGATCCATTGGATAATGGGTAAGATGGAAGCTTAAATTCTACCTAAAACACTCCTTGTAAAAAAAGGAACTGGGGCAGTGAATGAAAATATTCATTGTCTTTCCCTTCCCTTTCTTGCCAAGATAATCAACACAAACTGCAGAGTTGAGCAAAAGACTGGCTAAAAGATTTTGAACTGACATAAACAAATGCTTTAGCCATATACTATATGTGTAAGAACGAGATGGAATAAAATATAGTAAATGTAGGAATGGTGTTGGTGAAAAGACTGGGTAACAACTCATCATATAGTCCTGATGATGAACCTATAGCATGCATGCCAGAGGTGGCACGCAGAGCCCTCTGTGGGAATGCGAGCTGTCACCCCAGCTCAGCTCCGCAGTACATGCGCCTGCACTTCCTGCTGGCCAGCTGGTCCTTGGGTCTCTGCTGGGCATGTGTGGGGGAGGGGGCAGGGTGCATGCACAGGGGGACATATGAGCAGGGGACGTGCATGCATTGCATTTTGGGATGCGTGCATGTGCACTTTGGGCACTCAGTGTTGAAAAGGTGCGCCATCACTGTCATATAGCATAAGCACTTCCCAGTTAAACTAGCTAAAATAGAATTTAAAATAACAAACATGAGTTGCAGAATTAGTATATCTGTATTATTATATTTAGTATCGGTCATGTGTGTTTATGTACACAGCTTCCCTAATTTCCCAAAGATAATAAAAATAAATAACATCTCATCCTTCAAAGTGATTTTTGTTTTTGACAAAATAAACAAAATTACATCTATAGAAAACTATTGTTCTAAACTCATTCTCTTTTCAGCAAGGGGGGATGATTTAGATTATTGCATCATCATGCCAGCATCATGTGACATATTACAACTTCCCCCCTTCACTAAAACGGGTGTGGGCGTGACCAGCACATGATGCAACCAGCCTGCAGGCCACGAATTTGACAGCCCTGATTTAGACTAAAGAACATGTGGCCTAAATGAATTTTTACTGTCACTATGGCCCAATCTGGCGATTACTGATGTGAGACGAGTCCTCTGAAGAGACTGTGTTGCTCATTTCTGTCAGGGACAAGAAGTTGAAAATAGAGCATGTTATATGGCTGCTTTTGTAGTTTTCTGCTTCTTTTTGTTAAATATTCTGTCCTCTATAACTACTGACTGAATGTATAAAGGCAGATAGATAACTCCACAAAGCATCCATACAAAGTCTTTTTATTGGTTCATCAAGCATCCTCGAGATAACTCACAGTTATGATGAGATTCTTCTCAATGTCCAATATTGTGGACAGCACAGTAAAACTTGCAGAAACTTATCAGTTTATCTCCCTCACTTGGGAGATAATGAGACTTCTGCTGACTTTTGTTTTATGTAAATATAAATGCATGGATAAAAGAAAGAAATTAAAACAGTAATAATCAATCCCTTTCCTTGGCTCTGTGCTTTTAAAGATCCATCAATGCTATACATTTAAATACATACACATAAAGGATGTACACCTAGATACCATATATGCATATATGCATATATGTTGTATGTGCATGTATGTGTACTTGTTTGTATATGTGTATAAAGCTACAAATAGAGAGACCGAGTTTTATTCTCATGTTAGCCACAAAGCCATTGGGTTACCTTGGGCCAGTCACTGTGTCTCAGCCTGGGAAGGAGGTAATGGCAACCCACTTCTGAAAAATGCTACCAAGAAAGCTAGAAGCACTTGTGCAAGAAATTGCCAGTAATTAAGATTAGTTTGAGGGTGGAACCCATTCCCCGGCACTCAATAACAACTCTGCATACTCCATACCTTCCAAAAATATGTGAAACATTAGATCCTTTTCTGTGTTGGGAAGAAATGTCTGTAGTGGGATTTGGGGAGAAGCAAATATATCAAGAGTCAGAAGCTATTTTGGCCATGATTATAAAAGAACAAGAAGTCAAGAACTAAACAAAAATTCCTCACAACTTCTGTCAAGAAATCTTATCTGTTCAAGACAATAGCACTTCCCTGTCGATCATAGGGTTTAAAAAAGGGGATTGTTTGTCAGTTAATCGCTCTATATTAAACACCCTCTGACAGGATGTGAGCCAAACACTTGTTACCCCAGACAGTTTAATGGAGTGTTGTGGAGCAAATGTCACCTGTGACAAAATATTGTTGGAAGAACAAAATTGAAGACAATCTCAATTTGTTTGCTTTAGATATGTTGCACAATACTGCGGGGAGTTCCTTGAATAGACCACACATCACCTTTTCAAGATAACAATTTTTGGAACAAATCAAATTCATAATAAAGATATCCTGTAGCAAACAGCATAAAAAACAAAGATTTTCTGTAGAATTATCTTGATCTTTGAAATCAGTATTCCTGAGATAATAATGTTGCTTTGTGTGTCTTTCAACCACCAGAATTCAAAGAAACGTGTAATTAGATGTGTATATACTGAAGAGATAATTAGGACTGTGCTTCTTGGACAGATACCACCTTTCTTAATTTGACATGAATGCACTGTGATTTATATTAGCGCAGACATGGATTTTCAATGAAAAAATGGTCACAATGTTGGTTAATGTGCCAGCCTGGATTCATGATATTTAGTTCTGATCAAATACATACACAGTTTATTAAAAAATGTATTCCAACATTCAGCATTAAATGAATATGGAAAATAAATCTGAAGAAGAATCTTTAATTTTTTTTTCTGCTTCATTTCTCTTCTCTTACTGTGCTGTCCCCTAACCAAAGTTTATTTTGTTTCAAAGTTCCTAATTTTTATTGAATTGGTTGCAAATGCTTTTTAAAATATACACACGTACCCTTTTATGTTCTGTATGCTATTTTGCTCCGCTGCATCGTTTTTGTCTAGGTTTCTTCAAACTGCGACATGGGCAGCAAATACATTTAATAAATAAATAGATCAGAAACACTTCTCAATAAAATATTGGAAAAATATATTCAAAGTGTATCTACTGTCTTTAAGATTAAGTCTTGGGATTTGAACATGTGGAATTATTCAGAAGAGATATTCCCTCCAGTTTTGAAACATTTTTTTAATGAAATAGCAATGACCATACATGTGTAAGTCATATGTGAATAGATGTTGTGAGTTGCAATTCTTATTCTATGGTTTTGACATCTGGCAGATTTGAGAGGGTAGACAGGAGAAAAATAATACAGATAGTCCTTACTGCCCAATATTTCTTCGCATTGAGTAGACCGAAGTGACACAGTCCGGCCACTTACATTTTTTAGGAATGCTCCACGGGCCGGATCCGACCACATTATGGACCAGATCTGGCCCGTGGGCCTTGAGTTTGCTACCCGTCCTAGAGCTTTTCAAGAAGTTCAGGAATAAACTTTATTACATTGCTACATTACATGTAGGTGTGTTGTTATTGGCTGTACCTGTTAAGTGAGCCATTTTGTGAATGGGCAACATTTCTCATGGTAATACTTTTTGAAGATCCCCATTACATACATTACATTGTTCCAAACTTCCTCAACAGCTGATAAGGGCTAATGTATATGCAAAGACATATGAGAACAAAACAAAATGGGATTTAATACACGTGAGAGCAAAGTCTGCTCCCTCATTAACACTGATGACATTACCTTGTTTGACGATGAAATGTCTACAAGAAAACAACCAAGGGTCCCACAGAAAGTCCTTTAGTTAAATCAGTGTTCTATTTTGTTCTGTTTCTTCCAATGTTATGACTTCCAGGTATATTGAGCTTATAATTCCCAGAGTTCAAGGAAGCAAACAAATTTGGAGAGCTTTAAATTGGGGATGGCTTGTTCCAGCTCAGTATTTTTCTTTAACTTATAGCTGTTTTATTGGAGGCCCATTAATAGAGATTACCTAAAATAAAAATGTTCAGAATGCAAACACATAACTTTTAATGAGCTGTGGCTCTCCAAGTGTGTTCTTTTCACCTGCTTTGCAACTAAGTTAACAGCAGACACATATTTTATATAAGCAAAAGTGGGTTCTGTTCCCCTCTTCAGCATATAGAGAACATATAATTCATTGCTACTTTAATATTGACAATAATAAATATGATAGAGATTACCTTGTACATATTAACACTGTGAGCAAATGTTGATGTTACTTTCAGCCGCAATGCCCAGGATTCACTCTGATGCGCTTTAAGTGTTTGTGTATCTTTTTAAAAATGCTACATAAATGAAAAGTCAGTACTTCCTATTAATTATTTACCCTCAATTGCTTGTGCATGGAGCTTTTTGCTTTGCCTGCAAAAATCACTTTGCACTGATAGCCGACACAGAGGAATAATTTTGAAGCACATAGCAAACATGACCTTTCGCATTTAGAATACTGCAAGCACTGATTGCCCAGGAGAAAAATGGACTCTGTCTTCTTTGCTATTCACAAGGTGATCATTAGAGCTTCAAATCATAAAATTAGTTAAATGCCAGGGGAGCCTCCCCTACTTATCAATACACTACTTCACGCAGTCTTTTCTGTTCCGTTCGGAAAAACGCGAGGTAGACCAGGTTCCAACAACAAAGTCTTTATTAGTTTATTTACAAGTGAAAATGGAACATTGGCTCAAGCCGCGGCAGCCCTTTTATAGGGGCTTGCCTGCCAGCTTGTAGCCAATGTCATTAGTTTGGTTTTGCCGCCTTTTTAGCGGCTCCTAGGATTGGTTCCTAGTGAACCAATCCCTATAGTGGCTCTCTTAGCCAATCAGAATGTGAGGTTAGAAGTCAACCATTTTAATACAGTACATTTTCAATAGTTTCCAAATGGTTTCAAAAATGCTGCGTGGCTTGTACAACGCTTTCATTGCCAACACGCCACATTTCAATGCGAGTATCTGCCTTTGGAATGCTAACCAAATAAATTGTTCAAATGATCAGACTGTAGCCAGCAAAGCAAGGAAGCAAAGCCACATGGATTGCACAATGATATCTTGAATGCTTGAGGTTCAAATAGAATACTGAAAACTGTAAGAATAAAGTCAGGTGAAGATGAAGCGAGAATCTCTTTGAAATGCTTTCTTCTCACAGATCTTACATTTGGGCTGTGTTCTTCTTGCCTAAACTGTATTTCTCATTTTATTTTATTTATTTTGTTTGTCAAGCATGTATGAGAAAACAAGTATAAGTATGAACATGACGTATAAACATATAAGTATAAACAGATATAAGTATATACATAATAAATGAGTATGAATAAATGAATAAAAGGGAACAGTCGTACAGGGATGGTAGACACACTGGTGTGCTTATGCACGCCCTCTTACAGACCACCTAGGAATAGAGTGAGGTCTATGTTAGACAGTTTAAGGTTAAAGTTTTGGGGGTTTGATGATATAACAACAGAGTCAGATAGTGAGTTCCAGGATTGACCACTCTGTTGCTGAAGTTATATTTTCTGCAATCGAGTTTTGATCAGTTTACAGCATCTAATGTTTGCCTGTGTATTATTGCAGTTGAAGCTGAAATAGTCATTGACATTGTAGCAGACAATTTTATGTACTAAGCTTAGAACAGACCATAGGCGGTATAGTTCTAAGTTGTCCAGGTCCAAAATTTCAAGCCTGGTATCATAAGGTATTCCATTGCGAGCAGAGGAGTGGAGTACTCTTCTTGTGAAATAACTCTGGACTCGTTCAATCGTATTAATGTCCATTATACAACGTGGATTCTGGGCAGGTGAACTGTATTCAAGAATTGGTCTGGCAAAGGTTTTGTATGCCCTGGTTTGTATCCTTATTTACTTCCAGAAGTCCCATTCAACCTGGCTCTGTCTTTGGGCATGGGGGGGGGGTTTGTTCCAAGAAGACCAATGAGCTCTTGAAGTGCCTCCCTTGCTAATATAATATCTGGTGTGTTTTATTCTTTTAAAACTTTTTAATAATGGCAGGTTTTTTTTTGACATCTTTTTTGTTTTAAATCTTTTTTGTACGCTGCCTAGAGTCCCTTCTTGTGAGATGGTTGGCCATGTAAAACTGATAAACAAACAAACATAGAAATCATGCATTATTGATGTACTGTTGATAAATTTAATTTTGAGGACATTGGTAGTTTGCTTTTTTCTTTCCTAAAAGTTTAGGGAAATATTGGGATGAAAAATGGTGATAAATCAGAAGTCAGCTATCAAAATCTCTAGACATGTGAGGAATCAAACTAAAATCTTTATACAGTACCAGTCGAATAACTTAACTGTGCTATTTTAGAATGTACTACAATAAACTTTCTGCTACTGATAGTTGATATCAGCCTTGTAGTATCTCTGTCTAACTGCTATATCCCACTGCAGCTGGAAAGCACTGAAACAAGAAACCTAAGAAATAACAGAGTGACTTGTCAACAAAGACTAATCTGGAAAGAACTGTAAAAGAAGCTCAGGATCTGAACTGTGAAGGATACATATAAATGCATTCAGTTTCTTAAGGCCCTGTCACACTGCCCAACAGATGCAAAACATTTGTAAAAAGGACACAGCGGACGAGAAAAATGTTCCATCTGTTGTTATCTGCTCTAAAAAGGGGCAAAAATTTACATAACCAGAGCGGATAACATGGAAAGGAACGGATGCGGGGAGGACGCAGAGCGGATGGAAAGCGGATGCGGAATGGAAGCCTAGCGGATGGAAGTGGATGAGAGCGGATGGCACATCTGCAGGGCTTCCGGGGGGCCTCAGCAAAGAGGATGCGGAATGGATACAGCGGATGCACAGCGGATGCACAGTGGATGAAGTGGATGCAGAGCGGAAGCCTAGCGGATGCATAGCAGAAGCCTAGCAGATGCCTAGCGTTAATTGCGCATGCGGGGAGGATGCATTGCATAAGCCCCGCGGATATAAGGGAAGCAGCTCGGAAGCAGGTCACCATTCAGAGGAAAGACCTGCTGCTGGATGGATTGACAGCCTTGCCTGCCCTGCCTGCATGCCTGCCAGCAAGCCTTGCTGCCAGCCTCCCTGCCAGCCTTGCTGTCTGCCTGCCTGCCAGCCTTGCTGCCAGCCAGTCTGCCTGCCAGCCTTGGTGCCTGCCTGCCTGCTAGCCTTGGTTCATTCCTGCCTGCCAGCCTTGGTTCCTGCCTTCCTGCCAGCCTTGGTTCATGCCTGCCTGCAGCCTTGGTGCCTGTCTGCCTGCCAGCCTTCCTGCCAGCCTTAGTGCCAGCCTTCCTGCCAGCCTTGGTGCCTGCCTGCCTGCAAGCCTGCCTGCCAGCCTTGGTGCCAGCCTTCCTGCAAGCATTGGTGCCTGCCTGCCTGCCAGCCTTGGTGCATGCCTGCCTGCGAGCCTGCCTGCCAGCCTTGGTTCCTGCCAGCCTCCCTGCCAGCCAGCAACCCCACAACAATGGGGAAGAACAGAAAGCCTCAGCTATCTGCTGCCAGCCCTGGCAAGAGGGACAGGGCCACCATCCCACCCCCTGGCCCTCACTCTGGTTCTGCTGGGGCTTCTGTAGCACGGGCTCGCTCTTCTGGGGCTGGCACTTCTGCTGCTTCTGCTTCTGGAGGAGCTGATGATGCGGGGGATCAGACAAGCACTCCAGCACCAGCTACCTCCACAGCACCTGGACCCTTCACCCCTGAGACAGAACGACCAAGAGGAGTGCCAGAGACTCATTTTTGTTTTATAGCTTGTTGTTAATAAAGTCTATCTTTGATTCACACACTTGCTTCATTTCTTTTTTTGTATAAAGTCTTGGTGGAAACTTTTAGAAATGGTTTAAGCCTTTGCATGCTTGAGGGATGGGTTAAGATAGCAGTGGGACAGATAAACCTCCAGTGCAAGCATAGTGGGACTGTATGGTCCACCCTCCCAGGTGCCACACATATGGCCCTTTATTATCAATACTAATGTAATCATTCATCCACACGTCAACATAAACACAACTCTTTATTAAATGCCCTGTTCATTGTAGGCCCACCCAACATACATGGCCCAATCTCATCAGTGTGATGAGACAGGCTGAAGGAAGCATCCATTAGTCATCTATCATCCTGTCTTGCCACTCCACTGCTCCAGCTGGGGAGTTGCACCAGTGTCTCAGGAGGCTGCGCTGCTTCTACCCTTCATGTGAGGCTCTGTTGGAGCCTTGCACATCCTCAGTGTCTATCAGGTTTTGCCCTTGCCTCCATTCCCCAGGCTCCATGTCCCCATTGCCTTGTTGGAGGTCCACGAGCCTGTTCTGCAAGACTGGGTAGCGGGTGCGCATGAGATTGTGCAGGATGCAGCAAGCTTCCATGATCCTCCTCACGGTCTCTAGGCAATGCTGCATGGTGGTGAGAAGTACCTGGAACCTGTTGGCCAGGATGCCAAAGGCGTTCTCCACCACCCGCCTTGCCCTGGACAGCCTGTAGTTGAAGATCCTCTCTTCACGGGTGAGGCATTTGGAAGTGTAGGGCTTCATGAGGTAGGTTGTGAGGGAGAAGGCGTCATCCCCCACGATGAAGTAGGGCACATCTTGTGTGTCGTTGGGCAGGGGTTCTGGATCTGGGAAGCCCACGATGAGGTTGCGTTCCAGCCCCTCCTTGAGTTGACTGGTGTTGTATACCTGGGCATCTGAAGATGAGCCTTTGCCTGAAGCATCGATTTACATGAACTTGTAGTCAGCATCGACCATGGCGAAGAGGATGATGCTGAAGAAGCCCTTGTTGTTGAAATAAGTGGACCCTGACTTGGCTGGCGCTTTGCAGGCCACGTGCTTGTCATCGATGGCTCCAACGGTGTGGGGGAAGTTCCACCTCTGATACCACTGCTCTGCAACTTTCTTCCAGCCTTCTTCAGTGGAGGGGCACTGGAGGAGCTCCTCCATGTATTCTTCGATGATGGCCTGCACCACTTTTCTGACCAGAATGCTGATGGTGTTGTGTGGCACCCTCCAGCCATACTGCATGCTCCTGTAGGTGGTCCCTGAGGCCAGGTGGTGCAGCTGAGTGCCACCTTGAGCCCAAGTTCCAGGCTGGGCTGTAAGTTGGTGTTTGCCTTGGTCAACCTGGGTGTCACTCACTGCACAACTTCGTCAAACATGGCTGGAGGCATCCTCATGAAGTTCTGGAATGCACGAGTGTCTTCGTTCCTGAGCTCCACCATCAGCTTGTTGTACAGTCCGTCCTCTGCTCTTCTGGCAATCCATCTTTGGACCCAGACGCTTCTTGGCCACCTCCTTTTCTTCCCGTAGTAGAGTTCACAGAGCCTGTAGATGGCTTCGCACTGTTGCAGAAGGATGGTGGCTGCCAAAAGGACTTTGTTACGATCCACAGTGGACATGACTGGATGCTGTGGAAGAGGAAGAGTCAGATGAAGGCTGCAGAGGTCTGCACCCCAGGGCTGCTGGTCTGAAAGTGAGATCCAGATGAGTTGCTTCCCCTTTTTATTGGCAGTATAGGTTTTCCCCTAGGTGTCCCTTTGCATCCTCTAGGCATCCTCTAGACATCCTTAATATCCGAGATAGGTCCCCTCTGCGAATGTTTTTTCTGTTTTAAATGCTTTGTTTCAATTCTGCATCCGCTAGGCATCCGTTCTGCATCCGTTCCGCATCTGTTCCGCTTCCTCCCTGCGTCTGTTTACCGCTGGAGCGGATGGAGTTGTGCGGATGCGCAGCGGATGCCTAGCGGATATAGCGGATGCGTAATGGATGCAGAACGGATGCCTAGCGGATGCAGAACAGACGCATTGGATACATTTTCCGCTCAAAAGTTTTGAGAAGTTCAAAACTTTCTGAGCGGATGAACGTCAATAGACGGATGCTGGATGGAGAAAGAGGATAAAAAACGGAGGCAGTGAGTACAGAACGGATGCATCGCGTTAATCAACGGATGACAAGTGTTTCTCTCCGTTTTACATCCTCTTTCCATCCGTTGGTGCAGTGTGACAGGGGCTTTAACTTGTTACCACAGTTCTTTGCCTTTTTCTAGTTGCTTGATTTGGCAATAAAGTAATTTCTTTCAGGCCCAGCCCAAAGAAAAAGGTCAGGACCTAAGGGAAATATATTGGACACAATCCTATCATGAAGCATGACTGATTGATCCAAAACAAGGCAAAGAAGTAAATCAGGGTGTATCAATTTCTCTTACCATGTTCAAGCTTCCAATTTTTCTGACAGTAGGCAGCAGGGTGTATTGGACAACTCAGAATATGGATTGCTTGGTGTATAAAGAAAGTTCACTTATAGTTCTGTTTCTTACAAGATGAATATGCCTTGAGCAATGAGTTAGATTAGGTAAATTCCCAAATGTCTTCCAATTATAAAATTCTATGAGCCAACCAGCTCTTATTTCTATGAATCAGTTGCTTATGAACAAATGTGAAGAATGCCTACAGATCTGTGTTGGCTTTTTTAAAAAAAATATTATTAATATAATCTTTTGTGCTTAGTCCACACAATTTTCTTCCTGAGGTAGTTTCATCATCGATTCTTCAGTCTTTATCCTTTGCTACCTTATTGTTACACACTGACTAGTTTTCTCATCTGGGCTTCATAGATAGAAAAAAATAATGACTGGGTTCATAACATATTTTTCTAAAAATGTTCAAAGTACAAATATAGAACCCTGGGTGAAGGTTCAGTTTAATATTTCAGTAGAATCACATCCACTTCCTTCTCCCAGCTGTACATTGCACCCATTCTTATTATTTAAATTACAATAGTTCTTATTATTTAAATTACAATAGTTCTTATTATTTAAATTACAATTACCTGGCTGCAATTCAAGGTTGACAAGGGATTCTGCAGTGGGATTAAAAAAATCAGTGACAACCATGCATTTAAAGTCCTTCGTTTATTTTACATTGTGACCAGCATATTGTTGTTTTTGATTTCCCCAAAATACTTGGGGAATCCAAAGTACAGTTTTTGTTGTTGTTAAAGGCTGTTGTCTTAGATTACCCATGCTAATTTTTGTTATAATTGCATAATATCCAAAGTTGACCAAGATATATTGGTATGAGGCATTGAACATTCCAAATATCCATTCTATTGAAATGGCAAAGTTTACACTAAGAAGGGACAAGCTAACAATATATGAAAATAATCAGAACATCCCAACATCTCTCTGCCCAATGATAGGGCGGGTTCTGCAGGTGGGGATCATAATGACAGAAGGGTATTCTGGCCATGAGCCATGGTGGCACAGTGGTTAGAGTGCAGTACTGCAGGCTACTTCTGCTGACTGGCAGCTGCCTGCAAAATTGGCAGTTCAAATCTCACCAGGCTCAAGGTTCAAATCTTATTCAGGTTCAAATCTCACCAGGCTCCATCTTTCCGAGGTGGGTAAAATGAAGACCCAAATTGTCAGCAATGTGCTGACTCTGTAAAACCACTTAGAGTGGGCTGTAAAGCACTGTGAAGCGGTACACAAGTCTAAGTGCTATTGCTATCTGAAGGCCAAAGTGGGATCACAGCACAATAGAAAGAAAGCTTGGTCTACTGGATAAAAGAAACATTTTTAATATTTATTGTATGGATTGTATTATAGTGCCCAGGGTAGCTTACAAAGCAAACAAAAAAAAAAAACCAAACAGAAATATGTATAATAAAAATAGGATCATTTGACCTGATAGGCCACACACTATTTGGCAGCAAACCTTCAGTAGAGTAAGCTGTGCTCTCCATTTGCGCATGGAAAAATAATATCCAAACATCTTTCTGTTTACAAACACAGGCAACTCTCTCTCTGTGTGTGTGTGTGTGTGTGTTTGTTTGTTTGTTTGTTTGTTTGTGTATGTTTGCAAAACGCAACCCCAACCATGCAAATGAAGTTCTACACCCATTTTATGTGCAACAGCATAAAAAAAAAGCAATGCACTTAAAATTTTATGATTGTGGCTTCTATCTTGTTTTTTTTTTTAACGTCCCAGTGCACATCATTACTTTTTAGTATTTTCTTTTCTTTTCTAGAAGTCTGCATTCTTACTTATGAGATAATTTCCTTTAAAACAAAGAATTAAACATTCTTTTTCTCAAATGCGTACCTAAAAGAGAAAATTAGAGTAATTGCTCCTTTCCCCACTTTTTTCTTGGTAAACAGCCACATGGGATTAAAAAATGTACATTTCCAAAGCAAATTTGCGTTGTTTTATCTCTCCCAGAGCCTGCAGCCTTTTTCTGGGAAGGAAAGCCATCAAACTATGTCTTTTAAAGCATCTGCATTTACATATATAAGCATTTCCCCCTCCTAGTCTCATATTGCTATCTCTTTTATTCAGAATGTAATTTATAATAGCTTTACAATAAGAAACATTCTGTGGTATTAAGTATTTAATTTTCTATTACATAAGAAGCTTTAGGGTTAAAATTGTATAATAAAGCTAAAAAAAATAGTACTTTAACTTTCTACACCAGTATTTCTCAACCTTGGCAACTTTAATATGTGTAGACATCACCTCCCAGAGTTTCCCAGTCAACTTGTAAGAGAACAATGGAAAGAAACAGCTATGTGATTGTTTTAGAAGGGGGCCGAATAAATTCCTTGAGAACTTAATATTCTTTGACTCAGTTCCAGTGGTGGGATTCAAATTTTTTTACTACTGGTTCTGTGGGCATGGCTTGGTGGGCATGGCAGGGGAGGGATATTACAAAATTTCCATTCCCTCTCCACTCTTGGGGGTAGGTTACTGCAAAATCCCATTCCCTCCCCACCCCACTAATCTACTTTCCAGCTCCATTCTCCTGTGAAGGGCAACAAAAGAAAACCCAGCCAATTAGCTGGGACTCAGGAGGCAGAGAATAGATGGGGGCAGGGCCAGTCAGAAGTGGTATTTTCTGGTTCTCCGAACTGCTCAAAATTGCCACTACTGGTTCTCCAGAACTGGTCAGAACCTGCTGAATACCACCTCTGCTCACAAACCCAATTTGCCAGCTGCTCCCAAGAATATGCTTGCTGTTATTGGAAAATAAACCTGAACCTCCTTTCCAGCAGCTTGCTTTATCTCTTCTTTTTGCTTGCCACTCTTCTCCTCCCTTGAAAGAAGGACCTGAACTGATTATCTCAACATAACACCTCAGGTGGAAGTTAGGAGTCAGTTCCTAATGTTTTATTTTTCTGGTTCCTAGCATTGTCTCTTCCAAGGGAAAAAGGAAAGAAACCTATAATGATTTGCTTTGATGAAGTGACATATATTGCATACTTTCCATCATTGTCAGATTGTTTGAGTTAGAAGAACACTGTTATTTGTTTGCTATGAACTTGGACTCCTTTATATTTCATTCTAGTTTTATATACGCTGTCCCAATTTTGCATTTGTAACATTCAGCACATTTACAAAGGAAACAGAACTAAACTGTTAGAAAGAAATACAACCCTTAAAGTCATGAGATTCACAGTTTCTAATTAATGCAGAAACTGATTTGCAGTGCCAATCCTGCTGATTGGGAATCAGCCTGCTTCTAAATGTGCTCTGCTCTGCTCTTTCTACTCCCTATAATCAGAAGCCAAATTATTCTTTACAAAATGAGGCGTCAAAAATTAGGTTATTATTTTGGTGAATTGTTGATTATTTCAGGGAGGCTGAACTGGGTGGGGGGGAATAATATGATCTTATGTTGATGGATACTTTGGTAGTTTTTGTAGGAAGTAAGAAATTACAAAGATTATGCTCATCATCATCACCATTGTCAACTGGAAGCATTATTATTCCCATTTGTTTCAAATCAAATCTTAAAGTAATTCAAATTAAAACATTTTAGGCTTCAGATTGTGAATGTCTAATACAAACTGTGTCACAATGGATCCACACAATGAATTCACCAACCAATAATTCATCAAAGTGCTGTGAGGATACAGGTATCCTTGTTTAGTGACTGTTACAATGATGGACAAAATAACATCAGGAATCCTCTCATTCATGATCTTCGCAGAAATTGACATTATCCATCCAAATAGAAGTAGAATGGGGCAAAAGAGAGTAAAGAGATTAGCAATAGTAATAGGCAACTTGGATACAATCCCAAACTATCTGGAGCACCACATGAACACCATCGACATTGATAAAATGACCATCAGTCAATTGCAAAAGACAACTTTAATTGGAATACAGTTGTCCCAGAAAAACCAGAACTTGCAAAACTGGCCTGTTTCTGGCTTCTGGAGGGCCTCCAGAGCCTGGGGCTGTTTTTGCCATTCCAGAGGCCCAGGACAAGTCTCTGGACCATTGGGAGGGCAAAAATGGCCTCCCTAGGCTCTGGAGGCCCACTGGAAGCCGGAAACAGGAAGTTCCAGTAAGTCACATCCACCATGGCCATTCCCACCCAGCAACCGGGCAGCAAAATGGTTGCTGAGATTTTTGAATCCTACCCCTGGGTTTGACATCTCTGCTTTAGAGCTTTCTCCCACCTGCCTTTCACTATTTTTGTGTTTTAAAGAATCCTCTTAATTTCTGTTTATTTATATTTTGAGTCAATAAATTCCTGCAAGTGGTATCACACTGTGCTAAATATCACAGTTGATTACAATTTCTAAAGGGCTACTTTTGAGGAACAAAAAGATTTCTTTGAGAGCTATGGATGGGATCTCCATATGAGCTGGCACTCAGCCAATGACACAATGTATATAAACTTCCAATAGTCATTTCAAGGTGTTTTTATTGAAGCAGAAATGTATGACAACAGTGCATAGAGATATTATTAAAGTTAATTAAGAACTTGGCTGTATTAAGCATCAAGCCATTAAGTTTTGGGTCTGGTAACTTGACACTGTGCAAATTCTAGCCCTAAGTTAAAACTTGAAAACAAAGTCACAGCTTGAATCAGAGGCAACCAGAATAGATGGCTTCTGAATGAATGTTATGTTATTAAGGATCAATAATTACTTCTAGTCTGCCCACCTCTAAAGTTAGGTAAAACTTAAATATTGAGATATCCCAGCCAATTAAACTGAAAACGGCTAAATTTAGGAAATAGCAAATCACCAGAAATGACAAGAATTTACCTTGATTTTAACAGGGCTTGATTTTTTATTCATACTCTTATTACTCTTTTTAAGTATTTCATTTATTTTTATTTATTAAATTTGTATGTCACCCATCTTTCTACCAAGTGATTCCATGGTCTATTCAACTTTGGATTACAGAATTCCAGAAAAAAATTACCAAGAGCTGGAGCTCTTTGCTGTTGTCTAATGATGGTTTGAAATTTGACAACCAGTTGTGGTGTGTCTATTATCTCTAAATTCCTCTGTTAAAAGTTGATATTTTATAGTTTGGCAATAACGAGCATTTAAAGTCTAAATTCTTCTTCAGCTTTATGATTTTCATAAATGTTTGGTGTGCAACTAAAGAGATTGATAATGAAGTTCTGAAGTGAAAACAAAATTTGTGTTCAACAAAACAAGTCAGTCACTGTCTTCAACTAAACCAGTGGCAACTTCATTTCAAACTTGAGTCAGGCAGAAAAATACCACTAAGTTCTTTTTAAAACAATTCATTTGATTTGATGTAAAACAGAAGCTGATTTCAATTTTTATTTTTAATGTTGAGAGAATTTCAAAGAAATTTTCATGGAGAGAATGTGGGCTTTTTTAAATTAACTGTGACATGGTCTAGTACTGATTTTCTTCACTGCAGTTAACCCTCAAGGAATGAGTTCACAGTGGAAGCCTCATCAATCTTTTTCAAATTCAGTTGTGTAAGCACCTGGAAGGTTCAAAATGATGCCTTTTTTTGGGTAATCAAAAATCCAACTGCTGTAGCATCTAACTGTAGGTCCTTTTGTCCCCTTCATCAACTCTGTTAAAAACTTTTTAAAAAGGAGGAATTTCTAAACACATAGAACATGATACAGAAAATCAAACGTTTCTTTCAGAAAGGAGGACAACTTCTAAGATATTGGAACAAAATTATTTTAGAACTTCAATTCGGTAATATAGGAAGTTCATGAAGGAGTAAATGGTAGACTAGAATATGTACTTTTTTTTCTTTCCGAACATTGAAAGACGTAGAGATATTTATGCCTCCATCAACCAGTATCAGGGGTGGCATTCAAATTTTTTAACAACTGGTTCTGTGGGCATGGCTTAGGTGGTAGGCATGGTTTGGTGGTCATGTTATTGGCTGGGTGTGATCAACTCAATATCACTCACATCAAGGCACACATCTCCTCGCCTGGCCTCTCATGAATGTGGGGATGCTGCAACAATCGTAAGTGTGAAAAATATTTATAAGTCACTTTTTTCAGTGCCATTGTAACTTTAAATGGTCACTCCACACAAGCAAAGTACCAGAAAAGGAGGGGAAAGAAACTCCAGAGAAGTTCGTGAGACAGGAAGTCTAGTCCTGCCAAAAATGTAATAAGGGTTAACAGAGAGGCAGTTTCTGTAAACAACACCAGAATGTTTCCTTCCTGCCTTCCTTACAGGATTAGACCAATGATTTCTTTTAACAACCGGTTCTCCGAACTGCTCAGAATGTTAACAACCAGTTCTAGTGAATAGGTGTGAACTGGTAGAATCCCACCCCTGACCAGTATGCTAAAGCAAGCTAAGGATTTCCAGCCTGACTACCAATCAGGCCACAGTTCCACATCACGTAACCTGGTAGAAGAGGTGGTCAAAAGAAGAATGCATCCATTCTCCTTCATGGATGGTTGGACTTTCTTAAGTGCTGCAAAACTTTTGACCAATCTGATTCATCATTTAAAAGTGTATCCCCTACTAAGTTTTTAATCAAATTGCAAAGCTTATGGATAAACAGAGAGAGATGTTCTATTTAGGGCTCTCCAGGGTATTCAGAAGATTTCCTGTCTTAATTATAGTGAGTGCTTGGAGAAATTACACCTGAGCAAGCAAGGAAATAATTGCTGCCTCCAAAAATGGGAAGCAATTCTTGTGAAAACCAAACCTTTCATTAGCCTAATCTGATATTGTATTCCCTTCAATCTCATTTTATTTTCTATTAATTTACGGTGAGAAGCACCAAAGTGGATAGCATACTGAATGCAGAGGATGGATGTCTAACTGTGTGTGAAAAGTTTTTGCAAAGCTGTCAAATTGTTCATAGAAGGATTTAAATAGGTTATCATTCCCTAATATGTAATACTTTACACACAGCCAATATAAATACTTTTCTCAGGGCACCACCTGGTCAATCTAGACAGAAATCTTGACGTTGGACAATATATATACAATTTGAAATCAAGGAAAGAGAAGGATTAAAAAATTAGACTTTCCCAATCAGATGCTCCTCAGATGATTTAGATTTTGGTTCTTGAAATTCCCAGGTAGCTTGATTGAAGTCATCTAATAGAATTAATGGGAAAAAAAGAGACAAGCAGAAGAAAAGAACCAAAATTGCATACAGATAGTCCTTGACTTGCAACAGTTCATTTAGTGATCCTTCCCAGTTACAATGGCACTGAAAAAAGTGACTTATGACCTTTTTGCATCCTTATGACTGCTGCGGTATCCCCATGGTCATGGGATCAAAATCCAGATGTTTGGCAACTTGTTCTTATTTGTAACGGTCGCAGTGTCCCAGGGTCATGTGATCATCTTTTCAACCTTCTGACCTGCAAAGTCAATAGGGAAACCATATTCACCTAATAACCAGGTTACTAACTTAATAACTGCAATAAATCGCTTAACAATCATGGCAAGAAAAGTTGTAAAATGGGGAAAATAGATGTAACAAATATCTCACTTAGCAGCATAAATTTTAGGCTCAATTGTGGTTGTAACTTGAGAACTAAGTCGACTTCAGAATTTTGATCCCATCATATTTGTCTAGAAAACTTTTTTTGTTAGAAAACAACATGGACGCATGGACATGATAAATAACAATAGTGTAATTAACTATTGTGTGGAGACTTACAAGCTATGTGATCCCAAGCTTTGACTTTGTTTTGAAAGTAAATCTAGTTATTTGCATCCAAACTAGAATCAATCAGAACTGTTTGAATTTATTTAAATAAAGATACTCCTTCAACAAAACACAAGGTTATATCCACAGAGTTTACAGAGATATCTGCTCAGAAGATTGATGGATTGAGACTGACCACATACATTGTAACAGCTAATTAGAGGCCATGGTTTTTTTTTTTATGTAGCAGAATATTCTTATTTTTCAATACCTCTTCAATGTCCTATAAGTCTAAACAAAAATTCAGCCATGAATAGGACGGTGGAGCTGGTGTGTGATCTTGGAGGTCTGAGATCGCTGCCGATATCTTTGATCCTGGACAGTCCAATCGGATTTAAACTGTCCTGAAGAGATGGCGAATGTAAACAGCGCATCCTGTCGATCCCAGGGATATCACAAAATCCCTGGTAGATCCAGGAGAAGCTCTTTTTGCCAGCGGCAAAGAGGTAGCCATTAAAGCTGCTGAAGTTGGCACAGCTCCGAAATGGAAGAGAACAGAAAGAGAGAGTGTGCCGGTTTGGTGAGAACTTTTTCTTGATTTTAAGATTTGAAAGGATACCCTAAAGGAAAAAAATAATCTGTAAAAGTTTTGGCAGAAGTGATTAAGCGGCGATTTTAAACAAGAATTTCAAAGTAATATTTTTTTTCATATTGTTGGATTTTTTTATACATGATCTTATATTTTGAAACTGGACTGACTTCTTTTTTTTCTTGTTATTTATTCTTTTCTCCTTTTTGATTTTATAATATTTTAAGCCAGGGATCCCCTTATAGTTATTTTTTTAATACCTTTTTTCTTTTTCAATTAATTCTTATTATATTTTGCTTGGAAAAGGAGAGGGGGAAAGAAACTTTGTAACACTGCCAACTAGAGGCTTGGAAGTATCCTGTTTTTTTTTACCAGACAAAGCTGAGAAAGAACTGAGACTTTGTTTCAAGGATTGCCTGATTGATAAGATAGAGGGAAGAGCATCGGAGAGTATTATTGCAGGTGCTTTTCTGAGTTTCTATCAGCAGCTGGAGTCTGGTGTTGAAACTTAGGAAAAGAAAAGGTGATAAGCCTTTGGAGAAGAGACCTATAATAAGAGCCTTGGATAATTAAAGTGCAGTATACTTTTTTTTCATTTTTTCTAAGCTGTGCTCCCCCACCCCCCCGCCCTCCATCAGTTTATTTCTTTTTCTTTTTTTTTTCATAATAGCTATTTTGGTTTTTGGCTTTCTGGAACTTGTCTATCTTTCATATTGGTTTCTTTTAATGGTTTTCTTTTATGTATCTTTTTATATTTGAGATCTCTTAATTGGATTAAGGTGTTGAAGAACCTGAATAATCTTTTTCTTTTTTTCTTTTTTTTAGTCTTTTTTCTCACCTTTTTGCCTTTTTTGGGACTTTACAATTTTTCTTTTTTTTTGTGTCTGTTTATGGTGTGCTTATGCCCTTTTTCTTTACTTTTGAATTTTTATTGTTATCTAATTAATCAATTGGATTAAGGTATACAACAGCCTGAAGAAATTTTTTTTCCTTTTTCATTATTATTACCAATTGTTTTTTTTTTCTTCTTGTTTTCCTCTATTTTTACTTGGAATTGTAATTGGTTATTTCACAACTGGATTAAGGTCTAGAAGAATTTGAACAATGTTGAATTTCTCAAAATGAGTAGTAAGTTAACAACTCCTGGTTCTTCAACTTCTGCTTCCTCCTCTCCACCATCTGGAGGACAATGTTCAATACAGACAATGTTAAAGCAAGAAAAAGAACAAGAAAAAGTGACCCTGCAGATGATTATGCAAGGAATTCAAAATATTCAAACAAGATCAGAGAATATTAAACAAAGAACAGAGAACATTGAACAAAGAACAGGGAAAACTGATGAAAAAGTGGAAAGCATCCAACAAATGATGATGAAATATGATGAGAGGCTCCAGGAAATTGAAGAAGAAGGTAAACAAATAGATAAGAAGATTGGAGACATTGATAACAGATTAACTGTGGTTGAACATGATAAAAGTGGTATGCTGAGATGGGAGATGGACAGATCAAAATTTTATCTCAGATTTCAAAAAATAGAGGAAGAAAAAGGAGAAAACCTAGCTGAGATAATGATAGAAATATTGGCAGAAGCTTTGGAAATAACTGAAGAGAAGATGATGGATGGAATAGATGAGGTTTATCGAGTCTTTACAAGATATGTGATGAGAAATAGCTTACCAAGAGAAGTTCACATTAGATTTACAAAGCAAGCCATTAAAATGCAAATATTGCAAGTATTATGGCAAGAGAGAAAACATTGAAATACAAATATAAGGAGATTGTGGTCTTGAAGCAAGTGCCCAGAAGAGTGAGAGAGAATAGAATAGAATACCGATTCTTGACCAAATTGTTACTTTAAAAAGAGGTGAATTATAAATGGCTGATTCCAGAAGGTTTAATGTTCACATGGCAAGAAAAGAGATATAGAATTGACTCAATTGACTCAAGCTGAATAATTTTACACAGAATTTTTTAAAGAGGAGAAAGAGGCAGAAAAAGAAATCTTACTTACTGAATTCCAAGAGAACTGCCAAATGACAGCTGGAAAAGAAGAAGATGCAGTCGGCAGAAAGGAGGAGGCTAAAGAACAACGTGAACCAAGATCTACGAGAGCTGTTAAACCTAACAACAAAATGTAACCATGGAAGAAAAAAAAAATTACAATTAACATAAATAGACTTAATTCAGCTGTTAAAAGAAGGAATTTTTTTTCATAAATTAGAGAAATTAAAATTTGATATAATTTGTCCACAAGAAGTACACATTAAAAAGCAACATGAACAATTGCTGGGACAGCAATAAAAAAATTAGGGAAAATATTTACTTCTTTGACACAATGCAAGAAAAGAGGAGTGGTCCTATATATTAAAGATATTATCCCAACAAAATTGATGCGTACTGATGATGATGGAAGAATACTAATGGTGGAAATAATAGATAATAATATAAAAACACTCCTGATTGCAATTTATGCCCCAAATGACAACCAAGAAGAATTTTATAAAAAAAAAATACATGAAAATAATGGAACTAGATGATGCTAATATAGTTTTAATGGGAGATTTTAACGGAATTGTAGACAATAAACTGGATTATACAGCACAGAAAACAACAAAGCAAAGCAGAAAGATCCTCCCTAAATCCTTTTTTAAAGTGGTGGACGAAATAAACTTAAAAGATACATGAAGAGAAAGAAATGCTAAAACCAAACAATACACTTTCTATTCAAATAGACATTTATCATGGTCCAGAATAGATATGATATGGATGTCAACATAATTGTTAACCAATATTCAAGAAGTAAACATTGAAACAAGTACTTGGGCAGATCACAATCCAGTGACAATTCAATGGAAAGGACAAAGAAGAAAATATAGATGGACGTTAAATAATACTATTCTAAAGGAAAAAAACTTTACACAGTGGATGGAGAAAAAACTGGCTTTTTTCTTTAGAGAAAATAAAAAAGAAGATACATCAATTCAGAATGCATGGGATACAATGAAGGCATATGCCAGAGGCTTGATAATAGACTATACAAGGAAAAGAAATATTATGAAAAGATTTGCCTCTTAGGCATTAGAGGATGAATATAAAGGACTTGAAAAAGAGTTACAGAAAATGCCACAGAAAAAGGATATCAAATTAAAAATGGATATAACTAGGAGACTTCCGGTGGCAGGCAAGGACGAGTAGAGAGGCTGAGATCCGCTCATGATTTTAGTCAATCTTTTTCTACGTTTGGTGTGACCTTTGAGGTGCTCGAACCCTGGAGAGGTTCGTGTTGGTGTGGGGAGTACTTTAGCTGCTGTGTGGGGAAGGCAACCCCCCAGCAGCAAAGAGAAGCCCTCCAGAGCCCAACGATTAAGAGATAGCCTCCTGTTAATGGAGGCTCCGAAGTCCGCACAGTCACTGATACTAAAAGCGAGTAAGTGACAACTTGTGAGATCATGTAAAAGACGTGTTGCTGAGGGAGTATAACAGTGGAGAGATGAAGAGAAAAGATTACCAACTGACAATTGATTAAATAAGTGACTCTTGCAAGCCTGAAAGAAAGCAGCTAGAAAGCGGTGAAGAGGAGTGTGGGCGAAAGGATTTGTTGAACTAAAGTGAAAGTGTGGATTGCGAAGAAAGAAGCCTGTGTTACTGCATTAGAAAACTTTAAGATTGGAAGTGATATGGAACTTTTCATCTGACTACTAAGTTGATATTTTCTTTTGAAAAAATTGTATTGAAATAGTGAAGAGATCGAGGGAGAAATGAAGGGGACAGATTGGTGCCAGATGAAATGAGATGCCTAGAAGCCTCAGAGACTCAGTAACATTATTTTTATACTCAATTAATAGACTTTTAATAGAGTCCTGGGGAACTTTGCCTTAATTGAATTGGTGTTGTCAAGAAGAAGAAATTTAAAATTGATCCTAAAACACTTTAAAAAGGGGGAGATAGGTGGACTGGAAGATTAAGAAGACTGACTGATTGACTGTAGTCATTATTCAGCATTTTCCTTCTCCCCACTTCCAGTGAATTTGAAGGAGGAAAATAATAATAGTAATATTCTTTTTTTTCTTTTTACCAGAGATAAAGAACAAAGACAGACTTTGGGATTTTTTTTCTTTTTTCTCCCCCTTTTTTTATTGCTCTTTTCTTTTTTATAATTTTGTTATTTTTTTTTTTCCCCCCCCCCCCCCCCGGTCTCTCTCATTATTTACATTTGGGTGTTATCTTTTCCCGCTCCTATTACCTCTTCTATATAACAATTGTAAATTTATTTATTGAGATAAGAAATATAGAATAATAGTTTAGATTGTTGATAATTGACTTGATTAATATTATGAGAATTGGGATAATCATATTTTGACTAGATATACAAATTATAATAATAAAAAAGGAGAATATATAGTAAGAACATAAGGAATACTGTGAATTAACTATCAATAATTACAGGATTTAATATTCAATATTGATTATATTAAAAGTTATATGTATGGTGTATATATAGGTATTATATAGATTGTTAAATAATGTGGTACAGTGATATATAGAAATTGAATACAAACTCATAAAATTTCTTATTTGATTTAGATTTAAGATTTGGAAAAATATAGTTTAATAGATAAATTAATTCTGCATAGATTAACTGTAATATTGAGGCTATAATATTGAATGGTAATTTGGGATAATATAATTAATATAATTCAACAACAGAAACAAATAATAAAAGAAATGACTTCAACAATTACCACAGCCCTGAAAACTGGCAGGAAGACTACTCCAACTTTAACAACTACATTGGCAACAGCTTCGCCTATGGCCCAAAAAACTATAGAAGAAACACTACCAGTAGAAAAACAACCCAATATTACAAATGTTAATATTCAATCAATTTTACTAACACTACAAGAATCGATGGAGAAATTACAAGAAACAATGATAAAAAACCACAATGAAACAAGAGCATGAACGAATTAAGGGAGGAGATGGGAAAAATGAAATTAGATATGAAAGCGGATATTTCTAAAGTAGATAATAAAATTGGAATACTCCAACAGGCCCTAGAGAAAAATGAAGCAACAATAAAAGAAGTAGAGAAAAGGACTGAACGAACTGAAAGGAAATTGGAAAGGGTAGATGAGAAATTAAAAAAATGTAACTAAAGAAATGGAAGACTCGTTGGTTTATTTAGAGATGGACAAGGCAGCTACATACCTAAGATTCCAGAATGTAGAGGAGTCCAAGGATGAAGACCTAGAACAATTGATGGCGAAAATACTGGCTGGACTATTAAATAAAGAAAAGGACGACATTTTAAAAGAGTTTGATGAAGTTTATAGGGTCAGTACTAGCTATGCAAGGTGCCTTAAATGCCCAAGAGAAGTTCACATACGCTTTACGAGAAGGAGTGTCCACAATATTATTTTTAAGATATCTAGAGATGGAACAATTGTATATAAGGGCAAAGAAATTTTGATCCTTAAACAAGTCCTGAGAAGAATAAGAGAAACAAGATGAGATTACAAATTTTTGGCTGCTTATTTAAACCAAAAAAAATTGTATTCAAAAGGTTAATTCCAGAAGGGATGCTTGTTACATGGAAAGAAAGGAAAATTAAAATTGATACTATAGAAAGAGCCCAAGAATACTATGAGCAATTAGTAAGTTCAGAAGATTCGAGTCGTAGGGAGGAATTGGAAATAAACCCACAAGAAGACCAAAACTATCACAGAAATAAAAAAGAAGGAACTTTAAGTCAGCAAACATTAGGAGAGACTGGAGTTATTACAAGACAAAGAGAGAAACAGAATTAAATAAATGGAAGAAGAAAAGAAACTTCTTTCAATTAATATAAATGGTCTAAATTCAATCTTAAAAAGAAAAAGGATATTTACAAAACTAATTAAACATGACGCTGATATAATATGTTTACAAGAAACTCACATAAGAAAAGAAGACAAAAGATTTTTAAATTGCCTGAAACTAGGGAAGCTATTTACTGCGCCAGCAGATATAGGAAAAAAGAAGGGAATTGCAATATATATAAAAGAGGATTTGAAAGCAGAAGTAGTATGGTCAGACCCGGAAGGAAGAACTTTGGTTTTGCAGATCTGGATCAATGATTTCCCAATTTTATTAGTGGTAATCTATGCCCCAAATGAAAACCAGAAAGAATTTTTTAAATATTAATACCGAAAAATAATAGGATTTGAACAAAGGAATTTTTGCATTATAGGAGATTTTAACTCTATTGCTGATTATCAGAAAGATCATAGCTGAGGGGGGGGAGAATAAAAAAAGGAAAAGAGAGTTCCCTAAGATATGTAAGGAAATGATGAGAGAATTAAATTTGGTTGATTTATGGAGGAAACTATACCCTGAAAAAAAACAATTTACATTTCATTCAAATCCACATCAAACATGGACACGAATTGATATGGCATGGATGAATGGGGAAATAGTGAATGAAATAAAAGAAATTGAAATACTACCGAATGAATGGGCAGATAACAATCCAATTCAGATAATATGGAAAGGTAGGAAGAAACCAAAGAAAAGATTATTTTCTTCATATTATTTTCTTATGAAGACAAAAGGATTATACTGATAAACTTAAGGAGGAATTAAATTATTTTTTAAAAGAGAATAATAATGGCGTAACAACAAAACAAAACATCTGGGATACAATGAAGGCAGTAATAAGAGGCATAACAATTTCTTATAATTCTAAGAGGAATAAAGAAAAATATGCCCAACAAAATAAACTACAACAACAAATTAAGGAATTAGAAATGCTACTACAGAAGACTCCAAAAACCCCAACATTACAAAACCAGATAATAATAATAAAACACAAATTGAACTTAATCGAACAAGAGAAACTGATTATAAATTTGAAGATGACAAAACAAACTTACTTTGAGAATGCCAATAAGCCAGGAAGATGGTTAGCTTACAAATTTAAAAAAAGGAAAGAAAAGAGATTGATATATCAATTAATAGATAGTAATGGTGATATACAACAAGAGATAGGGGGAAAAAAAGAAATTATACATAAATATTACGAAGAGTTATATAAAAAGGAAGAAATAAATGAGGATAGAATAAGAAATTATTTAGCTGAAATTAAAGATAAAGAAATTGAAGAAGAAATGATAGAAACACTCAATAAAAATATATCATGGTCTGAACTGAAATCGGCAATAGAGAACCAAAAAAACGACAAAGCCCCGGGCCCTGACGGAATCCCAGGAGAGTTATACAAAATAATTGCAGAACAGATTGGACCATTTATGTTGGAAAATTTTAATGAAGTATTATTGGCAGCTAAGATGCTGGACTCATGGAGGGGAGTATTGATTTCATTGATCCTGAAGGAGGATTCTGAACCCAGATATATTAACAATTATAGACCGATTTCACTATTAAATACCAGTTACAAAATATTTGCCTCCATTATAGCTAATAGACTTAAAAGAATATTAAGTTTATATATACATGAAGATCAAAATGGATTTCTCCCAATTAGACAGATTAGCAATAACTCAAGAACAGTATTAGATATTTTAGAATTTTATGAAGCCCACCCCGAGAAACAGATTGCATTTATGTTTTTAGACACTGAAAAGGCCTTTGATCATTTAAATTGGCAATTCTTAATTCAAAAAATATATAATATGAAATTAGGCACCAAATTTGAAAATATTATAACAACTATTTATGACACACAACAGGCCAATATTATAGTAAATGGGGAATATACTAGTCCAATAAAAATAGAAAAGGGAGTTTGACAAGGTTGTCCGCTCTCGCCCCTGCTCTTCATATTTGCATTAGAAACATTACTAATTAAGATTAGACAAAATTCAGAGATAAAAGGACTAAAGATTAAATCAGAAGAATACAAATTACAAGCATTTGCTGATGATTTGGTTTTTTTCATTGAAGATCCAATTGAAAGAGGACAAAAATTGATTAAAGAAATAGAACAATTTGGAGCGGTAGCAGGAATTAAAATTAATAAGAAAAAAACAAAATTAATGACTAAAAACTTAACAGAAAAGCAGAAAAAAGAATGAGAAGAAATTATGGGAATACAAGTGTCAAAGTTAAATCTTTAGGAATATGGTTGACAGCACATTGTAAGGCGCTTAAAGAAAACAACTACGATAAGTTGATGCTTCAGGTAAAGAAGGATCTAGAATTATGGGGCAAATTAGAATTTTCACTGTTGGGAAGAATTGCTACCATTAAAATGAATATCCTCCCAAAATTTTTATATCTATTTCAGATGATTCCAATTAAATTACATAAATTTTTTTTTGAAGAACTCAATAAAATTATTGCTAAATTTATTTGGCAAGGGAAAAAACCCAGAATAAATTTAAAAGCAATGCAGGATATGAAGAGCAGGAGAGGGATGGCACTTCCAAATTGGGAATTGTATTACACAGCTGCCACCCTTGTATGGTTACAAGATTGGGTAAACATAAATAATAAGAGAATCTTATTTTTAGAAGGCCACGACTTACAAAGGGGGTGGCATGCTTTCTTATGGGATGTAGGAAAAACTAACCAGAAACAGACACTTAATTAGGGACTCATTGGTAACTAATCAGAAAAAAATACGTAAAAAACACTATTTAAAAGTACCGATTTGGCTATCAACAATGGAGGCAATGATCCACCCAAACAATTTGGATATTTCTTGAATGATCAAATATAAAGATTTATTAGACATACAAGGAAATTTGAAATCCCGTCAAGAACTTTAAGAACAGGGATTTAAAATAGATCAATGGGCATATTTATAAATTCATAGTAGATATAACCAGGATAGAAAAGAATTTGAAATTAGTAATAATCCCCAGCAGCTAGATAAAATTTTAATGGGATTAGGAAAAAAGAATATAACAAGATTTTACAATTGTTTACTTGAAGTAGAATAAGAAGAAGAAATAGTAAAAGGAAATATGATTGCTTGGAGTCGGAATGTAGGATGTAATATCACTTTAAATTAACGGGAAAAAGTCTGGGGAAGTAATAATAAGATTACAAAATCAGCAGCATACAAAGAAAATGCATATAAACTGTTTTATAGATGGCACCTTCCTCCTTCGAGATTGGCGAAAATGTGCCCCAAAATGAGTCAAAAATGCTGGAAATGTAAAAAGAAAGAGGGAACTTTTTTCCACATGTGGTGATCATGCATAGAAGCCCAAAAATATTGGAAGATAATAAGAAATTGGCTAGAAGATATTACTAAAGAACAGATCGAATATAAACCAGAGTCTTTTCTATTCGGGATTTTTGACAAACAAATATCAAAAAAGACAAAATATATTACAATACATATATTAACAGCAGCTAGGTTAGCTTTTGCTCAGTGTTGGAAGCATCCACAGATACCTACAAAGGAGATGATTATCCAAAAAATTTCAAACTGCGCAGAAATGGACAGATTGACATTAGCTCTAAAAAACAAAGAAACTTCAATATATTATAATAGCTGGAATTATTGGTATAAGTGGTTAGAACAAAGATGAATATTATAATATACGATTGAAAGAATAAGATAAATTTATATGAGTGATGTATAAATTCTTGTAAAGATAAAGTGTTTAGAGATAGTAAAACCAAAAGAAGAAAAGATCTCACAAATTGTCAAAAGTAAGAATATTTTTAACAAATTTTCTTTTCTGTATTGTCTTTTTTCTTTTTTCTGTTTTTCTGGTCCTCTTTTCCTATCCCCTCTTTTTCTTTTCTTTCTACCCTTCAATTATGTACGTGTTATTATGTTGTTGTGTTTTTTTTAATTGTAAAATCAATAAAATTTGTTTTTTTTAAAAAAATGGATATAACTAAACATAAAATGGATCTAATAGAAAAAGAAGAGCTAGCACAAAAAATTACAGGTGCTAAACAGAACTATTTTGAAGATGCAAATAAACCAGGTAGATGGTTAGCATATAAATTGAGAAAGGAGAAAGAATCAAGGAAAATATTGCAATTAATAGATGAACACGGCCAAGTTTGCTATGGTAGCAAAGAGAAGAACGAAATCATACGAGACTATTATGAGAAATTATATACACAAAAGATTATTGATGAGGAAAGAGTTAAACAGTATCTACAGAATGCTAATCTACCCCAGACACCTAAAGAGATTGAAACAATGTTAGAAAGCAATATAACCATGAAGAGCTAACTGAAGCACTCATGAAGCAAAATAATGGAAACGCGCCAGGCCCAGATAGACTTCCGGCAGAATTTTACAAAACATTACAAGAATCGTTGAACCTTCCATTGTCAGAAGTTATGAATGAAATTATGTTAAAGAAGAGGATACCTAAAACATGGTTAGAAGCTTATATTACACTTATTCCAAAAGAGGAGGCCAATCCATTACAAATTAAGAACTAAAGACCTATTTCTTTACTCAATGCAGATTATAAAATTTTTGCTTCAATATTGGCAGACTTAAAAAATATTTAAACAGTTTTATTCATCCTGATCAAAATGGATTTCTGCCAAAGAGACAAATTAAAGACAATATGAGAGTAATTTTGGACACTTTGGAATATTATAAGGCACATCCTGAAAAACAAATGGCTTTGATATTTCTAGATGCACAGAAGGCATTTAATAATGTGAACTGGTGATTCATATTGTTACTGTTGGAAAAGATGGGCTTTACTAAAAAATTTACTCAAGCAATAGGAGCCATATATAATAAGCAAACAGCAAAGATAATGATAGAGGGAGAATTGACAGACTCTATTGATATAAGAAAAGGAACAAGACATGGATGCCCACTGTCACCTTTGTTGTTTGTGTTAACCTTGGAAGTGTTAAACAGAAATATTAGAGAAGAAAAGGATATAAAAGGGATGAAAATTAAAAAGGAAGAATTTAAACTGCAAGAATTCACAGATGACTTGGTTTTCATCTTAGAAGATCCACTAGAAACAGCATCAAAATTGATAGAAAAGATAGAGACATATGGAAAGGTGGCTGGCTTGAAAATAAATAAAGGCAAGACAAAGATTCTGACAAAGAACATGTTATCAAGACAAAAGGAAGAATTAGCAGACCTATTGAAAATCCAGGTCACGATTAAGATCAAATACTTGGGGATATATTTGATAGCAAGATGCAGTACACTAAAAGAGAATAATTATATTAAACTTAAGCAGCAGATAAGCTCTATATCTGGCGAAATGGGAAAATTTACAACTGTCACTAATGGGGAGAATATCAACAATCAAGATGAATATATTACCGAGAATTTTATATTTGTTTCAAACAATTCCAATTAGGCTTGGAAAATATTACTTTGAAGATTTAAATAAAATCGTGTTGAAATATATATGGCAAGGTAAGAAGGCGAGAATAAAGTTAAAACTTTTGCAAGATGCTAGAATAAGAAAAGGATTTGTCTTGTCTAATTGGGAGTTGTAATATCAAGCTACAAAATTGATGTGGGTAAAGGAATGGATAACATTAAGAAATACTAGATTGTTGACAGTAGAACGACATGATCTGTTGTTGGGGTGGCATGCTTTTATATGGTATAAAGGAACGAAAACACAGGGGTACCTTAGAAGACATTATATACAGGAGTGTCTGTGGTTAAATTGGAAGAAGACTAAAGGACAATGTTGTTTGAAAATTCCAGTCTGGTTATCGACTAAAGCATTTTGAAGCATTTTCTTATCCTATAATACAAAACGGAACAAACAGATATGGTGAAATGCTGAATGAAAAGGGTGAACTTAAATCTATGAAAAAATTAAAAGAACAAGGTATAAAGATGAATTGGTTTTCATAGGTGCAAATACAATCAAGGTATGATAAAGATTTTAAAACAGAAGATTTTTATGATAAATTGACTGATTTAGACAAGATTTTGACAGATGCTGATGAAAAGGTGATTAAAAAATAATATGGATATTTATTAGAAATTAAATTAGAAGAAGAATAAGTTAAAGAAACTATGATTGCTTGGGGGAAGAATTTTGGATATGGGATTGATTTAGAGAAATGGCAAAAATTGTGGTCTCAAAATTATAAAATGACAATGTCAACAGCATATAAAGAAAATTTGTATAAGATGTTTTACAGGTGGCACTTTCCCCAACAAGAATAGCAAGAATGTTCAAGAATAAGTCCAAAAAGTGTTGGAAATGTCATCAGACACCTGGCTCATACTACCATATGTGGTGGACATGTTCGGACGCTAAAAAATATTGGAATAAAATCCACATGTGGCTGGAAAAAATGACAAATAAGCATATAGACCTGAAAGCAGAGATTTTTTAATTAGGAATTTTGACTGAAATATATAGTAAAGATTTGAAATATCTGATTGTAAGTGTATTAAGAGCGACTAGGATTGTATTTGCTAAAAACTGGAAAAATGAGAAGATACCATCACAGGAGGAGATCATTAAGAAAATATTAGAATGTGCTGAAATGAGTAGATTGACATTTGAAATTCGAGAACAAGATCATAAACAATTTTATAAAATTTGGAATCTATTCTATCAATGGTTAGATAACAAAACATAATAATGAAATATGTAGATTTTTAGAAAATAATAAATATATAAAGATGTATTTTCTTTATTTTTTTCTTTTTTAAAAAAATATATCTACAAAATGATTCTAGGATAGATCTGGGAGGATAATATGAATTGTTATAAAATAAACTAAGTGAAATATGATTATTTTATAAAACATGAATGAATAAAAATATAGTCAATGATTGATCAATAAAGATATTAATATATTTGATTGAAAATATGGGAGGATATATAATGTCAAAGAAGACTACGAAATGGAAGCACAAAACAATTTGTAAACCAACTGGCACACTGTATGTATATATATGGAAGATGGCTTAATATTTTTATGTTTTGTTTGTTTACGTTTGTTTTAAAACTAATAAAAATTAAAAAAAAATTCAGCCATGAAAATACTGTATGTTTAATTAGGCTAATATTCTTAAGGCAATAAATGAATATGAAATAATTTAGCAAACAGTATGAAATGCTGGAGCTATATTTTAGCTTCTTGAGTTCCAAACAATTGATTCAAGAGATAAAAGATCAGAATTATAAAATTTCACTCCATTTAGCATATTTATGGTCTCTCTGTTTAATATTGTGGGTTATTTTGGAAACATTTAACCTTAATTAACTGAGGGGGAAGCATCTGTTCCAGGATTTCCATTATCACATATATACTAAAGTTAGAGATTTTAGAATAGCCAACTGAAGTGGAAAAGAGCATTAGGAAGCTATCTTGTTGGGCCAGGAAGGAGGAAAACAACTGTTTATAAAAGATTAAAATAACAAGCAGCAAATAAAACAAGCAGAAACCTGCTATGACATCAGTCACACATGCAGCATGAGCAATATTGCAGGCTTATTATGCTTTCCTTAACAGAAATTGGCACTCTACAACAAGTTTCTTCTCCTAGTTACTCCTGCAATGTGAAACTTACATTCCTTGATAAATTCCTAGATAGGAATGTGTAACAAGCTGTCCATTATAGTATACGTTCTATTTGTTGTGTTCTCGGAGTCTAAAGGAAATCAACAGTACATTTGTTAAATGGCTACAGAAGGCAATGTGTGGAGATTATTTACGGTCTTGTTATCTCTTCATGTGTCCTTCCCCTTTATTAAAAGATTGCTGTTGTAATGCTTTGGAGAGTTGAACTTCTACTTGTTTGTGGTGTTTGGAAAGCTAACTTCTTTATTTTTAAGAAGTTGAGTTAGTTATCATAATATTTTGAATGCTTGGAAGTTAACACCATAGAATGAGTGCTAATCCAATGTTCACATTTGGAAAATACTCTAATTAATTTAGTTCAATTAAGAGCCCCTAAATATAAATCTTGATTTTGGTAGCTCAATCCTTGCGCCTTCCACATATTATCATTGGATGCTAACAAAGAGCTATAATTTTTTAAAATAGAATTAGATGACAGTTGCATAAAAGCACTCATATAAAGAAAATAAGCAAGGTAGTGGCTGTACATAGACTTTTTAAAGAAAATTAAATTAAATTTTGTAAGAATTGTATCAATACCATTCATAATAGATGCCTTTAATTTATTTTAAAAAATTGGAGGTATCATTTTATTTATTTTATTTTTTGGAGGGATCCCTTGGCCAAGAAATGTGCCCTAGACATGACCAACAGGAAAACCTTTATCTTTTATTTATAGGAGTTGTGGTGGCACAATAGTTAGAAGGCAATATTGCAGAGCTAACTCACTGCTCACTGCCAGGACTTTGATTCTGACTGGCTCAAGACTGAATCAGCCTTCTATCCTTCTGAGGTGGGTAAAGTGCCCCAGATTATTGGGGACAATATGCTGATTTTATACACCGCTTAGAAAGGGAGGTAAAGCACTAGGAAGCAGTATATAAGTCTAAGTGCTATTGCTATTTATTGTAGGACCTGGATGAAATATTGAGGTATTACCCTGTCTGCAGATGAAATTGTACGCATTAAAATGGGAGCCAGTTTGATGTAGTGGTGAAATTGCTGACCTGGAAGCTATCAACAATGAGTCCTAGGCCTCTCTTTGACATGAAAGACTATAGGGTGACTTTGGGTGATCACCCACTCTCAGCCCAACCCACATCCAAATGCTTTTCTAAAACTTCTCATAAAATATGAAGCCTATTTTTGGGCTGAGGGAATCCCTGTTCTTTGAGTCATGCACACAGTGCTTCTTTCAATCAAATGGGTATGACTATGTAATGTTGTTTTGGTCTTTTTGTTCTGTTTCAATCAGGGGTCCTTGGTGCTCCCTGAGCTTTGTTGTTTTCTTGCAGATATTTCATTACCCAAACTAGGTAAGTGCTAGTAAGAAGTGTGATTTGCTCTCAGTTAATATTCTAGTGGGTTGCCCTGTCAGTATTGTTGGGATGATGATGGTCTTAGATGTTCTTTGGTTGGATTCTTTACTGTTGGATTCTTTGGAAGTTTCTTGATTGGGGTATTGTTGACTTGATTGTTGGTCTGATATTAACCTTGGAGTTAATCTGTGCTGATCTGAATGCTGATTGTTGGTGGAAAGGTTCTTGGGTCAACCACCTTTTTGGCTGGTTGATTGTCTCTTTGGCATAGTTCTATAGATGTTGATAATGTCTACATGTCTGTTGATGGTTAATTTAGCAGACTGCCAGGCTTCTAGAAATTCCTTGGCATTTTTAGACTTGATTTGGTCTAGAATGGTCACATTTTCCCAATTGAAGCTATGGTTCTTTACAACATAATGACTGCAAATCTTCACCTGATCAAGACAGAAAAAGGCAGAATTTTTGGATTGTACACCATAAGTATATATAAAGGCCCATTAAGTAGAGTGCTTTCTCTACCATATTAGGTCTCCCAATAATTTGGGAAACTGGAACAAGTTATTCCCAATAATAAAGGCATTCAGGAAATGGCATCAATTTAACAACTGTATTAGGAATCCATTATATTTGGTGTTAGCAACATTCCTGAAACAATTTTTTTCACTGATCCTTACTTAATGGCCTTATAGATATACATATGTGTATGTATACTCAGCATAGGTCAGTCCTATATCATTATTAAAATGCTGTCTATATAAAATGAGATTTGAAAATTGCTGAAAGCCAACATTGCTTTTAAATTGGGGTAAACTATAGGAGACTATAGTTCTATTTGATGGCCTGATAGTATACTGAAAGAAATATAATAATGATTATTACAACTTTGTAAAGAGGCTTGTTTGTATTGTGAATTTAAATCTTTTGAAAATAGCAATAGTTAGTAACTGTCACATGGCATGCATTTTTTAAACAACAAAACCTTCATTCCCAAATCTTAAATAGGCTCCTTTTTAAATTTCAGAGAGGTTTACCCTAATAGAGAATGACTAATCCTAAATAATAAAAATACATCAATTTTAACCAGTTCTATAGTGTAATCTGTTTGTGTTGCATGACAGAGAATATGCAAGCAATAAGGCATCTTGGAAAACTGTAATGGGAATTTAATGGGAACTATATGTTGGTTTCAGGCAAAATATTTTTAAAATCAAAGTATGTTTTACATATGTGGAAAGAAAAAAATGCTGCTTTTTTCATAAAGAATGAAAGAACATTTAAATAACTGTGAGAATTCTTTCCCAGAAGAACAGAATAATAAAATGCAATTAATAGCTGGGCTGATGTATTCCATTTTTCTCAATAAAAATAAGAGAGTATTTCTGCCAGCAGATGGTTTTTAGATTGGTATTAGAGAAAATGGACTTTAGTTGTTTAGTGTGTGGCAAAAATAGGACTGTGAGCTTCAGGATGTAATTTAGTGTTGCTCATGATTCTTTAATTTGTGTCTTTGGCCAATATTTGTAAGTGACTGCAGCAAGCAAATTATTGAAATGGTAACTGGGGAAGTAAATTGGCAACCTGTTGTGATACTGGGCATATTTCAGAGCAGGGGTTCATGACAGCATTTTCCAATGGATGTTGTTTCATTATTTCCCACATTCTTGAAGTATAGCATCTAAACAGAGATTCGAGAGCCCTTCAAACACCTCATATTCAAACTCCAATTTCCAGCTCACTTTTATTCCTTAATATTCTAAGAATATCTGCAGAACTGATGGCATTGTCAGGAAGAATGTCATCCTAATGCATTCCAGACATTTATAAAAGTCTTATTGCTACAGATTTCAAAGGCAGCCTTGGCAAGGTATTGTACTGCCTGCACTCAAATAGTGTGTGTGCGACTCTGTGTGTGTATGCTTGGCAATGATCATTAAAATTGCCATATTATAATGACTTGGAGATGACAACTTGTGTCAGGCAAATAAAAAAGAAAAAAAATACATTGTTCTGAGTACAGGTGGTCCTTGACTTAAGACTGCAACTGAGCCCAGACTTTCTGCAAAGCATGTGTTAAGTGAGTTTGCCTCTTTCTTGACATTGTTGTTAACTGAATCACTGCAATTGTTAAGTTAGTAACATGGTTGTGAACTGAGTCTGGCTTCTCCGTTGACTTTGCTCATCAAAAGATTGCAAAAGAGAATCACATGACTCTGGGATACTGCAACTATCATAAATAAATCAGTTGCCAAGCGTCTGAATTTTGATCATGTGACTATGGGGATGCTGCAATGGCCATAAGGGTGGAAAAGCATCGTAAGTCACTTTTTCCCCAACTTTGAATGATCATGAAATGAACTGTTCAAAGATGAGGACTACCTGTACTCATCTACTCCAGATGTGTTTCTCTATTTCTATAGGAATGACATACATGATAACCCATTGAAGTTGCATACTCAAAGCTAGAAATAGATGCTGTCTAACATCAAAGCTGTTTTAGAGACTTATGTTCTGACTAAGGCTTCTTGAGACCTTAATTAAGCACATGCTTAGTTAAAACAACTTTTTTTTTATTTCAATACTGGGAATTATGTTCATTCCCAGCCTGTAATGAGTCCCAAACAGTCTCTTAAGATAAGCACCTACCTTTCTCTCCTTTGAATTACTGTCAGCACAAAAGTGCCTAATGAAATGGACTTCCAGTTTGAGCTTCTTCGGTGAGAGACTGAAACCTCGTCTCTGCAAGACTTCGATCCATGCTCACTGCTGGAGCGCCCTGAGCTGGCTGATTTTGGGGCTAAGCCATCCTGTTGAGGTGGTAAAGAGGGGGGAGACTGCCTGCAGGGTTGAGGAGAGCCACATCTCTCCTTCCCAGCTGGCCATGACTCCCTTTCCTGAAGGCAGTTGCAATGGTGGTCAGAAATGGCTACCACAAAGAAGAACTCGACTGGAAAAGAATGTGCAGGAGGAAGATAAGAAGAGAAAGTTTTGGCTGACTGGGTCAAGCAGCAAAAGCAACAAATAATGTACCCTGGAATTTGAAACTATTAAAAAAAAATAGCATTGTTCCCTAAGAAGATTTTTAAGCTGCAGAGGAGAGAGAAAAGGGAAAAGATTCGGGGTTTTTTTCCTCCTTTTCCAATACTGACAGCTAAGAGACTTAAGCAAGAAATTGGGAAAAAATCCATTTTTACATTAATAGGCATTTAATGCTGAAAATAAAAAGTCAAAGGGATAATAAAAATTTCTGGAAAACCAAAAGTTTTTGAAAACAGGAAAGGAGAGAAAAAGAATAAAAGGGCAGCTTCTCGAAGGGAGGAGACTGCCTGGAATTAAAAAGAACTTATAGCAAAATCTCAACAAGACTTCCAAAAGATACATTCTAACTGAAATATCGCAACAAAAACTCCAGGAAGAGAAAGTTGAAACAGAAATAAGAAGATAACTCAGGACTATTTGGATTACTTGATGATTTCTGGATTTTTGGTTATTGTATTTGAATGACTAAAATCAATCGGGTGGTTGTTTAAAACTGTTTAAAATGGCTCCACTTTTAGAAGAACTGAAAATGGAATTTAAAAAGTACAAAGAAGATGCACATGAAGGGAGAGGTTCTTTTGGCTTCGTATTTTAGTTTTCAGAAATGGAGATTTGGAATTATGAGAAACAACAAGAAATGCCTGCAGAACAAGAAGATTGCAACAAAGAAGAAGCCATCTTTAATGAACAAGTAATTTTAGGTGGGGGAAAAAAAGGAAAGGGGGAAAAGAGAATAGAAAGTTTAAGATTAGGAAAAACAACTCCCCCCCCAAAAAAATAGAGTAAAAAATAAGTATAAAATCAGAAAGCAACAGAAGAGGGAAATGCAGAAGAGAGAATTAGAAGTAGAGAGACAAGGGGGTAAAAAAGGGAGGGAAAAGATGAGAGGAAAGAAAGAAAGGAAAAGAAGTTATAAAGGACAGAAACAAAATATAGAGAAACAGGGCCTATTTAGAGATAATGGGTGAAAAATTAATGGAAAAAAGAATTCTGCAAAGGTACATAAGATAGTATTGTTATATTAGAAACAGAAATAATTTTAGAAAATATGAAACAATGTACAATTAAAATGTTTGATAAAATAGCTATTGTAATTCAGTGGAATGCTTGTCAATAAATAAATGTAACAAAATGAATATTTAATGATTTACAAAACAATTGTGAAGAGAAATGAGGGAAAAATTTAAAAATTGTTTTTTTTTAAAAAAAGAATATAGTGTGTATTATAAGAATGTACCAAGCAGAATTAGACTGGAAGTTATTTATTATGTATTATATCGAAGGCCATAATCTGAAGGTATATATTGAAGTTTAAATAAGAGTTGAAATGGATGTGAGGAGGGCAGAGCTGGCGTCTCGACCATATGGCATGCGATCTTGGAGGTCTGAGATCACTGCTGATATCTTTGCTCCTGGACGGTCCAATCGGATATAAACCATCCCAAAGAGACAGCGAATGTAAACAGCGCATCCTGATGATCCCAGGGACATCGCAAAGTGTCTGGCAGATCCAGGAGAAGCTCTTTTTGCCAGCAGCAAAGAGACAGCCATTAAAGCTGCTGAAGTTGGGACAGCTCCGAAACGAAAGAAAACAGAAAGAGAGAGTGTGCCGGTTTTGTGAGAACCTTTTTTTTTTTAAATATTTAAGACTTGAAAGGACACCCTAAGGAAAAGAAAGAATCAGTAAAAGTTTTGACAGAAGTGATTAAGTGGCGATTTTAAACAAGGATGTCAAAGTAATAATTTTTTTTTCTTCATTGTTGGATTTTTATATATGATTTTATATTTTGAAACTGGACTGATTTCTTTTTCTTCTTGTTATTTATTCTTGTCTCCTTTTTAATTCTATAATATGTAAAGTCAGAGATTCCTTTTTAGTTATTTTTTAAATACTTTCTTTTTTTTTTAATTAATCCTTATTATATTTTGCCTGGAAAAAGAGAGGGGAAAAGTGAAAGCTAAAGAAACTTTGTAGCACTGCCAACTAGAGGCTTGGAAGGATTCTGTTTTTTCTTTACAAGACAAAGCTGAGAAAGAATTGAGACTTTGTTTCAAGGACATTGCCTGGTTGATAAAGACCCTGTCACACAGCACCAATAGATGGAAAGAGGATGTAAAATGGAGAGAAACACTTGCCATCCGTTGATTAACGCGATGCATCCGTTCTGTACTCACTGCATCCGTTTTTCATACTCTGTATCTGTCCAGTATCCGTCTACTGACATTTCATCCGCTCAAAAAGTTTTGAGCTGAACGAAACTTTTTCAGTGGAAAAAGTATCCAACGCGTCCGTTATACATCCGCTACGCATACGGGGAACATCCATTATACGTCTGTCATCATCAGTTACGTGTCCGCTATATCCGCTGGGCATCCGCTGCGCATCCGCACAACTTGCATCCACTCCAGCGGAAAATGGACACAGGGAGGAAGCAAAACAGATGCGGAACAGACACGCAACATTAGTAGCACGGACGTAGAAAGGATGAAAGTGGATACAAAGCATTAAAATGGAAAAAACATTCGTATAGGGGACGTATCTCGGATATTTAGGATGTCTGCAGGATGCCTAGAGGACACCTAGCAGAAAACCTATATTTCCTATAAAAAGGGAGAAAAATCACCTGGATCTCACTTTCAGTCCAGCAGCCCTGCGGTGCAGACCACTTCAGCCTACATCTGGCTCTTGCTCTTCCACAGCATCCAGTCATCTCTATCATGAATCGTCATACACTCCTTTTGGTAGCCGCCATCATTCTACAACAGTGCAAAGCCCTCTACAGGCTCTTTCACCTGTTCTACATGAAGAAAAGGAGGCGTCCAAGAAGTGTCTGGGTCCGAAGATGGATCACGAGAAGAGCAGTATATGGACTGTATCACAAGCTGATGGTGGAGCTGAGGAACAAAGACTCTCGTGCATTCCAGAACTTCATGAGGATGCCGCCAGTCATGTTTGACGAAGTTGTGGAGCAGCTGAGACGCAGGTTGACCAAGGCAAACACCAACTTCCAGCCCAGCCTGGACCCTGGGCTGAAGGGGGCACTGACTCTGCGCCACCTGGCCTCCGGGACCACATACAGGAGCATGCAATATGCCTGGAGGGTGCCACACAACACCATCAGCATTGTGGTCAGAGAAGTGGTGCAGGCCATCATCGAAGAATACCTGGAGGAGCTCTTCCAGTGCCCCTCCACTGAAGAAGGGTGAAAGAAAGTTGCAGAGCAGTGGTATCAGAAGTGGAACTTCCCCCACACCATTGGAGCCATAGATGGGAAGCACGTGGCCTGCAAAGCTCTAGCCAACTCAGGGTCCACTTATCACAACTACAAGGGCTTCTTCAGCATCATCCTCTTCGCCATGGTCGATGCTGACTACAAGTTCATGTACATCGATGCTTCAGGCAACGGCTCATCTTCAGATGCGCAGATATACAACACCAGTCACCTCAAGGAGGGGCTGGAAAGCAACCTCATCATAGGCTTCCCAGATCCAGACCCCCTGCCCAATGACACACAAGATGTGCCCTACTTCATCGTGGGGGATGATGCCTTCTCCCTCACAACCTACCTCAGGAAGCCCTACACCTCCAGACCCCTCACCCGTGAAGAGAGGATCTTCAACTACAGGCTGTCCAGGGCAAGGCGGGTGGTGGAAAACGCCTTTGGCATCTTGGCCAACAGGTTCCAGGTACTTCTCATCACCATGCAGCATCGCTCAGAGACGGTGAGGAACGTTGTGGAAGCTTGCTGCATCCTGCACAATCTCATGTGCACCCGCTACCCAGTGTTGCAGAACAGGCTTGTGGACCTCCAACAAAGCAGTGGGGACATGGAGCCTGGTGAATGGAGGCAAGGGCAAATCTGATAGATACTGTGGATGTGCAAGGCCCCAGCAGAGCTTCACATGAAGGGAAGAAGCAGCGCAACCTCCTGAAACACTGGTGCAACTCCCCAGCTGGAGCAGTGGAGTGGCAAGACAGGATGGTAGATGCTTAATGGATGCTTCCTTCAGCCTGTCTCATCACACTGATGAGATTGGGCCATGTATGTTGAGTGGCCCTACAATGAACAGGGCATTTAATAAAGAGTTGTGTTTATGTTGAAATGTGTGGATCAATGATTACATTTTTATTGATAATAAAGGTCCATATGTGTGGCACCTGGGAGGGTGGACCATACAGTCCCACTATGCTTGCACTGGAGGTTTATCTATCCCACTGCTATCCTTACCCATCCCACAGCTATTACCCATTCCACAGGTATCCTTGCCCATCCCACTGCCATCCTAACCCATCCCACAGCTACTACCCATCCCACAGGTATCCCTGCTCATCCCACTGCTATCCTTACCCATCCCACAAGCATGCAAAGGCTTAAACCATTTCTAAAAGTTTCCACCAAGACTTTATTGACTAAAAGAACTGAACCAAGTGTATGAAGCAAAGATAAACTTTACTAATAACAAACTGTAAAAGCAAAATGAGCCAAGAAAAGTGTCCCAAGCAAAGATAAAGTCAACAGGTAGCAACCCAGTCTCTGGCACTCTTCGAAGTCACTCTGAGGCATGCCCATTATCTCAGGGGTGAAGGGTCCAGGTGCTGTGGAGGTGGCTGCTGCTGGAGTGCTGGTCTGAGGTGCCATTGGGGTGCCTGGCCCCGAGAGGACAACAGGGGATGGTGTGTGGAGGAAGGTCTCAGAGAGCTGGCTCAGTCCTGTGATGTTGAGAGCCCCTTTCTCCATGACATGGGGTGTCAGTCCCAAAACCGATGACAGATGTTCTGAGGCCGGGCTTGGCTGTGGGGTGGAGGAAGGAGAGGGTAGTGGGGCTTTCTGGTCTGCAACTGAGCGAGGTGAGGCGTGGGTGGCATCTGTGGCGTGTGTGGCATCTGTGACATCAGTGGCATCTGTGGCATCGGTGGCATCTGTGGCATTGTTGGCATCGTTGGCATCGGTGGCATTCGATGAACCTGTGCCTGGACTGCGAAGGGCTGCCTGTGCTGCTGGAACTACTGGTAGCCGTAGCCTTCGTTGGTGAGGGCCTGTGGAAAATCTTGGAAGGGCTGTGACATCACCTGGGGTGGAGGAGCAGACCTGGACTGGGTTGGAGCAGGTTCAGCTGGGCCTGGAGTGTTGTGCAGAAAACCTGTGATCCTCTCCTTTATCACCTGGTACTGTGATTCGGACATGTCCATGAGGGTCTGGTTGACGTCGGTGAGGAAGGGCTTGCGGTTTGAGGATAGTATGTCGGTGTGTACCAGCTGAGAGAGGAGATTTATGCTGCTTTTGATGGTGTCCCTGATCTCCAGCAGGACAGTGTGGCTCTGTCCCTCCGGTCTGGCTCTCTGCCTGCTTTCTGTGGAGGTGGAGCTGGGTGTGGGTGTGGGTTGGTCTCTGGTGGAAGTGCCCTCTCCTTGCTCCCACTACATCAGGGGGTCCTCCACGCACTCCGCCAAAGGAAGTGCAGCTGTTGGGGGGGGTCTCCATCATAGGATGCTCCACAGATACCTGCCTGAACACAGGAGCTCACTCTTGGCCAGAAGAGGACTGGCTCTCTGTGGGCTGCCTGAGAGAGAGGGTAGACAGAGAGGCTGGTCCTCGGTGGTGGATCTCACCCTCCAAGAAGCTGCACTTGGCCATCACGTAGGTCTCATGGTTGGTTAGCTTGACCGCGGCCTGGCCAGACTTCTTGAGGTGCAGCTTCCCGTACCAGGTGTGCATGTGCTTCCACCACCCGAGGAGGACCTCTGAAGTGTACCTAGGCTCTCTGCCTTCTCTCTCCAAGCTGCCTGCTTCCTCTTGGTGTCTCGATAGAGCCTGTGTCCCTTCCGCCATAGGTACTCGTTCTCCCTCAGCCATTCGAGCACCTCATCCTCATGTTCCTCTTCGATGGAGTATTGTCTCCTCTCCCATTCTTGCGTATGCCTCTTCCTCCCTCTGGAAGGGCCTTCTGGGCCCTCATCAGAGGGGCTTCGAGGTTCTAGGGGCTGCTCCACCACACCACCACCAGCAGTAGCAGCAACAACAACAGTAGCAGCAAAAGCAGCACCAGCAGGGCCAGCAGCACCAGCAGGATCAGCAGCACCAGCAGCACCAGCAGGATCATCAGCACCAGCAGTAACAGGAGCACCAGCACCAGCAGCACCAGCAGCACCAGCAGCAACAGGAGCACCAGCAGCACCAGCAGCAACAGGAGCACCAGCAGCAGAATAAACACCAGCAGCACCAGCAGAACCAGGAGCACCAGCAGGACCAGGAGCACCAGCAGGACCAGTAGGATCAAAAGGACCAGGAGCAGCACCAGCAGAGTAAGCACCAGCAGAAGCACCAGAACCAGGAGCAGCACCAGCAGAGTCAGCCCCAGCAGCAGAAGCCCCAGCAGAAGCAGAGTCAGCGCCAGGGGGTGGAATGGTGGCTCTGTCCTTCTTGCCAGGGCTGGCAGCAGATGGCAGAGGCTTCCTCTTCTTCCCCATGGTTGTTGGCTGGAGCTGTGTCTGGCAGCAGGTCTTTCCTCTGAATGTGACCTGCTTGCGAGCTGCTTCCCTTTATATCTCCGGTGCTGATGCAATGCATCCTCCCCGCATGCGCATTGAACGCTTTGCATCCGCTAGGCATCTGCTAGGCATCCGCTAGGCATCTGTTCTGCATCCGCTCTTTCCGTTCCATTTCCGCTTCACTGTGCTCCCCCGGAAGCCCTGCGGATGTGCCACCCGCTTCCTTCCGCTTCCATCCACTAGGCTTCCGTGGAGCATCCGCTTAACATCCTGGCTACATCCTCTCCCTGTCCGTTCCTTTCCGTTGTTGTCCACTCTGTTTATGCAAATTTGGGGCACTTTTGAGAGCGGATAACAACGGATGGAAAATTTTCTCTTCCGCTGTGTCCTTTTTACATACTTTTTGCATCCGTCGGCTTATGTGACAAGCCCTTAAGATAAAGGGAAGAGTACAGGAGAGTATTATTGCAGGTGCTCTTCTGGGTTTCTATCAACAGTTGGAATCTGGTGTTGAAACTTAGGAAAAGAAAGGTGATAAGTCTTTGCAGAAGAGAGAAGAGAACTATAATAAGAGATTTGGATAATTAAACAAAGTGCAGTGTGCTCTTTATATTTTTCGAAGCTGTGCTATCCCCCCTCATCAGTTTATTATTTTTTTCTGGTAATAGATGTTTGGATTCTTGGCTTTTTGGAACTTGGCTTTCTGGAACTTGCCTACTTTTCATATTGGTTTTTTTTTTTTCTCCATTTTTATGTATCTTTTTATATTTGAGATCTCTTAATTGGATGAAGGTGTTGAAGAACCTGAAGAATTTTTTCCTTTCTTTTTTTTTCTTAGCTTTTTTCTTCACCTCTTTGCCTTTTTTGGGCAAGTTTTCTTTTTTCCGTGTTTGTTTATGATGTCCTTATGCTCTTTTTTTTCACTTTTGAATTTTTATTGTCATTTAATTAATCGATTGGATTAAGGCATACAAGAGCCTGAATATTTTTTTCCCCTTTTTTGCTTTTTAATTATTATTACTATCTGGACTTTTTCTTTTTCCCCCCCACTATTTTTACTTGGAATTGTGACTGGTTATTTTACAACTGGATTAAGGTCTAGAAGAATTTGAATTCTTCAAAATGAGTAGGAAATTAACAGCTCCTGGTTCTTCAATTTCCTCCTCTCCACCATCTGGAGGACAACACTCAATACAGACAATGTTAAAGCAAGAAAAAGAACAAGAAAATGTTACCTTGTAGATGATTCTGCAAGTAATTCAAAACAGGATCCCTTGGCCAAGAAATGTGTCCTAGACAAGACCAACAGGAAAACCTTTATCTTTTATTTATAGGAGTTGTGGTGGCACAATGGTTAGAAGGCAATATTGCAGAGCTAACTCACTGCTCACTGCCAGGACTTTGATTCTGACTGGCTCAAGACTGAATCAGCCTTCTATCCTTCTGAGGTGGGTAAAGTGCCCCAGATTATTGGGGACAATATGCTAATTTTATACACCGCTTAGAAAGGGAGGTAAAGCACTAGGAAGCAGTATATAAGTCTAAGTACTATTGCTATTTATTGAAGGACCTGGATGAAATATAGATCTGGGAGGATAATATGAATTATAAAATAAACTAAGTAATATGTGATTATTTTATAAAACATGAATGAATAAAATATAGTCAACAATTGATCAATAAAGATATTAAAGTATTTGATATTTGATTGAAAGTATGAGAGGATATATAATGTAATTGTAATTGAAGACTATGAAATGGTTGCACGAAATAATATTTAAATCAACCAGCACACTGTATGTATATATATGGAAGATGATTTATGTTTTTATGTTATGTTTGTTTATGTTTGTCTTAAAATCAAGAAAACTTTTTATTAAAAAAAAAATTTTGAATGGATGTAATTAAAAGATATAAAGGTGTCATATTCCACTTAGTAACTACAGGAGAAAATCTGTTTGATGAGAAAAGATAATATGAAATTGAAACAGAACAGACAAAAGTATAAATATAATGATTTGAATTGAGATGAGATAATCAAAATAAAATTGAGAAAATTAAAAGAGGGGAAAAGCTATATAGAAAATGTAGAATAATATATGGAATAGAACACAAAAAGGAGCATGAAATTGAGTCTCATGTCTATATAAAGAAGTTCAACCCGGGACCATGCTATTTTCAAAAAAGATGTTTTACTTGTATTTTGTGTGTGAAAACCCAAATAAAACTTTATTTTTTTAAAAAAGTGCCTAATGAACTATAAAAAGCCAACCGAAGTACAAAGTCAGCACAGAGCTTCAAGGATTAATCCAAACAGAACAAATGACTTTGTTTCCTGCAAAGGTTTCTTTACCTTTGCATGTCCTTTATACCTTATGGGAGCGCAATCACTTCCAAGCCTTAGTCCTGAGTCACCCCTTTTGTTTCAGCTGCTCTTGCCTTCTCGCAGCTCTGCGCACATACGCATTGGGAACAGGCTCCCTTTGTTCCTCTGCCTCACTGCTGCCAGACTCCGGAGGTTCTGGAGTCAGTACCCCACTCCCAAATAGTCCTGGACCCATCTCTGCATCGGACACAGGACCCTCATCCAAGTCATCTCCAGACTTCCAGACTAGTCCCCGTTCTTCCCCACTGTCTGATTCCACGGCTGTCTGCACAGGCTGCTGGTAAACCACAACAACTTGCTTACTATCTCTGTCCTATGGTAGACAGCCTAATGATAGTCCTATAAGATAGACCAGATCAGGAAACTAATTAGGTTACACCTCACTGAGATACACTACAGTAACAGACAAACCTTACAGCTATAAGCATTTTCTTATTTATGTGGCTTATACCACATTTCAATCATAGTTACCACAGCTTTCCAATAATAGTTTTATATCTATAGGGCCTTGGTTTCTTGTCTGGTCTACCTTATAGGGCTAATGCAATGAACAAACAAATAAATAAGCCTGTTTGCTAGTCTTAGTAGTGAACAAAATAAGGCAGCCATACAGGTTAGAGATTAATGGCAATTCTCCATCCTTCCTGAGCCTTCTAAGTCAGTGGCCCTCAACCTATTAGATACCGGTGATTGGTTCCATTAAAATAGATTTTTCCTCAAACCAGAGGCAGTGTGGTTTCATTTGCTGGCTGAATTCCACAGATGGGACTTCACTTGTTTGTGTGGCCCCTGTTTCTGGCATGTCACGAACTGCTACCAGTCCATGGACTGGGAGTTGGGGAATGCCTGTTCTAAGCTATCTTGCCCTGTTCCTTTATCCTAGTCTGCTCCTTTGCAATACAGGTATTCCAGGGTTGAAGTTAATCTTAATTGCTAGTCCAATTTTCTCCTGTATATAAAATGTGTATGACTTCTATTTTGTCCTTTTCCTTATAGAAGGTTAAAGTTAATCTGGGGAAGCCCAGATGGAGCTGATTAGACCTCAGCCATTATGAGACATCTGAGCACAGAAGAACTATCCAAATGAGGTATGGTGTCTTGAAGACAGGACATCCTTTAATTCATCCATTATGCTTTTCTTCCATTTCCATTTGATTATTGTGTATACTCTTTGCAAAACAGGCAATTACTGAGATGATTTCTAGTTTGGCTATTTTATTCTTTCCCGAGCATTAGATTGCTTCTAGGTGTCCAGTCTAAGGAATGAGTTTCTAACTACCATAATTTCATTTTTACCAAGAATAGTTCGTTGAGAATGAGCATTATGGAAACTGGCGAGGAATTCACCCTGCCAATTGTTTTTAAACAGAAATTGATACCTGGTTATATGCTGATGAGAATTGAAAAGGTTGGTTGGTTGCATTAGGAAATAATTCTGCATGTAATTCCAGTTATTTTTGGCTTTCAGCATGCATGGTTACTCTTTGAAATATCATTTTGATGAGGCCATCTGGGGTCTGCTTTTGCTTCTAGATGAGGATTCTGTGTTATTTGTTTTCATCACTACTATTCTTGCCTCTTGCTCAAAATAATTTATTTAATCTTACTGGCACATGGTGACAGGCATTTATTTAGGAGAGCAAAGTACTTCAGAACTTAAGAAATAAAAATATTTATCAATTTATGTATGTTTCAGTTTGTCATCTGTGTTTCCCAGGAGTAAACAAGGCTTATATATTTTTAAAGGATTTCAGGCTGGCTATAAAAAGACAAATGAAATAATTTGAATTGAAATCTGCGAGGCAAACAAATTAGAAGAAGTAAAAAAGAGAAAAAAGTATCAACAACCCAAAGAGACTAAAAGACATTTTCTTGGCAGCATTTAGATAATCAGAATTTCATTACCTATTTTTTTTAGTTGCTCTTTAATTCACATAATCAGACTAAACAGCAAAACACCTAAGGAAGTAGATACTTTATGTTTTACTTTAGCATTAGATCAATGGTGGGATTCAATTTTTTTTTTTATTACTGGTTCTGTGGACATGGCTTGGTGGGCATGGCAGGGGAAGGATACTGTAAAATCTCCAGTCAGAGGTGGTATTTTCTGGTTCTCCAAACTACTCAAAATTTCCACTACTGGTTCTCCAGAACTAGTCAGAATCAGCTGAATACCACTTATGCATTAGATATTTCTCCGCTATGTGTTTTCTTTATTGATATAAGTTATATTTAAAATTCCATGTCATTTTCAGATTTAATAATTTCTCATGCTATATTTAGAAAATACAGGTTTGAATGAACAGGGTAGGCTATCATAATCAAATGATGTATTTCACATTGTTGTGGTTTGTCTATTCCACCTCTCTAATTGAGCAGTGTTAAGGGAAGTTTTATTTTCAGAGTTAATATCATTTTATTTTATTACCCCCTTATTCCAATTTATTGTTTAATTTCATTTGTACTAGAAACAAATGGCCACTTATGTAGAATGAGATTGTAGAATTTCCCTGTTAGAAATGTTAAAGCCACAATTCAGTGCTCATGAACATGGACACAAAGATTTGTTTGTTGATTAAGAACATTATAATCATTTTTTTTACATTCATAACATTCTTGTAATTGTGGAAACCAGGTATAATTTATATAGAAAGCAATATTTTAGAAAAAGAGCAAGCACTTATGAGCTGCAACAGACATTCAAAGACAAAAAAATTGGATCTCAACACCATCCCTCATAAAGGAATCCCTTTGAAATAATAAAAGAGAGCTTTCCTATTAGGCCCCCTGATCAGGTACTGAATGAACTTCTATTTCTTCCAGGCTGGTATCTACTGTCTCCATATACAGTCCATGTATTTCTATGGCATGCTGGTGCATTCTAATATCATGGAGTAAGATAAGAACTCCTCTAGGGAACTAAGAGACCTTATGGAGCATTTTTTTTCCATTATTTGATTGTTAGTCCTCCAACCCAACCTCTCCCCAAGAGTTCCAGCCCCTTTAAAGCTAAGTACAGCACTACAGACATTAAGAAATTTCAGCAGAACTGTAGGATCTGAACAGCTGCTCTCAGGACTCTGCCTGTGGAATGGTCTCCATGGTACTGAATATTGACAGAGAACTTCCACAGTGGTTGTAATTTTAAGTACTTGCTGCCTACTTAAAAACTTTGTTTCATTGCACATGTGAAAGAAATGAGATCCAGAAAAAGCAGACCGTTGCTTCTTCCCCCCCACAAAAGTTGGAGCTGCAAATTGGGATTGTTTTGAATCATGCTCCCCCCCTTTGCACACACACCTGTTTTCATAAACATATAGTTATCTAGTATTGCTTAATAATTTGTGTTTTGGATTATGCATAAAGGTGAAATGAAAAAAGGAGAGAAAGACTTTAAGGAAAACACACCATTGGGAATTTTAAAATTGTCCCCCAGATTTTTATGAAACTGGGTGTACTTCATCAAAAACCTGAAAAGTAGCACTTCCTGTTTGAGCTCCCCCAAAGATGGACCACTGACCCTGACCATGCATGGCTTTGGTTCGTGCTTCAGCATCAGAGAGCCCCAATCCTTTGGATTCAGGGCAGAAGCTACCTCGTAGGGGTGGTCGAGGAAGGGGAGACTGTCAGCTGGATACAGGGGAGTCGCAAATCCCCTCCCGGGCTTGGCAATTGCTCCCTCCCAAAGGCACCTGAAGCGATGGTCTAAAATGGCCACCCTGAAGGGGAATATTGGACTGGAATAAGACTGTGCAGGTGAGAGAGAAAGAAGCAAACAGCAGGAGGAATGGGATGATATAATCAAATGGAAGATACCCCAGGATTAACATTTCAAAGAATCTTTAAGAAAGGATCTAAGCAGCGAAGAGAAAGAGAAAAAAAAGGTGTGAATTGCTTTTGATAGCATCGGAGCTTCGAAACCACAAAAGGTAGAAGCTAGAGAAGGAACTATATAATCAACTTGTATAAGTATATCTTTAACTTGTATATCTTTAAAGATACTCTTATAGTATAGATAATAGTATCTTTAAAGATACTATTTGGATTAAATTGTGAATCAGAAAGTTGTAGAATGGCGATTTCTCTTCTAGCATTAAAAATGGAACTCAAAAAATGAAAGAAACACTACAAGAACAAGGTGAATGGGTTTTCAAGCAAAAATGGGTTTTGCTTTAAAACTTATTGAAAATGCGACTGCAGAATATGAACAACAACGACAAAAGGCAGAAGAGGATGTGGAGCAAATCATAGAAGAGATTATCTTTAGCGATCAGCAAGAACCAAGAACTCTTGAAAGAAAGAAGAAAAGAGTTGGAACTAAATACAGGAGATTTAAGAAATTAAATAAAAAGGGGAATATCCAAAAAATTAAAAAAGGGGAAAAGAGTCAGCAGGAATTAAAAGAGTGACAGGTAGCTATAGAGAGAGGGATAAAAACTGGAGTGAAAGGACAAAGGAGAAAAGACAGGGGCAAAGAAGGGACAAGATACAGGATTCGGAAACAAAGAAATATGGGAACAAATACAATTACAAAGAAATTGTAAAAAAAATGGGGAAATCCTTAATTGGACACAGAGATAAAGGGTGATTATTATCTAGAGAGGGGATTCTGCAAGGTATTGAGGGGTAATATAAATAAATTTATAGTTATGAAATAGGAACATATAAACTGACAAGATGAAAAAACAGAATTGTTATTTTTTGGATAATGGAAACTAATGCTCTTCCTCTTTATGTAGAGAGATAACTGTAACAAATAATGGAATAAGTGTATTAGATATATTGAAATATTTTTAAGATTGGAATGTTGGCTTTTTTATTTTAAATATGAATGGAATAATTAATGGAATATGTGTATTAAATATATGGAAATAAATGAAATGATATAGGAGGAGAGCTGAAATGGAATTAACTTTAGGGCTTAGGATTGCTTGTTTCAATGAGTAGATTAATATGTCCTTTTTTGGGGAGGGGGGAATTTAATGAAATTTAAAAGGAGAAAAATCATGCAAAAACTGATTTATATATGCTATGTAGTTTTAAAGGGATTATTAAGTTTAATGTTTTAGATAATGTTAAATGTTTTAACAAGATTTAAAGGGGTGAAAATAAATGATTTTAGAACTTAGAGGTGGCTCACTTATATTGAGATTTCAATGGGGAAACCAATTTATAGAAGAAGTGTCTTTTTTAAATTAGAATTTAAGATGAAATATACAAATGTATATTGTACAGTTAAAAGTACTAAAGTATAAAGATTATGAAGTTATCATAAGTGAATTAAATAATGAGATAAATATTTGGAACAATACAATAAAATAGAAAAGGTATAAAAGCACAGTTAAGATAAGGAATTGGACATAAAAATTGAATATGTAACCATGGTTATATTTGTATGTATATGTGAAACCTGTAATCATGCTGTTCACTAAAAAGAGACCTTAAAATATGGAAAACTGAAAAAAATTGTTTTAAAAACCCCCCTGAAAAGTAGCAAAATCTCTTAGCTTTCCAACTTTGTAGACCTGTAGGTTTCTTGAGGGAGTATTTGAGGAACTTTCTTGACAACCTCAAAATTGGTTTTATTTCTATGACATGCCTGTTTTTTATATATATATATGTTTTCTGAGGTTTTCGCGGGTATTTGTATGTGGATCTTTGGTTATTCGGGTTTTCTCCCGCGTAGAATTCTACGCGGGAGAAAACCCGAATAACCAAAGATCCA
>BLBF01000016.1:36084552-36100557 GCA_015471245.1 Laticauda colubrina | reverse complement strand
AACAAAGCTGAACAGCATACATACATACATACATACATACATATATACATACATACATATATGTATACAGATATATAGATATATAGATATATAGATATATAGATATATAGTTATATAGATATATAGATATATAGATATATAGATATATAGATATATAGATATATAGATATACAGATATACAGATATATAGATATATTGATATAATACTTTCGGTAGAAATAATAGATATTCATGCACTGCAATGCCTTATGGAAGAGTTGTTTTGTTTCTGGGACAACTTTATTCAATTTACTACTCTCCAGATATATATTGCATTTTAATTTTGATCATGCTGGTTGTGAATTATGAAAGTAAATTCCAGCACACTTCATTATTTTGAGAAAATTTGAGAAAATAAATGAAATTTTGTAACTAAAAAATTCAGCACCTGTCCTGTAGCATTGGATTGCACTTGTGTTAATAACTAACGTTTTTCAGGAAACCACAACTTTCAACTTCCGCATACCGACCTTATGTGTTCTTGAAAATAATTTTTTTCTTATTTTAATTATTTTCCTTCCAGATAAGTATAAATAGGGCTAATGTAGATCGACTGATATAAAGACATTGCTAATTTACAGAATTTCTTATCTACTCTTTCTTAATTTCTAAAACTACTCTTCTAAGAGACATGGTGGCACAGTGGGTTAGAATATAGCATTGCAGGCTAACTCACTGCTCACTGCCAGGAATTAAATTCTGACTGGCTCAAGGTTGACTCAGTCTTCTACTCTTCATAAAAAGGTCAGTAAAAAGAGGAGCCAAATTGTTGGGGATAATATGCTGAACTGTGAACTGATTAAAGAGAGTTTAAAGCACTGGGAAGTGGTATATAAGTGTAAGTGCTAGTATTGCTACCATTATCATAATATTCATTAATACATCCATCCATTCATCTGTTTGACTTTAAACATGCTGAAATCCCATCATATGTTCATTTTTTTGAGGCAAGAAAATCCTGGTAAGTTAGCAGTTTTATATTCATTCTGATCCCATGGAAGTAATGTGATAAATCAGTTAATGTTTTCTGATTACGGTAACATAAAGCAATTAACAATTTACCAGGAAGTTAAATTTCTATTGTGCTTGAATGAAGCAAAGAATTGACCCACAGCATAAAATGATTGCTTCTGGTTTTTGTTTTCTGATTATTGTTAAACTGAATATCAAATAAAGGTATGGGAAAGTAGAGAGAAGATTTTATTGGCAGATAACTACCTTTGCTCTAAGATGTTTACAATGGAGTACTATATAAAGGAACAAGGCCATCTGACATCAGGGTGAAGACCTATGGTAGGTTACATATCCTTGTGAGTATCTCTGGAACAAGGACAGCACAGTTGCAAATATCAACAGTCATACAGCAGATTCTAGCTTTCAAATCTCTCTATAGAGAAGTAATACAGAGAACAGACTAAAGAGTAAAATTAATAAAAACAGACTGGACACTTACTACTTATTATTAAGAAGGGTAGATTTGAAAAATAAATAAATAAAACGATATTTATAAAATAGGTCACTCTGTAGGTCAGTAACTAATAGGGACTAAAGTATAAAAGACAGAAAAACAAAACAAGTAAAAACAAAGCTTGTTTTTTACTTTCACCATAGTAATTGACCTACTTTCATTTTATCATAGTGGTAAACAGCAAAAATAGGAGGAAAAAAGAGAGATTAATTAGAACAACTTACAGATAAGGGCATCGTGCCAGATTTATTGCAGAAAAAAGTTTGAAGAATTTAGCAAGAAGGTGACTGCAATAGTTGCCAATAGTTTGAATGCTTTTAAAAAGGAAATGGAAAAAGGATTTGGAGGGATAAAAAGGATTTGAAAGAAATCAAGAAGACTGAAAAATTTGTTGGGTGATAGGCTGGTGATGTTAAACAAATTAATAACAAAGTGGAAGTTTTGGAAAGTAAGGTGTCAACTCATAAAATATTTCTATGGTCATTTTAGAGTTGCCAACCAAAAGAGACGGGGGAAAGAGGTTTGAAAGAGCAGTGTGGCAGCTTGGAAATTGAAAATGCATTTCATATATAGTTTTTCAGAGATAGTAACTAGGTGACTGAAGTTTCTACCCCACAAAAATCTAACTGGAGAACATGACTGATGACTCTTGGCTATGGTTGTGTCTCATTGGAGAATGTGAATTATGATATACCCAGGAGTAGGGGGAAACCAGGGCCAAGGGTGACAATGAATGATGTAACTCAGAGTTGACTACACTCAGGCAGTGCCGGACATGTTAACTCCCAATAAATCCTTCAAAGTTTTGGAAGTTTGGCTCGAGACTCATGATTTAATTGGGGTAACTGCTGGAATCCTGACAGCTAGTCAACTCTGTTTGACCTCAGGAGGGATTGTGTTTAACCTCAGGGCGGTGTATGTGTGGCCAACTCAATGTCACTCATGTTGGGGATGCCTGTGGTGGCACAAGCTCTCTGCCAGTGAAAATGGGCACCCAAGCTTCATTTTCAACTGTGATGGCTTCCTGCAATTCTCTTCCAGTGAAAACAGAGCTCAGGAGGGCCTCCTGTGGTCCTCACAAGCTCAGGTTTCAGCTGCGACTGCCTCCTGCAACTTTTGCCAGTGAAAACTGAGCTCACGGGGGCCACATGCAGACCTCCTGAGCTCCAGTTTTGCCACAGAGGCACCTCAGGCCAGTCCTTTACTGTTTCCAGGGCAGCTCTACGAGTGAGATTTAAGCACCTCGCAGGCCAGATTTGGCCTGTGGACCTTGAGTTGGACCCCTGATCTAGAAGATGGAATACATACTTAACAAATATTCAGATGAAAATTGGTCAATGCTTTAGAGGATAAAGTCTAGATTCAAAAGGATTTCAACAGATTGAATTTTGGGCAAAACTTAATAGGATGATTTTTAATATGACAAATGTAAAATCTGATTAGGGAAAAGAAAATGCTGAAAGCCCAGGATCTGTGAATACTAGTAGACTATTTGAAAACTTCAAACGATCATGGGTTGCATTAACAAAAGTATTTTGTGAAATCATTGGGAGTACAAATTCAACTATATGGTAACCTTCACTGGTTAGATTTCACTGGGAACATCAAATTCTGAGTTGGCTTCAAATGGGAGAACTATCAGGCAAATTAAAAAAAAAACCTAGAAAACAAGCCTATGGGGATCAGTTATAGAAGCTGTGTATCAGAGATGGTATTCAGCAGATTCTGACCAGCTTTGGAGAAGCTGTAGCGGAAATTTTGAGTTGTTCGGAGAACCAGCAAATACCACCTCTGACTGGCCCCATCAGCCCCATCTATTCTCTACCTCCCGAGTCCCAGCTGATTAGCTGGGTGTTCTTTTGTTGCCCTGCAGAGGAGACCGGAGCTGGAAAGCAGGTTAGTGGGGTGGGAGGGAATGGAGATTTTACAGTATCCTTCCCCTGTTATCCCCACCAAGCCATGCTCACCAAACCACACCCATAGAACTGGTAGTAAAAAATTTTGAATCCCATCACCGCCATTCATGTTTATATTTGTTGAAGCTGAGGACAGAGCAACGTTCAAGGAGATTCAGGCTGGACATTAGGAGGAATGTCTTGAAGCTAAAAGTTGTTAAGCAATGGAGCAACCTATTTTCAAATGGTAATTGGATTGTTATGTGTCAAGGTTGTTTTTCTGGATCCAGCACAGAGCTGGAGGTTGGATCACAAGGTCTTTTCAACTCGTACAGTCTTTGATTCTATGATTATAAACTATGGTTTGGAATTTGCTGTTTTTATAAGGAATACCTGTTTGCTTTCCATTGGTTTTGCTTGCATATTTCTTAACAACTATAACCTCTTTTTCAAAGAAAACCAAATCCTGCAGGACAGCTACTTGACCTTTTCAGTGTACATATGTGGGGAATATCTAATGCAGATAAATGGCACATTTTCTTCTGGTTGAGAGGAACACTGAATACAGAAGGAATACAGGGCCCAACTGAGATGCCACAAAGTAGGAAAGAATGCCTGATTTTCTATCTTTTCCATTGGAGGACATGCTACTCTTAAATTAGTTCCTTAGGGAGAATAGCCAGTTATTTTAGATGCCATGCAATGTCATGTCAAAGATTTGTGCTGAGCAATACAAAAATCAGGAAATATCAGAGACTGGATAGGCTCAGCAAGAGAAACTCTTGAGATTGCAACCATTTTATTTATCTACGTTACCCATATTTCCATCAAGTCCTCTTATCATAACTCGAGCAATTGCATCAATATAAAGGGAAATAAATATGAAACATTTGAACTGAAAATTATCCTATTTCCTTTAAAATATTCGAGCACAGATGAAGAGGAAATGCTATAACTTGTATTTTATTGAAAAATAAGGGAACTACATTCTTATTCTTAAAATTGACATATCAAAGATTTAATTCTGCAGGCTTTTTAAAAATACCAATAGTTCTTCCTCCCTCCCTCCTGCTCTCTTGTCTCTTTCTCTTTCTCTCTCTTATCTATCTATCTTTAGGAGCACTTGAGATTCCCAGATATTAATCTTTGCTTCAGTAGTCACAATCCCATCTTCCATAAGTTTTATTGTTTTCCTGTATTTCTAACAAATCTATATTTTGTTCCTTTTGAACAGTGCAGCCTTAAGGAGTCACAACACTGGCTTCTTGTTTTGATTCATTGCTGTTTAGTATATTATCCACATCCTGTATGTTGATTTCACATATGCTTATTACAACAGTCTGGTTTCATAACATCTGGTACGAATTCATCTTGTTTTACACACTCCACAATTAAGATTAACTTCTTGACTCTGAAAAAAGAAAAGAAAAGAAATCACACCCAAACATTCTTTTTGGATGTATTGAAAGACAATTTGCTTTTGAAATTTGGGTGAAAATGTTTACAGATGACATAGGTAAAATGTTCATGTCTCTGGGTTCATGGGTGAAATGGATGAAAAGTTTTGTCTTTTTATGCTTTTAAAATTTAAGGAATAGCCAAGGGAAGTGTGCAAGTGTGCATTGTACAAGCCAATTATCGTGATAAAAGTTGGAAAAGGAATTGGAACTTTCCAGACCGACAATTCGACAAATAATGTTAATTGCTAACAATCTGTAACAAAGTTTCCAAGCAAACAACTTGCAATTTTTAAAAATGCACTGACTTTAGCTCACCAAGCCATACATTGTTGTTGTTAGTTACGAAGTTGTGTCCAACCCATCACAACCCCATGGACCTCATGGAGTCTATAGAACCCTTTACAGATTCTTAACTTCCTTGCTGCCTTGATTCCAATTGATTCCAATTGATACCTTGATTCCAATTGGTATTTTTTAAAATCACAACTTACTATTCTTATTTACACAACTTCAGGACACTCATTTTTCAGACGCTGTTAGAAGAAAGAAAAAGAACTCTTTCCTCAACTTCTTAGAATGTTAATAGTTTGGTCAAGTGATCTCAATGATATTTGATCTGTCCTTTTCAAATTTGCAACGTTTTCCATTAGCCAGTCTGCTCTGCACAACTCTCTTTCTAATCCTGATACTTGATTTTGCTGGTCTTCAAATGAAGATTCCTTCTCTAGATCTGATTCAAACAGCACTTCCAGTCTTCATACACCTCAGTGTTAATTAGGAGCTTCAAGCAACATCTACATGTCACTTTGCATGATTATGTCAAATAGGTAAAAGTCCCCTTAAACTTCAGCCCACTTTATGGTTCTGTCCTAAATCAGGGCATCTTGCTATCACAGCCTACAATCTGAATCCTAACATTCAATTAAATCTGAGGCAAAATCTCATGTTCTTCAAACTGTAATTTTTCATTAAGCCCATGTCACACTGAACCAACGGATGCAAAGAGGATATAAAATGGACAAAAAACCTTGCCATCCGTTGGTTAACGCGATGTATCTGTTCTGTACTCACTGCCTCTGTTTTGCTTCCTCTCTATCCGTCCAGCATCCGTTTATGGACGTTTCATCTGCTCCAAAAGTTTTGGGCTGCCTAAAACTTTTGCGTGGAAAATGTATCCAGTTCGTCCGTTCTGCATCCGCTACGCATCCACTAGGCATCCGTTACGCATCCGTTATGCATCCGCTATATCCGCTTGGCATCCGCTGCGCATCCGCGCAACTCGCATCCGCCCGGACGCAGGGAGGAAGCGAAATGGACGCGGAACAGATGCAGAACGGATGCAGAATGGATGCAGAACGGAAACAAAGCATTTAAAGCGGAAAAAACGTTCACAGAGGGGACCTATCTCAGATATTAAGGATGTCTAGAGGATGCCTAGAGGATGCCTAGAGGATGCAAAGGGACACCTATACTGCCTATGAAAAGGGGGAGCAACTCATCTGCATCTCACTTTCAGACCAGCAGCCCACCTGTGCAGACCTCTGCAGCCTTCATCTGACTCTTGCTCTTCCACAGAATCCAGTCATGTCCACCGTGGATCGTACCACAGTCCTTTTGGCAGCCACCATCCTTCTGCAACAGTACGAAGTCATCTACAGGCTCTGTGAAATATACTATGGGAAGAAAAAGAGGCGGCCAATAAGCGTCTAGGTCCAAAAATGGATTGGGAGAAGAGACTGTACAACAAGCTGATGGTGGAGCTCAGGAACGAAGACACTCGGGCGTTTCAGAACTTCATGAGGATGCCTCCAGCCATGTTTCACGAAGTTGTGCAGCGCCTGACACCCAGGTTGACCAAGGCAAACACCAACTTCCGGCCCAGCCTGGAACCTGGGCTCAAGGTGGCACCCCTCCACTGAAGAAGGATGGAAGAAAGTTGCAGAGCAGTGGTATCAGAGGTGGAACTTCCCACACACCGTTGGAGCCATAGGTGGCAAGCACGTGGCCTGCAAACCTCCAGCCAACTCAGGGTCCACTTATCAGAACTACAAGGGCTTCTTCAGCATCATCCTCTTCGCCATGGTCGATGCTGACTACAAGTTCATGTACATCGATGCTTCAGGCAATGGCTCATCTTCAGATGCCCAGGTATACAATGCCAGTCACCTTAAGGAGGGGCTGGAAGGCAACCTCATCGTGGGCCTCCCAGATCCAGACCCCCTGCTCAACGACACACAAGATCTGCCCTACTTCATTGTGGGGGATGACGCCTTCTCCCTCAGAACCTACCTCATGAAGCCATACACTTCCAGACTCCTGACCCATGAAGAGAGGATCTTCAACTACAAGCTGTCCAGGGCAAGGCGGGCCAACATCCTTTGGCATCCTGGCCAACAGGTTCCAGGTACTTCTAACCACCATGCAGCATCGCCCAGAGACCGTGAGGAGGATCGTGGAAGCTTGCTGCATCCTGCACAATCTCATGCGCACCCGCTACCCAGTCTTGCAGAACAGGCTCATGGACCTCCAACAAGGCAATGGGGACATGGAGCCTGGGGAATGGAGGCAAGGGCGAAACCTGATTGACACTCAGGATGTGCAAAGCCACAACAGAGCCTCACGGGAAGGGAAGAAGCAGTGCAACCTCCTGAAACACTGATGCAACTCCCCAGCTGGAGCGGTGGAGTGGCAAGACAGGATGGTAGATGCTTAATGGATGCTTCCTTCAGCCTGTCTCATCACACGGATGAGATTGGGCCATGTATGTTGGGTGGGCCTACAATAAACAGGGCGTTTAATAAAGAGTTGTGTTTATGTTGACATGTGTGGATGATTGATTACATTATTATTGAAAATAAAGGGTCATAGGTGTGGCACCTGGGAGGGTGGAACATACAGTCCCACTATGCTTGCACTGGAGGTTTATCTATCCCACAGCTATTAGCCATCCCAAAGGTATCACTGCTCATTCCACAGGTATCCCTGCCCACCCCACTGCTATCTTAACCCATCCCACAAGCATGCAAAGGCTTAAGCCAATTCTAAAAATTTCCACCAAGACTTTATTAAAAAAAAGAAGTGAAGCAAGTGTGTGATTCAAAGATAAACTTTATTGAACAACAAGCTGTAAAAAAAAATGTCCCAAGTCAAGTGTCCAAATAAAGTCCACAGATAGCCAGCTAGCCGGTCTCTGGCACTCTTCTTGGTCACTCGGAGGTGTGCCCAGTCTCAGGGGTGAAGGGTCCAGGTGCTGTGGTGGTGGGTGGTGCTGGAGTGCCTGGCCTCGAAAGGACAACAGGGGACGGTGTGTTTAGAAAGGTCTCGGACAGCTGGCTCAGCCCCATGATGCTGAGAGGTCCTTCCTCCATGCCATGGGGTGTCAGCCCCAGTACTGATGACAGATGTACTGAGGGCGGGCTTGGCTGTGGGGTGGAGGAAGGAGTAGTGTAGTGGGGCTGTCTGTTCTGCAGCTGGGTGAGGACTGGCGTGTGTGGCATCACTGTTGTCGGTGGCATCATTGGCGTGGGTGGCATCGGTGGCATCAGTGAAACAGGTGGCAATGGTGTTGCCCAATGACTCTGTGCCTGGACTGGGAAGGGCTGCTGCCTGTGCTGCTGAACCTCCTGGTAGCCGTAGCCCTGGTAGGTGAGGGGCTGTGGGAAGCCTTGGAATGGGAGGGACATCACCTGGGCTGGAGGAGCAGGCCTGGACTTGGTGGGAGCAGGTTCCTCTGGGTCTGGAGGGTTGTGAAGCAGCTTGGTGATCCGGTCCTTCACCTGGTGGTACTGTGGATCCACCATTTCCTTGAGGGTCTGGTTGACATAGGTGAGGAAGGGCTTGCGATTGGAGGAGGAGGAGTCAGTATGGACCAGCTGAGAGAGGAGATCTATGCTGGTGCGGATGGTGTCCCTGATCTCCAGCAGGACATTGTGGCTCTGCCCTTCCAGCTGTCCGGCTCTCTGCCTTTCTGCGGAGGCGGAGCTGGGGGGTGGTGGATGCGGCTAGGAGTGTGGTGGACTCAATGTCTCCTTTCTCCCACTGCACCAGGGAGTCCTCTACGCACTCCACCACGCTTACCACACCTGTCCGGGGGTTCTCCGCCATGGCACGCTCCACAGAAACCTGCCTGGAGACAGGGACTGACTCTCGGCCGGAAGAGGAGTGGGTGGCAGCAGGCTGCCAGAGAGAGAGGGTCATGAGAGGAGCTGCTGGTGCTCCTCGGTGGCAGACCTCACCCTCCAGGAAGCTGCACCTGGCCATGACGTAGGTCTCTCTGTCTGTCAGCTTCACAGTGGCCTGGCCAGATTTCTTGAGGTGCAGCTTCCCGTACCAGTTGTGCATGTGCTTCCACCAGCCGAGAAGCACCTCCGAAGTGTAACCCATACTCTCCGCCCTCTCTCTCCAAGCAGTCTGCTTCCACTTGGTGTCCCTGTATAGCTGGTGTCCCTTCCGCCACAGATAGTCGTTTTCTCTCAGCCACTCCAGCACCTCATCCTCGTGTGTCTCCGCAATGGAGTATTGCCTCCTCTCCCGTTGTCGCATATGCCTCTTCCTCCCTTTGGCAGGACCAGATGGGCCCTCATCAAAGGGCTCCCAGGTAGCAGGGGCTGCTCCTCCACACAACAGCTGCAGCAGCAGCACTAGCAGAATCATCATCATCATCATCCTCACCAGCAGGATCATAATCAGAATCATCATCCTCACCAGCAGGATCATAATCATCATCATCAACAGCAGCAGCAGCAGCAGCAGCAGCAGGAACAGCAGGACCAGGATCAGCAGCAGTAGAGTAAGCACCAGCAGGGCCAGCAAGTCCAGGAGCACAAGCAGGACCAGGAGCACGAGCAGGACCAGGAGCACGAGCAGGACGAGCAGGACGAGCAAGACCAGGAGCACAAGCAGGACGAGCAAGTCCAGGAGCATGAGCAGGTTGAGCAGGACCAGCAGGAGCAGGAGCAGCTTCAACAGAGTAACTAACAGCAGAAGCCCCAGCAACAGCAGAAGTACCACCGCCAGGAGCAGCTTCAGCAGAAGCCCCAGCACCAGCAGAGTCAGGGGCAGGTGGCGGGAGGTTGGTCCTGTCCCTCTTGCCAGGGATGGCGGCAGGTTGCTGAGGCTTTCACTTCCTCCCCATGGTTGTGGGGTTGCTGGCTGGCAGGGAGGCTGGCTAGCACCAAGGCTGGCAGTAAGGCTGGCAAGAAGCCTGGCAGGAAGGCTGGCAGAAAGCCTGGCAGGAAGGCAGGCAGGCACCAAGGCTGGCTGGAAGGCAAGCTGGCAGGGTAGGCAAGGAACTCGAAGTGTCCAGCAGCAGGTCTTTCCTTGGAATGCTGGCCACGTGCGAGCTGCTTCCCTTTATATCCGGGGGGCTTACCTAATACTTCCCCCCCGCATGCGAAATTAATGCTCGGCATCCGTTCGGCTTCCGCTGTGCTTCTGCTGGGCTTCCGCTCTGCATCTGCTTTATCCGCTGTGCATCCGCTGTGCATCCGCTTCATCCGTTCGGCGTCCGTTCTGCATCCGCTGTATCCGTTCCGTGTCCGCTTCGCTGAGGCCCCCCGGAAGCCCTGCGGTTGCGCCATCCGCTCCCATCCGCTTCCATCCACTGGGCTTCTGTTCCGCATCCACTTTCCATCCGCCCTGCGTCCTCCCCGCGTCCGTGTTATCCGCTCCGGTTATGCAAATTTTTGCCCCTTTTGAGAGCGGATAACAACGGATGGAACATTTTGCTCGTCCGTTGTGTCCGTTTTGCATCCGTTGGCCAGTGTGACATGGGCTTAAGGGAATATTGACTACCAAGGAGGCCTGAGTGAAGGGAAAGATGTATATCAGAAAAGAACACCAGGAGTAGCTTTAGTCTACTTGCAATAAAAGTCAAAGATAATAAAAAAAGTTTCTTCCAACAAGAAGAAAATAACAAGAAAAAAAATCAAGGAAACAGTTGGTCCACTAAAGAGAGAAGATGGCAATGAAATAACAGGTAACAGAGAGAAAGCAGAACTGCTTAACTCATTCTTTGCCTCTGTCTTCACGCAAAAAGAAACTATAGCTCAACCCACCAAAAACATAACTGTAAATGACAGACCAGAAATAAAAGTTAAAATAAGAAAAAAGTAGTAAGAGAACACCTGTCTGATCTTGATGAAAAAAAATAACTGGAGCCTGATGGATAACATCCCAGAGTTTTAAAGGAGCTGGTAGAGGTCATCTCAGAACCACTGCACCATATCTTTCAAAATCCTGGAGTGCCAGGGAACTACCAGAGGACTGGAAAAGAGCTGATGTGGTTCCCATCTTCAAAAAAGGAACAAAAAAACAGACTCAGGAAACTGTAGACCAATCAGCCTCACATCAATACCCGGGAAGATACTGGAAAAGATAATAAAAAAACAGATCTGCCAACATCTAGAAACAAGTAAATTAATAACTAGCAGTCAGCATGGGTTTGTTAAAAACAGATCATGCCAAACCAATCTTATTTCATTCTTCAACACAGTGACTAAATTAGTAGACCAGCAAAATACTGTGGACATAATATATTTAGATTTCAGCAAGGCATTCGGCAAAGTAGACCACAACTTACTTCTTAGCAAGCAAGAAAAACGTGGAATAGAAAGCACCACCACTAGATGGATTCACAACTGGCTGGCAAACCACTCTCAACAAGTAGTCCTTAATGGGTCTAAGTCTACATGGAGGGAAGTAAGCAGTGGGGTAACCACAAGGTTCTGTCTTATGCCCAGTATTCTTCAATATCTTCATTAATGACTTAGATAAGGGAATAGAAGGGGAACTTACCAAATTTGCAGATGATACTAAGCTGGCAAGAATAGCTAACACCCAAGAAGATAGGCTTAAGATCCAGATGGATCTTGACAGACTAGAACACTGGGCCATATCTAATAAAATGAAATTCAATATAGAGAAAAGTAAACTCCTACACTTTAGGCAAGAAAAACCAAAAGTACACATACAGACTGGGTGAAACCAGGCTCAATAGCAGTAACTGTGAGAGGGATCTTAGAGTTTTAATGGACAACCAACTAAATATGAGCCAGCAGTGTGCAGCAACAGCCAAAAAAGCTAATGCAATCCTAAACTGTATTAACAGAGGGATACAGTCAAGATCAAGGGAAGTACTAATACCACTCTATAAAGCCTTAGTAAAACCACACCTAGAGCACTGCATCCAGTTTTGGTCACCACATTATAAAAATGATGTTGAGACTCTAGAAATAGTACAGAGAAGAGCAACCAGGATGATTAGGGGATTGGAGGCTAAAACATACAATGAACAGTTGCAGGAACTGGGCTTGGCTAGTCTAGTAAAGAGAAGGACCAGGGGAGACATGCTAGTGGTCTTCTAATATTTGAAGGGCTGCCACAGGGGTCAAGCTATTTTCTAAAGCACCTGTAGGCCAAGGAATAATGGATGGAAACTGAACAAGGAGAGATTTAACCTGAAAACAAGGAGAAACTTTCTGACAGTGAGAACAATCAACCAATGAAACAGCTTGCTCTCGGAAATTGTGGGAGTGCCATAACTTGAGACCTTCAAGAAGAGATTGGACTGCCATTTGTCAGAAATGGTTGGGCAGGGGGTTGGACTAGATGACCTACAAGGTCCCTTCCAACTCTGATTATCTGTTATTTCCACTGATAGTTCAAAAACTTTGCCAGCAGAACCTCAAAAATTCCAAAGTACTCTGAGAATGAAGTAAAAACATTCCAGAACACTTTTTCACAATTTATGAAGTATGATTTACCCAACAACAGTGTTTAATAAAAAGACATGCAAGCAAATGGTTCTGCACTCTTCCATTCAAGGGTATTAGAAGAGAGAATCAAAATGAATTTAATTTAAATTCAAGAATTTATCACAAACACTTAATTTCAGCCTCTGCCTGCATTTATTTCCAAGCTGTGGAACTGGAAAGGTGTATTCAATTAGCAATGTAATGATTATTAGTACAAGACACTGAGTCTACAAGAAATAGGAACAAATCTGAAGCCTGAACCATAACAGTCACGTAATAACTATTTATTCTACAAATATTTTTGATCTTTTTACATTAATTTTCAAGAAAGAACCAGTCATAACTTGTACTCTGATAGTTCTGCTATTCTTATTCTTTACGTTTCATTAAGGAAGTAAGGAATTAGGAGAAAAATACAGTTGTGCACATTGAGAGCCACATCAGGATTACATTTGACCTTGGGGGGCTGGGGTGGGCATGGCCAGGGTGGGCATGGCCAGCTTGATGTCACTTGTGTTGGGTCATCTGTGGTGGTCCAACCACTCTGCCAATGAATATGGGCTTTCAAGCTCTGTTTTCAGCTGCGTGGCCTCCTGCCAGCAAAAATGGAGCTTGCAAGGGCTGCACAAGACTCTCCCGAGCTCTGTTTCACTGGCAGAGTCACCACAGGTTGGTCCTTCATTATTTGCAGGTTGGCCTCATAGGCCAGATTTAAACACCACTGCTATAGAGTGAGCACTAACTTTAGGAATGCTATTCTGATGTCACATATTCAGTGTGTTTAGATTTGTGTATTCAGCTCTGGTTTTGAGTATCTCTGCAGTAGAGTATGCTGATACAATGTGGGGTGCATCTGCATACGTGAAACAAATTGATATTGCCATCAAAGCAGTGCACTTAGTGACAAGTTGTCTGAAATCAACTGAGAAAATATATCCTCTTGCGGGCATTGCCCCACCAAAGATCAGGAGAGAAGTAGCAGAAGATGCTGAGAGAACTAAACAAGAGAATGATCCTGAATATCCTCTGAATGGACATATCCCCTCAGCCTGACAACTCAGGTCTAGGAACAGCTTTATGGCAAGAACAAACATACTTGAGGGTACGCAAGAAAAAAAATCAAATTAAAAGATGGATGAAGGAGACCATCAAGCAAAGAATAACATCAAGGGAGAATATGGCTGAAGGATCTGACCTTCCTTATACTACTTGGAGGACCCTGAATAGGTTGGGAGTTGGATTGTCTGAATATATGCTTGAGTGGAGGATTTTAGTGGATAACAGCACACAATATGAATATGGAGAGAATCAGATTCCAACCCATCTGCCGGTATGTCGGCTACCACCAGAAACATGTACCAATAAGAACTTAATTTTGGACAATGACAAAACCAAGAAGGTGGCTTCATTCTGACAGTTTAAAGTTTGATGTAGACATGGAAGAGGAAGTGTGTTTAGATAACTGACAGCTATTTTTTTTTATCTCATACGTTTCATGATAAAACGACCAATTTCATCCAAGGTAGAAGGATGATTTTATATTTTCCCTCAGAGCCTTGCATTTAAAGCTGATTATAAAGGAGTTTAAAGCATCATGATAGAGCTTCTATGAGGAAATGTCACAGTGACTGAAAGGTTGATGCCAGGATGATCTTCAGTTATAAAACTGTCAGATATTGCTTTTTGTTTCATTTTTATTTCCTAGGCAACTGTGCTGAAGGACTCAGAGCTTGCAAAATGCATTTAAAATTGTTTCTTATCTCTTTTGTATTAACTGGAAATAAATTTACATTTGCCATAAATGTATATATCAGTCTTGATTGTGTTATCCTTGATTACTGTATACTTTAGTGGTAACTGAGTTACCAATAAATTGCAGAACTAAATCACAATTTTGTGTTACTCTGTAAAATTATAACAACTAGGGCACCTACTAATACATGTTTCTGCAGAAGGAGAAATTCTGGTTTACTTCTGGACAAGATGTTACCTATCTCAACAACATTTGAGTTACTTGAAGAACAACATTTTCATTGACATATTAAGAGCTGGGTCTGTTGTTAAGGCCTCCAAACAGTTTTCCCAAGTAAAAAAATAGAATACAAGAAGCCAAATTTGCTTAATTGCAAGCAATGCAGGTAATTTCACAAAGGAAGGGAAAAATCACTGAAGGCATGGTTAAGATTTTGGACTGTCACTGGGAAAACTCAATTTCCAGTCCATCCTCTGCCATGAAAATTTGTGTGGTAAGTTTGAGTCAATCATTTTCTTTTGGCCGAATTTATCTCACAGGATTGTTGTATATTGTATGAATAAATGACAAAAACTATGTTTCTTGGCTTAAGCTCATGAGCATAGTAAAAAATGACCAGTAAATAAATAATTTTACAAAATTACTGCTGGCAATTAAGAGAAATCTTATAATGGATGAAAGACCAACAAAAAATGTATGAGAAACAAAAGTAGATAATTTCCCCTTTCATTCCTTGGGAATTCAAGAGAGGATAAATGCAGTGGTTTCATGATTATTTGTTTTTGGAAATTAAACTGAAAGATATTTAAGGAAGGTTCTCACCTGCTTTTATAAATATGTAAAGCATTACTTGATGAAATAAACATTCTTAATCACCCAAACAACTCTCTTCATATTCTACATAAATGATCTCTGTGATCATATTAAGAGCAACTGTGTTTTTTTCGCTGATGATGTAAAGCTGTTCAATACCACGGACAATACTACTACCCTCCAAAAAGACCTCGACTATGTATCACAATGGTCAATCAAATGGCAACTTCAAATCCCAACAAATAAATGCTCTGTCTTAAGGCCCAGTCACACTGCCTAACGGATGCAAAACGTTAGTAAAAAGGACACAACGGATGAGAAAAATGTTCCATCCGTTGTTATCCGCTCTCAAAAGGGGCAAAAATTTGCATAACCAAAGCGGATAACATGGAAAGGAACGGACGTGGGGAGGACGCAGAGCGGATGGAAAGCGGATGCGGAACGGAAGCCCAGCGGATGGAAGCAGATGGGAGCAGATGGCACATCGGCTAGGCTTCCGGGGGACCTCAGCAAAGTGGACGCGGAATGGATACAGCAGATGCAAAGCAGACATGGAACGGATGAAGCGGATGCACAGCGGATGCACAGCGGATGAAGCGGATGCAAAGCGGAAGCCGAATGGATGCCGAGCGTTAATTGCGCATGCGGGGGGGATGCATTGCGTAAGCTCCGTGGATATAAAGGGAAGCAGCTCCCAAGCAGGTCACCATTCGGAGGAAAGACCTGCTGCCGGATACATTGAGTCCTTGCCTGCCCTGCCTGCATGCCTGCCTGCAAGCCTTGCTGCCAGCCTTCCTGCCAGCCTGCCTCCAAGCCTGCCTCC
>BLBF01000016.1:36068089-36084542 GCA_015471245.1 Laticauda colubrina | reverse complement strand
CCTGCCAGCCTTGCTCTCTGCCTGCCTGCCAGCCTTGCTGCCAGCCTGCCTTCCAGCCTCCCTGCCAGCCAGTCTGCCTGCCAGCCTTGGTGCCTGCCTGCCACCCTTGGTGCCTGCCAGCCTCCCTGCCAGCCTCCCTGCCAGCCAGCAACCCCACAACCATGGGGAAGAAGCGAAAGCCTCAGCAACCTGCCGCCACCCCTGGCAGGAGGGACAGGGCCACCCTCCTGCCCCCTGTCCCTGACTCTGCTTCTGCTGGGGCTTCTGCTGCTCGGGCTCACTCTTCTGGTGCTAGAGCTTCTGCTGGCGCTGCTCCTGGTGCTGGTGCTTCTGCTGGTGGTTACTCTGCTGGTGCTGCTCCTGGCGGTGGTGTTTCTGCTTGTGCTTACTCTGCTGAAGCTGCTCCTGGTGGTGGTGCTTCTGCTTGTGCTTACTCTGCTGAAGCTGCTCCTGGCAATGGTGCTTCTGCTGCTGCATACTCTGCTGAAGCTGCTCCTCGTCCTGCTGGTCCTGCTGATCCTGCTCGTCCTGCTCATGCTCCTGGACTTGCTCATCCTGCTTGTGCTCCTGGTCTTGCTTGTCCTGCTCATCCTGATCATGCTCCTGGTCCTGCTCGTGCTCCTGGTCTTGCTGGCGCTGCTGCTTACTCTGGTGCTTACTCTGGTGCTTACTCTGTTGCTGCTGATCCTGGTGCTGCTGGTGCTGCTGGTGTTGCTGCTGTTGCTGCTGCTGCTGATCCTGCTGGTGCTGCTGCTGCTGCTGCGGATGATGATGATCCTGCTGCTGCTGCTGCTGATGATGATAATGATTATGATCCTGCTGGTGATGATGATGATCCTGCTGGTGCTGCTGCTGCTGGTGGTGTGGAGGAGCAGCCCCTACTACCTGGGAGCCCCTCTGATGAGGGTCCATCTGGTCCTGCCAAAGGGAGGAAGAGGTATATGCGACAACGGGAGAGGAGGCATTACTCCATTGAGGAGGAACACGAGGATGAGGTGCTGGAGTGGCTGAGAGAGAATGACTATCTGTGGCGGAAGGGACACCGGCTGTACACCAAGCGGAAGCATGCTTCTTGGAGAGAGAAGGCGGTGAGTATGGGTTACACTTCAGAGGTGCTCCTCGGCTGGTGGAAGCAAATGCACACCTGGTACGGAAATCTGCACCTGAAGAAATCTGGCCAGGCCACGGTTAAGCTGACGGACAGAGAGACCTACGTCATGGCCAGGTGCAGCTTCCTGGAGGGTGAGGTCCACCACCGAGGAGCACCAGCAGCCCCTCTCACTACCCTGTCTCTCAGGCAGCCTGCTGCCACCCAGTCCTCTTCCGGCCGAGAGTCAGTCCCTGTCTCCAGGCAGGTTTCTGTGGAGCGTGCCATGGCGGAGAACCCCCGGACAGGTGTTGTAACCGTGGTGGAGTGCGTGGAGGACTCCCTGGTGCGGTGGGAGAAAGTAGACAGTGCGTCCACCACAGCTGTACCCACATCCACCCCCAGCTCCACCTCCACAGAAAGGCAGAGAGCCAGACAGCAGGAGGGGCAGAGCCACACTGTCCTGCTGGAGATCAGGGACACCATCTGCACCAGCATAGATCTCCTCTCTCAGCTGGTCCACACCGACTCCTCATCCTCCAACCACAAGCCCTTCCTCACCTATGTCAACCAGACCCTCAAGGAAATGGCGGAACCCCAGTACCAGGTGGTGAAGGACCGGATCACCGAGCTGCCTCACAACCCTCCAGATCCAGAGGAACTTGCTCCCACCCAGTCCAGGTCTGCTCCTCCACCCCATGTGATGTCCCTCCCATTCCAAGGCTTTCCACATCCCCTCACCTACCAGGGCTACGCCTACCAGGAGGTCCAGCAGCACAAGCAGCAGCCCTTCCCAGTCCAGGCATAGAGTCATCGGATGCCACCGTTGCCACTGGTTCCACTGGTTCCACTGATGCCACCGATGCCACCCATGACACTGATGCCACCGATGCCACCCATGACACTGATGCCACCCATGGCACTGATGCCACCAACGCCAACGATGCCACCCACGACACTGATGCCACCCATGCCACCAATGCCATCAACGCCAGTCCTCACCCAGCTGCAGACCAGACAGCCCCACTTCACTGCTCCTTCCTCCACCCCACAGCCAAGCCCGCCCTCAGTACATCTGTCATCAGTACTGGGGCTGACACCCCATGGCATGGAGGAAGGACCTCTCAGCATCACGGGTCTGAGCCAGCTGTCCGAGAGCTTTCTCAAAACACCGTCCCCTGTTGTCCTCTCGGGGCCAGGCACCCCAGTGGGGCTTCAGACCAGCACTCCAACACCAGCCACCTCCACAGCACCTGGACCCTTCACCCCTGAGACTGGGCACACCTCCGAGTGACCAAGAGGAGTGCCAGAGACTGGCTGGCTGGCTACCTGTGGACTTTATTTGGACACTTGACTTGGGTCATTTTTCTTTTACAGCTTGTTGTTCAATAAAGTTTATCTTTGATTCACACACTTGCTTCATTTCTTTTTTTAAATAAAGTCTTGGTGGAAACTTTTAGAATTGGCTTAAGCCTTTGCATGCTTGTGGGATGGGTTAAGATAGCAGTGGGGTGGGCAGGGATACCTGTGGGATTTGTAATAGCTGTGGGATGGGCAGGGATACCTGTGGGATGGGCAGGGATACCTTTGGGATGGCTAATAGCTGTGGAATAGATAAACCTGCAGTGTAAGCATAGTGGGACTGTATGGTCCACCCTCCCAGGTGCCACACCTATGGCCCTTTATTATCAATAATAATGTAATAATCATCCACACATGTCAACACAAACACAACTCTTTATTAAATGCCCTGTTCATTATAGGGCCACTCAACATACATGGCTCAATCTCATCAGTGTGATGAGACAGGCTGAAGGAAGCATCCATTAAGCATCTATCATCCAGTCTTGCCAATCCACCGCTCCAGCTGGGGAGTTGCACCAGTGTTTCAGGAGGTTGCGCTGCTTCTTCTCTTCACGTGAGGCTCTGTTGGGGCCTTTCACATCCTCAGTGTCTATCAGGTTTTGCCCTTGCCTCCATTCCCCAGGCTCCATGTCCCCATTGCCTTGTTGGAGGTCCACGAGCCTGTTCTGCAAGACTGGGTAGTGGGTGTGCATGAGATTGTGCAGGATGCAGCAAGCTTCCATGATCCTCCTCATGGTCTCTGAGTGATGCTGCATAGTGGTGAGAAGTACCTGGAACCTGTTGTCCAGTATGCCAAAGGCGTTCTCCACCACCTGCCTTGCCCTGGACAGCCTGTAGTTGAAGATCCTCTCTTCACGGGTGAGGAGTCTGGAGGTGTAGGGCCTCGTGAGGTAGGTTCTGAGGGAGAAGGCGTCATCCCCCACGATAAAGTAGGGCACATCTTGTGTGCCATTCCGCAGGGGTTCTGGATCTGGGAGGCCCACGATGAGGTTGCCTTCCAGCCCCTCCTTGAGGTCACTGGTGTTGTATACCTGGGCATCTGAAGCTGACCCATTGCCTGAAGCATCGATGTACATGAACTTGTAGTCAGCATCATCCTCTTCGCCATGGTCGATGCTGACTACAAGTTCATGTACATCTGAAGATGAGCCGTAGCCTGAAGCATCGATGTACATGAACTTGTAGTCAGCATCGACCATGGCGAAGAGGATGATGCTGAAGAAGCCCTTGTAGTTGAAATAAGTGGACCCTGACTTGGCTGGCGCTTTGCAGGCCATGTGCTTGCCATCTATGGTTCCAATGGTGTGGGGGAAGTTCCACTTCTGATACCACTGCTCTGCAACTTTGTTCCATCCTTCTTCAGTGGAGGGAGCTCCTCCATGTATTCTTCGATGATGGCCTGCACCACTTCTCTGACCACAATGCTGATGGTGTTGGGTGGCACCCTCCAGCTGTACTGCATGCTCCTGTAGGTGGTCCCTGAGGCCAGGTGGCGCAGAGTGAGTGCCACCTTGAGTCCAGGTTCCAGGCTGGGATGGAAGTTGGTGTTTACCTTGGTCAACCTGGGTGTCAGGCGCTGCACAAGTTTGTCAAACATGGCTGGAGGCATCCTCATGAAGTTCTGGAATGCACGAGTGTCTTCGTTCCTGAGCTCCACCATCAGCTTGTTGTACAGTCCGTCCTCTGCTCTTCTGGCAATCCATCTTCGTACCCAGACTCTTCTTGGCTGCCTCTTTTTCTTCCCGTAGTAAAATTCACAGAACCTGTAGATGGCTTCGCACTGTTGCAGAACAATGGTGGCTGCCCAAAGGACTTTGTTACAATCCACGGTGGACATCACTGGATGCTGTGGAAGAGCAAGAGTCAGATGAAGGCTGCAGAGGTCTGCACACCTGGGCTGCTGGTCTGAAAGTGAGATCCAGATGAGTTGCTCCCCCTTTTTATAGGCAGTATAGCTTTTCCCCTAGGTGTCACTTTGTATCCTCTAGGCATCCTCTAGACATCCTTAATATCTGAGATAGGTCCCCTCTGCAAACGTTTTTTCCGTTTTAAATGCTTTTTTTCCATGCTGCATCTGCTAGGCATCCGTGCTGCCACATCCATTCTGTGTCCGTTTCGCTTCCTCCCTGCGTCCGAGTGGATGCGAGTTGCTTGGATGCAGAACGGATGCCTAGCAGATATAGCGAATGCGTAACGGTTGCAGAATGGATGCCTAGCGGAGGCCTAGAGGATGCAGAACGGACGCATTGGATACATTTTCCGCTCAAAAGTTTGGAGCAGTTTAAAATTTTCTGAGCGGATGAAAAGTCAATAAACGGATGTTGGACGGATAGAGAGGATGAAAAACGGACGCAGTGAGTACAGAACGGATACATCGTGTTAACCAACGGATGACAAGTGTTTTCTTCCGTTTTACATCCTCTTTCCATCCGTTGGTGCAGTGTGACAGGGGCTTTACATATTGGCAAAGAAAACAACAGAAAGTAACATACAAGCTGAATAGTCAAGATTTTGTTGATGTTCCAAGGTCTGTCAAGGACCTTGGAATACTCATCTCTAATGATATAAGTGCTAGAGCCCAAAAGGCATTAAGAATTGTTAACCTAATCCTACGTAGCTTTTTCTCTGGTAATATCACACTACAAACTAGAGTATACAAAACATTTGATACACCAATACAGCTCATCAGTCTTGAACCCACATTACGTATCTTATATTAGCACAGTTGAGAAAGTCCAGAAATATTTCACAAGAAGAGTTTTCCACTCCTGTACTCATTGTAGAATAGCTTATGCCACCAGACTTGAAACTCTAGACCTAGAAAACCTTGAATTACGCCATCTTCAGTCTGATCTAAGTATGGTATATAAAATCATACATTGCAAAAAAAAACCTGCCAATGAATACTTCAGCTTCAACCAAATCAACACAAGAGCACACAATAGATTCAAACTCAAGGTTAACCATACCAAACTTGATTGCAAGAAATACGACTTCAGCAACAGAATGGTCAATGTCTGGAATACTCTACTTGACTCTGTGGTTCCTTCCCCAAACCCCAAAAACTTTAACCTTAGACTGTATACTATTGACCTCATCCCTTTCCTAAGAGGTCTGTAGGGGGCGTGCATAAACGCACCAATGTGCCTACTGTCCCTGTCCTATTGTTTCTTTTATTTTTCTTATATATACCCATTTCATGTATTTATAACTATGTATATACTTATACTTATAATCTTGTAAGTGATTGACAAATCAAATTAATCAAAACAAAATCAAAATCAAATCAAACAAGTCTTAAGCATCCAAACAAATTTTAGTCTCTTCCTTTTTAGAATAAATCTAAGATTGAATCTGTATCCTTTTTGAAAAGTATCTGTAGGATATTGTAGACCTAATTCAGCATGATAAAGAGGAACACTAGTTTAAGTTAACTTCCTTGAAATTTTAGAGAAAGGTGTGATATGGTATCTAATAAAAATTAATTTCTGCCTTTTTGTTGTGAGAACTTCAGAACTGTTCCATAATCGAAATAGATTGATGTTGTTGCAATTAAAGATTATTGCTGCAGTGGCTTTTAATTATGGAACAAGAAAGATAAATGATAGATGAAATATTTTATTGTGATTAAAAAAAGACAAAGTCTAGACTGTTGTTTTCAAGTTTGCAACATGTCTTTCCAGCACCAGATTTAGAAAAAGACATTATAGCTTGGCAGTTAAATTATGCCTAAATCATACAGCAGATTAAAAGTTAACTGAGCACTCCGAACAGCATTTTAATACCAACAACTCTAGGTAATCCCATTCCCTGCCTGAGACTGAACACTTTTCTTTGCATTGCACATCAATACCTCAGCATGAATTTTATTTATTGAAGTAAACAAATTGCTTCACTTCTTTAGCTTTGTTGTGGCTTCAGGCAGAAATGTCTGTGTAACTAGGCAAAAAAAGAGGAAATGCAATACTGTCTGCTTAAAAAAAAAATTCATTGTTAAGAATTATGGGGTCATGTGTTGGTTGATTCTGAGTTGGTTCTCTATCTTCTCCCTCATATTAGTGCAATAAGATTTAATAATTTATAGAGGTGGTTCTCATTTAGTGACCGCAGTTGAAGACTTAGTCCTTATAAGCAAAATGGCCACTCGGTGAAACTGTGACTAGGCATGTGATCTTACTTCAGATTTCCTTTGCTTGACAGGCCTACAAATCTCATAAATGCATGGATTGGTTGCAAAGTTACTTTTTTGTCACCATCATAACTTTGAGCAGCCACTGCCTGAGGCAATTACTAAATGAAGATGATGGTGATCTATAAATCATCTAAGAAAAAAAAAGATATAGAATGTATTCGTTAATCTAATACCTTTGCAATAGTGGCGAATATCTGTAGGTCGGGTGTAAGATGAAGGAGAAGGTTTGATCTTCAAGCTTGGTTTCTGAATGTTTCATTACCAAACTAGGTAACGTCTTCAGCAGAGTTTATGGGATATCAATGTCAGTGTTCTTTTGTTTATAAGGGCTCCAGGTGTAGGTGTGTCAAGTGAGGGTCTTGTGATGCATCAGCTGTGAGTCAAGGAGTCTTGTGATGGGTCTTGTGATAAGGAGATTATATCAGCTGAGGATCATTGTGAGGTGAATTTTTGGTGGGGTTGGTGCTGACTCTGGTTGGCTGTGTAGTTGATTTGGATTTTGAGGGGTTCGTAGGCTGGTTGTAGGTCAATGTGTCTGTTGATGGAATTGCTTGTGGAGTGCCAGGCTTCAATAAACTCACGAACATAGTCGGTGGTAACATGGCCAATGATTTTTATGTTGCTTCAATCGAACTAATACCTTTGCCCATATTAAGTGGAAGTTATAATCCTCACTTAAAGTGAGGAAAAACACTAAAGTTTTCTCTCCCTCCCAGTGGAGATTTTGGTTAAAATTATATCTCTTTTCAGGATTTTTCACTCATTTCTATCTCTTTATTTTAAATTTGATATTAAGGATGTATTGTGTTACTTTCTCTTCCAAAAGATTTCAAAAATCTTACAAGGAAAAAAAACACTTTGCTAATGGTGATAAAGTTTTTTTCCTGTTTTGATGTTGATATATAAAGCACTAATTAGCCTAGCTGAAATCAACCTTTGCTACAATAGAAATCTCTAATTCTGATGACTAATTTAAAATAACTTTCTCTAGAAATATAATGTGGAAAAAATGTTTCTACTAATAACTACTAGCTAAAGGAGAGAAATTGGGAGATGAATTAGGTCTTAATCTGAAAATTTCCCTACCTTCATTTGATTTATACATGCACAAACACAAAAAAAAAACCCCACACATTGTCATACTCCATATATACTGTTCTTGCTCTCTCGCTCAATTTAGTGGTCTGAGAACAAATACCATTTGTATTGTTTGACGTTGACCCAAGCCCTTTACCCATCACCCCACACTCTCAAAACAAGTGCATGCTGGAAAGCCAGACTCCATTTACTTTAGCATTTGGAGAAGGCAGAAGCACAAAGAAGAATCCATCTTAATCTGTGGCACATGGTCACCCAAGGACAAACCCATATCCCACACACAGACCATCACTGGTGAAATTTAGATTGCTTGTATTTATTAATTGTTATGTTCAACAATAACTCAATACTGCCTATCTTGTATTTAGTTTTCATTGTACATATTCCTATTTTCCCCAGTTTCAACATATTCTGTTCTTTCAATAAAACATCCAGATCTACACACACGGTCTGTTTTATAGTGGGTTTAGCTGAATGTCAAGCTGCACATGGACTAATGTTTAGCGAGGAGAGAACACCAGTGATATACATGCTATTTCACATAAAGACTCATTGTTCTGAGACATGATAAGAGAAGAATTAGCCATGTGTCAGCATGTCATGGTATGTGGGAAAGACCCAGAGCGGGTGGGTGGAGCAAAGAGATACTGCCTAGAGAATAGTCATTACAGAGGTGGCTAAAGGAGAGGTGGGATTTCCCAGGGCAAATGATAAATCTAATAATTTTTCCTGGACAGTTTCTTCAACTTTTGCAGTATTTTTTTTTCCAAGATCTTTCTTTCTGTTTGTGGTCTTATAGGACATTAAGAGAAGCTGTTTACTTACCTGGTTGCATCTTTTTGTATGTTCTTTCTGCAGTAGCAAGTAATTTAAGGTCCATGCCACCAAAACACATGGATCGTTTTGTTCAGGGAGCAGATGATGATGACTGTTGGAGGTGACAGTCCAGAGTTAAACTTCTAAATCAGAGAGACTGCTGAAAACCTGGGAGGTTAAAGTGTTCATTTTATTACTACAAATAGAATAGGAGTTGGTGATTTATGTTGTGCAGATTGAAGCGGATAGTTTTGTGTGTCAGGTATTGAAACCTCCCTGGAAATAGGTATCTTTTATTTCTAAAGCCACAGCCAATTCTCTAGCTTGACAACATTTATTGTTTTCTGCTATATAGATGGTCCCATGGGTCTGTCTCTTATATAACATTTTTATTGGTTTCTTCAGTCAACATTGTTTTGTGAATGGCACACAGGATTTAGATTTGGGCTGTCTCCACTAACATTTTCTCTTACCTTTGAACTTATGTCACAGTCTTTTGTTCTTAGAACTTACATGACAAAGAAGAATATGAAACTGTGTTAACAGTTAAAATGATAAATGGAATTGGGGTTCAAAAACTTTGAAACAATGGCAATATTAAAGCAATATTAACTATCTTCCAGACAAGTTAGGAACTAGACCCTCTAGTAATTTTAACCTTTTGCTGAATTTCTGAGGGAGTGGATTACTGTTCTCTCATTTTCTCTTCCTTTAATTATTAATTTATTAGAATAGAGCTGGAAGAGACCTCCACTCCCCTTGCTCAAGCAGGAGACCCTATACCATTTCAGACAGGTGGTTGTCCAGTCTTTTCTTAAAAGCCTCCAGTGATGGAGCACCCACAACTTCTGAAGGCAACTTCTGTTCCACTAGTTAATTGTCCTCACTTAGGAAGTTTCTCCTTAATTCCAGGTTGATTCTCTCCTGGATTCCATCCTTTGTTTCTTGTCTTGCTTCTGACCCCCCTCTTCTTTGTGGCAGCCTTCAAATACCGGAATACTGCTGTCATGCCACTCCTAGTCCTTCTTTTCTCTAGACTGGTCATACTCAAGTCCTGCAATCATACATTTTGTCTGCAGGCATTTAATTATCTTAGCTTTCATAGCTAGCTCTATCTTTTATGCTATCTTAATCACATAATTATAAAAGGCTTGCACACAGTCACTCAAAATAATAAATAACACAAGCTCAATAATATAAACAAATAAACAAAGCCAAAGCAAGTATGAGTATCCAATAATCTAATATTTATAATAAAGCACCCACTTCTGAATAATGAGGAAAAAGTTCATTATAAACAACACACTCAATTTTTCAGTTCCTGAACATTCTGTAGTTTTAACTACTTTCCTGAATGATCTCAGTTATAGGTCATCCTTGTCTATGTAAACTGTAATTTCTTCTCATATCAGCTTAGCATACACTACTGATAAGATATCCAGAAAGCCAATACCTTGAATTATTCAAAGAAGCAAAGCAACAACCAATTCAACTCCTTCAACAGAGATGATACACGACAATATTGGCACCTACCTGTAATTTAAGCCCATGTCACACTGAACCAACGGATGCAAACAGGATGTAAAACGGACAAAACGCGATGTACTCACTGCCTCCGTTTGGCTTCCTCTCTATCCGTCCAGCATCCGTTTATGGACGTTTCATCCACTCAGAAAGTTTTGGGCTGCCTAAAACTTTTGCGCGGAAAATGTATCCAGTTCATCCGTTCGGCATCCGCTACGCATCCGCTATATCCGCTAGGCATCCGCTACGCATCCACGCAACTTGCATCTGCCCGAACGCAGGGAGGAAGCGGAACGGACACGGAACAGATGCAGAACGGATGCAGAATGGATGCAGCACAGAAACAAAGCGTTTAAAGTGGAAAAAATGTTCGCAGACGGGACCTATCTCGGATATTAAGGATGTCTAGAGGATGCCTAGAGGATGCAAAGGGACATCTATACTGCCTATAAAAAGGGGGAGCAACTCGTCTGCATCTCACTTTCAGACCAGCAGCCCACCTGTGCAGACTTCTGCAGCCTTCATCTGACTCTTCCTCTTCCACAGCATCCAGTCATGTCCACCGTGGATCGTACCACAGTCCCTTTGGCAGCCACCATCCTTCTGCAACAGTACGAAGCCATCTACAGGCTCTGTGAACTCTACTATGGGAAGAAAAAGAGGTGGCCAATAAGTGTCTGGGTCCGAAAATGGATCGGGAGAAGAGCAGAGTAGGGACTGTACAACAAGCTGATGGTGGAGCTCAGGAACGAAGACACTCGTGCATTCCAGAACTTCATGAGGATGCCTCCAGCCATGTTTGACGAAGTTGTGCAGCGGCTGACACCCAGGTTGACCAAGGCAAACACCAACTTCCGTCCCAGCCTGGAACCTGGGCTCAAGGTGGCACTCACTCTGCACCACCTGGCCTCAGGGACCACCTACAATAGCATGCAGTACGGCTGGAGGGTGCCATCCAACACCATCAGCATTGTGGTCAGAGAAGTGGGGCAGGCCATCATCGAAGAATACAAGGAGGAGCTCCTCCAGTGCTCCTCCACTGAAGAAGGCTGGAAGAAAGTTGCAGAGCAGTGGTATCAGAGGTGGAACTTCCCACACACCGTTGGAGCCATCGATGGCAAGCACGTGAGCTTCCCAGATCCAGACCCCCTGCCCAATGACACGCAAGATGTGCCCTACTTCATCGTGGGGGATGACACCTTCTCCCTCAGAACCTACCTCATGAAGCCCTACACCTCCAGACTCTTCACCCGTGAAGAGAGGATCTTCAACTACAGGCTGTCCAGGGCAAGGCGGGTGGTGGAGAACACCTTTGGCATCCTGGCCAACAGGTTCCAGGTACTTCTCACCACCATGCAGCATCACCCAGAGACCGTGAGGAGGATCGTGGAAGCTTGCTGCATCCTGCACAATCTCATGCGCACCCGCTACCCAGTCTTGCAGAACAGGCTCGTGGACCATCAACAAGGCAATGGGGACATGGAGCCTGGGGAATGTAGGCAAGGGTGAAACCTGATCGACACTCAGGATGTGCAAGGCCACAACAGAGGCTCACGGGAAGGGAAGAAGCAGCGGAACCTCCTGAAACACTGGTGCAACTCCCCAGCTGGAGCGGTGGAGTGGCAAGACAGGATGGTAGATGCTTAATGGATGCTTCCTTCAGCCTGTCTCATCACACGGATGAGATTGGGCCATGTATGTTGGGTGGGCCTACAATAAACAGGGCGTTTAATAAAGAGTTGTGTTTATGTTGACATGTGTGGATGATTGATTACATTATTATTGATAATAAAGGGCCATAGGTGTGGCACCTGGGAGGGTGGAACATACAGTCCCACTATGCTTGCACTGGAGGTTTATCTATCCCACAGCTATTAGCCATCCCAAAGGTATCACTGCTCATTCCACAGGTATCCCTGCCCACCCCACTGCTATCTTAACCCATCCCACAAGCATGCAAAGGCTTAAGCTAATTCTAAAAGTTTCCACCAAGACTTTTTATTAAAAAACAAATGAAGCAAATGTGTGAATCAAAGATAAACTTTATTGAACAACAAGCTGTAAAACAAAAATGACCCAAGTCAAGTGTCCAAATAAAGTCCACAGGTAGCCAGCTAGACGGTCTCTGGCACTCTTCTTGGTCACTCGGAGGTGTGCCCAGTCTCAGGGGTGAAGGGTCCAGGTGCTGTGGTGGTGGGTGGTGCTGGAGTGCCTGGCCTCGAGAGGAAAACAGGGGACGGTGTGTTTGGAAAGGCCTCAGACAGCTGGCTCAGCCCCGTGATGCTGAGAGGTCCTTCCTCCATGCCATGGGTTGTCAGCCCCAGTACTGATGACAGATGTGTTGAGAGTGGGCTTGGCTGTGGGCTGGAGGAAGGAGTAGTGTAGTGGGGCTGTCTGCTCTGCACCTGGATGAGGACTGGAATGGGTGGCATCGCTGTCATCGGTGGCATCATTGGCATGGGTGGCATCGCTGTTGTCGGTGGCATTATTGGCGTGGGTGGCATCGGTGGCATCAGTGAAACAGGTGGCAACGGTGTCACCTGATGACTCTGTGCCTGGACTGGGAAGGGCTGCTGCCTGTGCTGCTGAACCTCCTGGTAGCCGTAGCCCTGGTAGGTGAGGGGCTGTGGGAAGCCTTGGAATGGGAGGGACATCACCTGGGGTGGACGAGCAGGCCTGGACTGGGTGGGAGCAGATTCCTCTGGGTCTGGAGGGTTGTGAAGCAGCTTGGTGATCTGGTCCTTCACCTGCTGGTACTGTGGATCCGCCATTTCCTTGAGGGTCTGGTTGACATAGGTGAGGAAGGGCTTGCGGTTGGAGGATGAAGAGTCGGTGTGGACCAGCTGAGAGAGGAGATCAATGCTGGTGTGGATGGTGTCCCTGATCTCCAGCAGGACATTGTGGCTCTGCCCCTCCAGCTGTCCGGCTCTCTGCCTTCCTGCGGAGGCGGAGCTGGGTGGTGGTGGATGCGGCTAGGAATGTGGTGGTCTCGATGTCTCCTTTCTCCCACTGCACCAGGGAGTCCTCTACGCACTCCACCACGCTTACCACACCTGTCCGCGGGTTCTCCGCCGTGGCACGCTCCACAGAAACCTGCCTGGAGACAGGGACTGACTCTCGGCCGGAAGAGGACTGGGTGGCAGCAGGCTGCCGGAGAGAGAGGGTCGTGAGAGGGCTGCTGGTGCTCCTCGATGGCGGACCTCACCCTCCAGGTCTCTCTGTCTGTCAGCTTCACAGTGGCCTGGCCAGATTTCTTCAGGCGCAGCTTCCCGTACCAGGTGTGCATGTGCTTCCACCAGCCGATGAGCACCTCCGAAGTGTAACCCATACTCTCTGCCCTCTCTCTCCAAGCAGCCTGCTTCCGCTTGGTGTCCCTGTACAGCCGGTGTCCCTTCCGCACAGATAGTCGTTCTCTCTCAGCCACTCCAGCACATCATCCTTGTGAGCCTCCTCAATGGAGTAATGCCTCCTCTCCCGTTGTCGCATATGCCTCTTCCTCCCTTTGGCAGGACCAGATGGACCCTCATCAGAGGGGCTCCCAGGTAGTAGGGGCTGCTCCTCCACACCACCACCACCAGCAGCAGCAGCAGCGGAATCATCATCATCATCATCATCCTCATCATCATCATCATCATCCTCACCAGCAGGATCATAATCATCATCATCATCATCATCAGCAGCAGCAGCAGCAGCAGCAACAGCAGGACAAGGATCAGCAGTAGTAGAGTAAGCACCAGCAGGGCCAGCAAGTCCAGGAGCACGAGCAGGACCAGGAGCACGAGCAGGACGAGCAAGTCCCAGAGCACGAACAGGTCGAGCAGGACCAGGAGCAGCTTCAACAGAATAAGCACCAGCAGAAGCCCCAGCACCAGCAGAAGCACCACCGCCAGGAGCAGCTTCAGCAGAAGCCCCAGCAGAAGCAGAGTCAGGGGCAGGGGGCGGGAGGTTGGCCCTGTCCCTCTTGCCAGGGATGGCGGCAGGTTGCTGAGGCTTTCGCTTCCTCTCCATGGTTGTGGGGTTGCTGGCTGGCAGGGAGGCTGGCAGGCACCAAGGCTGGCAGGAAGGCTGGCAGGAAGGCTGGCAGGAAGGCTGGCAGAAAGGCTGGCAGGAAGGCTGGCAGGAAGCCTGCCAGGAAGGCTGACAGAAAGCCTGGCAGGAAGGCAGGCAGGCAGGCAGGCACCAAGGCTGTCTGGAAGGCAAGCTGGCAGGGCAGGCAAGGAACTCGAAGTGTCCAGCAGCAGGTCTTTCCTCGGAATGTTGGCCACGTGTGAGCTGCTTCCCTTTATATCCCGGGGGCTTATGTAATAAGCATGCACAATTAACGGTCGACATCCGTTCCGCTTCCGCTGTGCATCCGCCCTGCGTCCTCCCTGCGTCCGTGTTATCCGCTCCGGTTATGCAAATTTTTACCCCTTTTGAGAGCGGATAACAACGGATGGAACATTTTGATCGTCCGCTGTGTCCTTTTTGCATCCGTTGGCCAGTGTGACATGGGCTTAAGTGGGCTTTTAAATTTTATGAAGTTGTAATCTCATGATCGTTCATTCATATAAAATGTAGAAGAAATGGCAGAACCTGGGGTGAAGTTAAAAGACAGATCAGTCTAAAATCCTTATGGAACCAAAAGTGAACTAAATCCAGTCTTCCTTGAATTCAGTTGACCATTATCTAACCCCAAGCAGGTGTTGACTATTAGTTGAGAAGATGATTAGCAATAAATCAGTTTAATTGGATTTGATTTTTTGTACCTGACATAAAGTGAGTTATAGTAATCCAGTTTGTGAGATATTGAGGTCATTTAGTGTTTTTTGCTATCTTATTTTTTCCATCCTGTGAAAGAGAATAGAAGCTGGCATACCAACCAAACCTAAGCAGATGTTCCCCCGGCCATGGCTTCCATCTGTTCTTCCCTGAAGGAGCAGAACCTCTTCAGGGAAATGAAACTGAATCCACTGCTAAACAAATTGTGTCAGAAATGGATAGTTTCCTAAAACATAGCCACTCAAACTTGCCAGGATAAGTCTTAGTCTCTTTTTCTCCATCCAAACATTAATAGCTTCCAGTGTGAAGGTACACAATTGGGAATGTAATTTTGTAGACTGACTATAAAGGTCAAGCAATTCAATCTGCTCAGTTCAGGATTCACTAAAACTCACTGATAAATGACCACCCACGGTCTGAGGTGAAGGAGAATATACCTCATGATTTGGTTCCCCAAACCTTTGCGTCAACCATCCTGTTGGCATATACAGCAAAAGAAACTCCTGGGACATTTTTTTAAACCAAAAGTATAACTTTACTGATAGATCCATATAGGCACAGAAGAAGCAAAGCCAGTTCTAAGGTTTCAGACACCACTGAAAAATTACATTCATACTTTATTGAGATAAGTTGCAGTAATAGAATCTTGAAAGCCTGATTGTATTTTGCTTCCCCTCTCTCTTAAGGCTAGGTCCCACTGGCCGATGGACGCAAAACATATGCATAAAGGACACAGTGGATGAGCAAAATTTTGGGGGTGGCTCTCTCCGTTGTCATCCACTCCAAAAAGTGGCAAAAAGTTGCATAAACAGAATGGAAAAGAACGGAAAAGAACGGATGGGGGTAGTATGTAGCGGGGATGTTAAATGGATATTCTTAGGAAGCCTAGTGGATGTGTATCGGATGCAAACCGTTCACTGCGCATCCTTTCTATTTCCATGCTACTAACGCTGTGTAGACATTCTGTGTACCTTTTGTTTCCTCCCTCTTTCCGTTTTCAGCTGCAGTGGATGTGAGTTGCGAGGATGCCCAGAAGATGCAGAGAGGATACAGCAGACGTTTAACAGATGATAAACGGACATAGAACGTTTGTTGCTTGGATGTCACGGATTTACATCGTACACGGCCGAAAGTTCATCCGTTCACAAAGTTTTGTGCAGCTCAAAACTTCTTGCGCGGATGAAATTGCAGTGGACGGATGCTTGACAGACAGAGCGTATGAAACACGTATGCAATGAGTATACAACGGATACATAGCGTTTTCCAATGGATGGCAAGCTTTTTTTAATGTTTTACATCCTCTTTGCATCCATTAGTGCAGTGGGACAGGGGCTTTATGTCCCAATGAATCAAGATTTGGATTAGGCCTTTCTGGATCTCTTCTGAATGCTACCTTGTTTCACAGAACTTAAAATATGTTTTAGCCCTTTTTGCTTATTTAATAGTTTTTGCCTATTTCCCTCAAGGTAATTTCCCTGATTCTATTACAACATGTCCAGATCTTTAACTGTTCCTCACAGGTTTGGTTTCCGGGTGCTTCACCATCTCGGGTAGCAATTGTTTTATCTATCTATCTATCTATCTATCTATCTATCTATCTATCTATCTAT
>BLBF01000016.1:36003511-36043088 GCA_015471245.1 Laticauda colubrina | reverse complement strand
GTATTTCACCTAAAACAGTTAGGGTGAACAATGTTATCCCTAACATTATTTTATGGTGTCTTTAATTCACCTATATGTATAGGGATATTTTCTGTATTTCTTTTTTTTTACATTGGTAACTAATAAAATCTGCTCTCTTGTCTATGAATGCAAAACAGCACAATTAGAAGCTCGCCAGGTTACGAAATGTAGCCATTTGGGTCAGATCCAATTCCCATCCTCCTCCTTTTCTTCTTTATCATTTATTGTCTTTGAAGTAGGAAAGGAATCTTTCGCTGTCTTTCCCCTTTCCCACACAGCTTCATTAAAAAAAAAGCCTGAAACAAGGTGGGTAAGTTGCTGGCTTGAATATTTTAATTAAGCCACGCTTCAGAGAGATTGCTGGGTCCATTGTACAAAAAGCAGGCATGTTATTTAAAACTTAATCTGAAGGATCTGCCAAACTGTACAATAACAATTCATGCTAGTTGAATAAAATGTAAACCGGGTTGTTTTTCATAGCTCCTGATCTATGATCTTTTTTTAAAGATACAACACTTAATTTGACATGAAATACACCAGATATCATCCTGGGTGCTTTAATGTGTAATCATTTAAAAATTTAATGAGGAAAATCATGTAAAAATAAATTGTACAATTCCCCCTCCACAGCTGACTGGCTTAGCTTTATTTTACATCAAGTACAAATTATTCTTCTTTCCTTCTCTTCCTATGTGTTTTGGAGGGGAAACATAATAAACATATTTTTTTATAATTGTTGTAAGCCCAGCATAGAACCTAAGCCAGGGATGTCAAACTCAAGCCTACAGGCCTGATCTGGTCCATGGGTTGCTTACGTCTGGCCCATGGGACTGCCCTGGAAACAGTGAAAGACTGACCCAAGGTGCCTCTGTCACCAAAAATGGAGTGTGTGTGGCCAACTTGATGTCACTGTTGTGCGGTGACAATGAGCTCCGTTTTCACTGGCAGAGTGCTGCAGGAGGCCGTCATAGCCAAAAATGAAGCCTGGGAGGAGTGACCCCGATACCAGTGAGACATTGAGGTGGCCGCACCCACCCCAGTCACAACCATTCGGCTCCCAATCTTGATGCGGCCCTCAGTGAAATCGAGTTTGACCCCTGACCTAAGCAAATCATTTGGAATGTCAGAAAAATGCCATTCCAGATTCAAGTCATGGAAATAAAAGCATAACACTTATTCCGCCCTGAAAACATTGTTTGCCAGTGACAAAAATATTCAACATGTGGCTTTCACCCTCTGGGAGATAATGTATATAAGCCTGCACATCTACTCTGATTTAATTTGACAACCATATAGTATTCTTTGCAGTGCAGTTATTGCAACCTGATGCTTCTCAGCATCTCACAATGTTTTCTTTCTGCTCATGTTCTCAAAAAGTGCAAGCATAACTTTCCTTTCCTTTTGAAATCAGCTAGAAAAGATGCCTTCAGATATGATGAGTAGCATAGGGAAAAAAATCAAACAAAATTCTGCTCGTATCAAGGATAGGCTTGTAGGTATTTGGGTTGTAATTATATGTATGAATCTATGTTGTTAGAGGCAACAAAGCAGAATTCTCTACTATCACTAGAGAGTAATGGAGAAGAAATATTTTAGAAGTGTTGCTCTTAGCCTGATACCTGTTTGTAAAGCATTTTATAATAAAAAACAGCTTTGTTAACCAGCAAATTTAATGAAGTAGTGATGCTTCAAGACTTGCAAATGGTATTCAAATAATACTGAGTTTTCTTTATCCTGCTTAAATTTTCCAGAAAGAAAGGAGAAAAAAAGGAAAGGAGAGAGAAAAAGAGAGAGAAAAAAAGTGAAAAGATATTTTACACATAACAGTTTTTTTAAAAAATAATGTTCAGTATCTGTCACCAAAAGAATGAAAGATTATAAATCTAAAAATCAGTTCTACCATCTTTTCTCATATTTTAATTTCCAATTTATCTAGCACATTGAAAGCATGGATTTAAGGACAAGTAGACAATATTGTCACTTTTAAGCCTGTGTAATCACATATTGTTTTGACTCTTTTGATAAAATATATACATGCCTTCCCTACAACATTATGCACACTGAAATATTAAATACATGTCACAATGAATGTAGATGTGGGCAACCACAGTTCACCATTGCTGTATAAGTTACACAGCTCTCCACAAACAGTAATAGAACAGTATTCTGTGAGCTGTGCAACAATTTTGCAAAGTTCTTTTACAGAAAGAAGCTACAAATTCATTTTTAATATCACTTCCAGAAGGTAGATAAGAATATAAACAGTTGTTTGTGGGTACATTTCACCTTAATTGTTCACTAGATAAACCTTAATATGTAATGGAAGTTTTTCTTCTCCACTCAGCCCAGTCTGGATCATTAAAGTTTTTCATAATTACCGAGGGCATGGAAGATTTAATTATATGCAGCTGGATTCAGCGCTTGCTCATTTCTTACTCATGTAGTATATACTGTTTTTTTTTTTTTAATTGCTTGATTTGAGCCCCAGTAGGAAGTTGAAGGCAATGAATTCAGGAAATTTTCTGAGAAAGTTAGAATTGCAGCTTAAGCTCCTAAAAGGCCTTTGAAGTAGCAAAGCAAGATCAATGTCCTGTATCATGTAGAGTTGTTTCAAATTTTGGGACCATATGGTTATTTCAGACTGCTTAATAGACCAGAATGTAGAAGCAGAAGACAGAATCTAATGAAAAAAAAAAAAAAGACTCAGATTTAACAAAGTACTGGGTGGGCAGTTTGGATGGTATGAATGGGAAATCTGAGACCAGAGCAGATGTTGTTTCAGCAACTTTCTTCTTAGAACTCTTTTTAAACTTGAGTTTTCAGAATCCTTCCTAAGAACTCCTGGAGCATTGTCAGTCATCTTATTTGCATATATAGGTAGTCCTCAGCTTACAACAGTTCATTTTGTGACTGTTCAAAGTTGCAACAGCACTGAAAAAAATAACTTATGACCATTATGACATTATGACCAAGGAGCCTCTGTGGCGGAGTGGTTAGAGTGCAGTCCTGCAAGGTACTTCTGCAGCCAATCTGCCTACAATTTGACAGTTCAAATCTCACCAGGCTCAAGGTTGACTCAGCCTTCCATCCTTCCGAGATGGGTAAAATGAGGACCCAAATTGTTGGGCGCAATATGCTGACACTGTAAACCGCTAAGAGAGGGCTGTAAAGCACTATAAAGTGGTATATAAGTCTAAATGCTACTGCTATTGCTATTTTTCACATCCCATGGTCACATGATTTACATTCGGATGCTTGACTCACATTTGTGACCACTGCAGTGTCCCAGGGACATGGGATCCCCTTTTGCAACCTCTGACAAGAAAAGTAAATGGGAATTCCAGACTCACTTAACAACTGGGTTACTAACTTAAGAAATGCAATGATTCAGTTAACAACTGTGGCAAGAAAAGTCATAAAATGGGGCAAACCCACTTAACAAATTTCTCACTTAACAACATACATTTTGGGCTCAATTGTGGTCATAATTGAGGACTAGTTGTATACTCACTGCCAAAATGGTTGTTTCTAATAGCGTTCTCCATTTTAGGGGATAAGTAGTCTCCAACTAATTCTGTTGAAAAAAAGTTGCTTTATTTCAGAAATAAATGGCATTTGCCAGGCATTCAATGGCATTCATTCTAATGGATGTCATAAATGTGCCTAAATTATAATAATAACAAATGCCCCCAAAGAGGCACTATCCTTGACAAGGCTGTGGGGCTTGTGTACCCTGAGGAAGATGAGAGCCATGCCAGAGATTCAATTATATTGGTCAGGTCTCATCAAAAGATCCAAATGAACAATATCTTTCTGATAAACAATATGGTGAGAAGAAACTTACAGTTACCCATACATGATTGATTGTTGGCTCAACAAACAACAAACCAAGTGAAAAGGCTGAAGAACAAGAAGACCAAAGAATACCTAATCAAAAAATATTGTATAGAAATAAGGAATATTAAGAAAGCATTGGAAACAATAAGCAGCAAATAACCCTTTTAGATAGATCAGCAAATATGAAGCTTGAACTGCATGCAGGAAGCAAAAGATCCGCTCCTAATTTTTAAGATAATTTTGGAAAATTGCAAGAGGAAGAACCAATCAAGGAAAGCTTTTAAAAACAACAAAGGTGAAAGCTGAATATAGTAAATAAATAACTGAAAATTGATTTGTTAATTGGAAGAACAAGCCAATGAATAGTCAGGAGTGTTAAAGAAACTGAAGGCTTTATTTTAATAGCTCAGGAAGAAGCTTTGGCAACTAATTGCTCAAACGTGAACATTCAACATGTAACAAACAACACCTTAGTAGCAAAAAGGATGAAACAATTGATCATTTGATGTGGAAGATGATCAAGTGTAGTCTGAAGAGGAATGTATCATCAGTTCGGAGTCACTTTGCTCCCACAGGAGACCGGAATTCTCTTGACTCTTATTTAGTGCAAATTTGCCTTGACCATCAGTCGATCAGATTCTTATGTATAGGTAGTATGAAATAAACTTTTAATTCATTGAACTCAAATCAGCATAAAGTTAAAAAGGTTTTGCAAAATGAGTGGATTAAAATCTTATTGGTCTTTAAGACTGAAACAAGCAGGCATCATGTTCATAACATAACTGGTATAACAGTTATTGAAAAGTCTGGTTCATTGTTATTCGTGGGTTACGCTGGTTGAGGAAAAACAATTGAAAAAAATGGCAAAATACAGATTGAATTTGAACATTTATAGAAAAAAGTATCCATTGTTATAGCAATTGTGATTGGAAATCTCAGCATAATACCTAAAGTACTTCCTTGACATCTGGAAATATTGAATTTATCAGACTTTAATTTTACACTCTGCTGGGAACTGTCTATATTGTTGGACACTATCTTAATAATTCTGAACTCTTCATTAAGAATGGAATTGTTAACTTTCCATTTTCTCTGGCTGCAGATTCACATGGTAATAATAATGGTACAACAAATTATTTGTAATTATTAGGGTATGTCCTGTTTTGTTAAATCATTGGTGGAATGAAACAGATGCTGAAATAAGTTAACTATCATATGATGTGCCATTTTTCATGTTTATATATCCATGATGTGAATACAGAAGCTGTAGATCATTTTTAAATAACTGAACCCCATGCAAATAGCTTTTAGGCATAAGAAAACAAACTCCCGTAATTGTATTCCCAGGCAGCCATAAGTACAATAAGTACGCTTTGTATGCTAGATGAAATATACTTTGGGATATAGTGATAATATTGCTTAACAGCTGTGAATATGTATTCACAAAACTAAGGCCACTATTTTACAGATGTTTTGCACTCTCCAAGTAGGAGACTTCACTTTTTCCTTTCAGTAAAATAATGTTTGTAAACCTGATGACTATCATTGAGAAACTTTAACGTATGGGATTAAAAAAAGAAATCCAATGAGAATGTCTGAGAAAAAACTACGACTTTTCTGATTCACTAAATATTTAATCACCATTTCAGAATTTTGGAAAGCAGTGGATTTCTCCTCAAAAACTTGCTTTGAAGAAGGGGGAAGTTATTTATTTCTAGGCAGGAAGTCCTCGACTTACAATGGTTCATTTAGTGACCATTCAAAGTTACAGTGACACTGAAAAAAGTGATTTATAACCATTTCCCTTTACTTTTGACTGTTGCAGCATTCTCATGGTCACATGATCAAAATTCGGCACTTGGCAACTTGTTGATATTTATGATAGTTGCAATGTCTTGGGATCATGTGATCACCTTTGCTTCTGACAAGCAAAGTTAAGGGAAAGCCAGACTTAACCGTGTTACTAACTCAATTACTGCAGTAATTCACTAACAGCTGCATTAAGAAAGGTCACAAAATGGGACACTTCAGGGTCTCGCTTAGCAACAGAATTTTTACGCTGAGTTGTGATTGTAAGCCAAGGACTACCCATATTTTTCTTATTTTTTAATATATTTTTATGTCCCCTCTTCCTTTTTCCATTTTGGCACACCCCCCTCAGTTTATTTATATTCCCCTTAACATATTAGGTTTTTTATCTTTGTAATTTTAAACTTCCAAATTATTGGAAGAAATTATTATTAAAAATTATTATTATTATAGAATAATTTATATAAATTATTATTAAAATTATTATTAAAATTATTATTAAAAAACAAAAAGGAAAGTCGTTGATCTGTTACAAACTTGTGGATTCATATAGTACCGATGTATCTCTTTGATAGCAGTATGGTTGGTGAACATACTACAGTTGGGACTCTGATGAGAGCCTACCTAAAATCTTAATAATAAAAAAGTGAGATTTGGGCCTGGCTATTTTCTGGATTTGGTACTGAATCATATTCTAGTGCTGTGCTGAGCAATAACTCTTAGCCATTTGCTGTTATATAGCAGAAAGTGAAATTAGTATACCTTCAAAGAGAAAGAAAGAACCAAAGATGTGATGACTAGGGTATTGGTTTGACAGAGACAACAAAAGTGCATTTAAATATATCTTGTCTCATTCACATAGTAACAAAAAAAAAAAATGACTTCTTTAAAAAGCCTGAAAGTGAAACTGCTAATGTGCAAATTTAATCAATGTGTATATTTTGCTATTGCTATATACATAGTCATCCTCGGATTCCCAGCAGCATAGAATCCACAAGAAGAGGACAGGAGAATGGTAATAACAGAGTGGAGTGGAGTGGAATGGAATGGAATAGAATAGAATAGAATAGAATAGAATAGAATAGAATAAAATAGAATAGAATAGAATAGAATAGAATAGAACAGAATAGAATAGAATGGAATACCATGTTTCTCCAACAATACTTCCTCCCCCAATAGGAAGACCCAGCATATTTTCTAGGCATAAGGTTAAATTAAGCCCCTCCCCCCAAATTTAGGCCTAGTTTAAAACATGTGAAATGGGGAGAAGGTGTAGGGGAACTTGCCATTAGGAGTGGTCCACAGGCAGCCATGCCTCACCACCAGCTACTCCTAATGGCTGATCATGGTGGAGCTCCCTACTCCCACCAAGTACCTTTGTTGCCGGGGGCTCTTGTGCAGGAAAGATGGGGCCGTACTAAAAGGTGGATGCTTCTGCTTTCCCATCTGCGCAAAGGGCACTGGCTCCCCACTCCTCTGCCACATCCCCGGCATGTGCGTGGAAGCTGACTTTAAAACGGACTCCATCCATATCCCCCAAGGCAGCCAGAGCAGGGCTCGGAAGAAATGCCTCTGGCAGAACTGCAGAAGAGTGAGCCTGCTGCTGGTGTGCCAACCTTTGACCAACACTTCACTCTGGGCATAAGCGGGTGCAGTGGCAATCCAGCCCAGCCCACATGTGCCGCTCCTCTCGGGGACTGCTAGCTCACTTGCCCCGCTCAGACTGGCTTCCAGCCCTACCACCAGCCACTCTTACCTTACACAGCAGCGACGCCTCCTCCTGTTGGCCACACCTTGCAGGCTGAAAGTGCAGCCCAGTGGCGCCCAAGCCAGAGCTGCACACTTTTGCTCCTGCACCCTGCAGAGCCGGAATCCACTGCCCACCACGCAAACCAATTAGCAGACTTGCCTGTGCTCGGGGGAAGAGAAGCTACGCTCTGCCAGCTCCCTTTTCCCCCAAGCACGGTGAGGCTGCTCATTGGGTTTGTCCAGCAGGCATCAGATTCCAGCTTTGCTGAGCCCTGGTGCAACAGCAAGCAGCCCCTACTTGGCTGTGCTTTCGGGCTTCCGAGCGCCTGCAGGCACCATTGTGTATACTTTGGCAGTGGCTCTGTAAGCAGAAAGTCTGTATCCTGTGCATCTCTGGGAGCGCCTGGAGCTTGACGGGGCTGCCTAGGTCCTTGGTGGTCCCATGCCCTGTTGCAAGCATGGAGTCCATGGGTTGGAAAACAATCCCTGGACTTCCGAAGAGAACTTGTCGAGGGAAGAGATTGGGGAAGGCTGGTCGTGGCCACCGCACCTGAATGGTGCAACTACATTCTTTTGGAAAGGTCTGGCTGAGAGACTTGGGGAAATCCCAGGAGTTTAGGGAGGATAGAACAAAATTGGTGCGCAAGGCCAGTTGGCTGGTATTCGCACTGGGGGAAGAGGAGCTGGCAGAGCACCAGCCATGGCGGGAGTGCCAGAAAGGCAGCCCACTTGCCTTTGTCTCTCGTGCTGTGGTGGGAAGCCAGGCATTGCTGGGGCTGGGGGCTCTAAGTGACCCAGCAGTCAGAAGGGCAGGTAAAGAAAGCAGCCTCCTGAGTAACGGTTCTGAGTGATGCAGCTTGATCTGAGCTCGAGCATGTCCACACGGCATGCAGAATTTGACGCTTAGTGGAACTGTGCAGGTTTGCCAATGCACTAGACCAAGAACTACCCGCACAGGCTGAACTGGCATGATGCACAGGATGGAAAGTGATTGGCTGCGTGGGTGTCATGGGAACACGGCCATTCACTGGTAAGGGTGTAAATACACACGCACACACACTACCACCAGACTGCACATGGGAGGAAAATTAAGACATCCTCGAAAAGACAGCCTAGCCATTTTTTCGGGGCTCAAAAAAAAAAAAAGACCCGGCCTTATTTTATGAGAAACATGGTATAATAGAACTAACAGAACAGAACAGAACAGAACAGAATAGAATAGAATAGAATAGAATTCTTTATTGGCCTAGTGTGATTGGATATGCAATGAATTTGTCTCAATTATCAATTGAGACAATTATCCACAATTAATTGTAATGTAGAGAATGTATGGTACAAACCAGCTTATTTTTTTTAATCCAAAATATCATTATGTTGAATGATATTTGATTTTATTGGGAAATCAAAGGATGCTTCTGGGGTATTGCGGCAGCAAACAGTATCCATGAAGTGACCTTGGTGTGAGACGTGCCTTCTTGTATGAAGAAATTAATGCATTCTATTGGAGTAACCAGCAAGGTTTTAAGAAAGTGGAGAAGAAGAGCAAGCTTTCAGAAGAGTGCTTAGGAGTGCCTGAAATAAGCAACAAGAACTTGGAATAGCAAACCGAACAAATGCTGCTTATGTAGGGATTTATACAAGCAAATCAGATTCCTGCTTGTCCTTAAGAATGGCAGATGGACATGAATTCTGACATAGAGATGATCTGATTGTATGCTATCAATGGTTGTACATGAACACAACAAGGAGGCAGCTGGCTTTTTATTATACCATGTATCATCCTTAATAAATCTGATTTTTCCTTTTGAAATTTGAGCAACTTCTGTAGATACTCTTGATTATATTTATTCTGCTCATATACTGCTAAATATTGAATAAACTGAATAATTTTAATCAGATTTATTTCAATATCTTACAGATTTTACTGATGGAACAAAACACAATTGATCTGAATAGTGAATGAATTTCAGCCAGAAGATCTACTAAGGGTGTACCTATTAAGGGAAAAAAAAACCCAAGCCAAAAAGGCCAAAAACTTCCCCAAAACATTTAAAAAGTTAAAACAATCACTTGTTTTATTGCACCATTTCATGTTGATATTCTAGTGGCGGGATTCCCCCCCCCCCAATTTAAAAGGCAAAATGGCATCTCTTTTTCTCTAATTCTGGTTGTTTCCTAATTTGATGTCTAAAACACTCAGTTCTGGCAAAGGAGCAAACACATTGTATTTATTAGGCGATTATCAACAAGGAAATTATGTACCTTTAAATTTAAATGTTGTGCAAGGTGGCAAACAGTGATTTGGCTAATGAATGTTTACGGTTTTTTTCCCCAGTATGTTTTTGCAGAGATTCTGCAGCAGATTGCCTGTAATTGCTCATTGCTCTCCATTAGTGAAACACCTCCTGGCAATTTGTTAATAGTTTACATCTCTTGGGGATGAAAATTACTATTTTAATTAAAGCAATTTGTTTCAAATGGGTCTTCCAACTCTCAGTATGATGTTTTAAGTGCCTGGGGCAAGGAAATGAAATAGGGAGGGGGCAAGGGAGAAACATCGATTGTTATGAAGGAGTTCAGCCCAGTTTGAAGGTACAACTTTGGGACAAAAGAAGGAGCCCCAATTTACTGGAGATCTCCCATTGACAGGATTGAATAAGAGGAAGAGGATTTGTGTTGTAAGAACAGTTGTTGTTAGTAACATTAGCTAAATATTTAGATCTCGACATTAGTTTTATTATTACAGAGAATGACAAAACATTGTTCGAGAAGAACATTTTCTGATAGATCCTTGTTTGAAAAACTAGTTTTGCTGTTTTAGTTAAAACATCACTGGTGCTAACCAAATTGTCTTCATTTATGGATCTTTTGATTTTTAATCCCTCCACCCCCGAAAGACTGGAAACAGTTACTAGTATGGCTTTCTACTTTCATAGTAACTTTTCTGTGCCTTTCTATAGAGATATTTTTCACAAATGGTTTTCATATTTCCTTCCTTCCTTCATTTTCCTTCCTCCCTACCTTTTCCTTCCTTCCTTCCTTCCTTCCTTCCTTCCTTCCTTCCTTCCTTCCTCCCTCCCTCCCTCCCTCCCTCCCTTCCTTCCTTTTCCCTGGCTAAATGTGTCTACCTAGGCTGCGATAGCTGCTGAAACTGATTGTTCTGAAAGTTATTAGAAGTGGTTCTGGAAAAAATTAGCTGAAGGGAAAGAAAACTGATAAGGAAATTGATAAGGGTGTAATGATGCACGAACCATATATTTCTGAACTGAAAGAACATGGGAACAGAAAACTCTGAAGCCAAGTAAGCACATTAGAATACAGACACAGCAGAAAAGGTCATAAGTGTAATATCTATAAGCTTATTTTCTTTTCTAATATGCCCATGCATATGTACACAAGTGCACGTGTGCATACACACACACACACACACACCACAAATCTGTCCATGGCTCTAATTCAGACCTAACAATTGCATTTTGCATTCCTACCAGTTTTAAATTTTCTTTTTTTTTTCTCCTTTTCCTTTTATGGGAATTCTTTGGAGTACTTGACATATGGGAGTCTTTAATTTTCCCTGTCTGCATTGGTTGATTTGATTAAAGCATCCAGAATGAAAATAAATGAAAACAAAGAACCTGGCACCGGAAAATTGATGACAGTGTAATCATTCTGATTTTCATCTAAATGTTGAGTCTCTAGAGACAGATAACCTTCTTTTCAGTTTGGGTTACTAAATTTGGAAATCTTCAGCAAAAGTTAATGTCTTTCTATAGGTTTTTCATGGTGTTGGATGGAGATCAAATGCCTGCGATCTTCCACCTGATTAAATGGAGAATAAAACAATTATATTCCATGGGAATGACACAAAAAACAAATTACTATTTAAATGTGATTTCTGAATATATCCAGCTCCTTCCTGTATCCTGCAATATGTTTATGTACCAGTATTTTCTTTTTCTTTGTTTTCTTTTGTGTGTGCCTCAAAGCTTTTTCACAGTAAGATATTTAATAAGATTAAAATCTAATTAGTTATTTTGTTGATGCATGTTAATGATGAAGCTTCTCTTCCCTTTTTCTTTATTACCTTATAGTGTGATATTAGTTTTGTCTCACATTCTATCCCCATAGGTAATGAGTCAAGTCTTGCACATTATTATTAAACTGTTGACCATCTGTTATCCCTAGAAAGTTCATCTAAGTCAAAGGAAAATGGGCTGATTCTTTGTTAAAATGAACTTCTGCTTTGGTTGTCATATATGCCTGTTTCCATATTTTACTAACTATGTACTAATTGAGTTTGCCACCTGAATACACTAGAAAGAGTACGGTTTCCATTGCGGTAGAGTCTGCAGCTAATAATCCTGGGATTTCATGATATTTTATAAGTAACTGTGAGAGGGACCTTGGAATCCTAGTGGACAATCACTTAAATATGAGCCAACAGTGCGTGGAGCAGCCAAAAAAGAAAATGCAATCCCAGGCTGCATTAATAGAGAGATAAAATCAAGATCATGTGAAGTATTAGCACCGCTTTACAAAGCCTCAGTAAGACCATACTTGGAACACTGCATCCAGTTCTGGTCACCACAATACAAAAAGATGTTGAGATTCTGGAAAGAATGCAGAGAGAAGAACAACAAAGATGATTGGGGGCTGGAGGCTAAAATATGCTAAGAAAGGATATAGAAACTGGGTATGTCTAGTTTACAGGTATCAAACTTGCCACGTCACATTGCTGTCATGTCATGTATCGTGATGTATTTTTCCCTTCACAGAACAGGGGTAACTGTGGCCTGTGTGATGCATCCAGCCCATGGACCACCAGTTTGACACCCCTGTTCTAGTCTAATGACAAGAAGGACCAGGGGAGAACATGATAGCACTGTTCCTATATTTGAGGGCAAAGATGGAAAATAGTTTGACCTCTACAAAGATGAGGGGTCAAACTATTTTCCAAAGCACCAAAAGGTAAGACAAAGGCAAGCATGGGGATGGATTAGAAAATCTCCCTTCTCTCTTATTCTATGCTATTTTCCACTTCAGCCACAGATGGAAACATAATACTTGAATCTGATATAGTGCTTGATCTTTGAGTATGTACTATATATTCATACTGCATTTATTTCTTGCCTTCTTCTGGGAGCTCAGGGAGCATCACAGAGATCTCCCCTTTTTTATCCCTACAAGTGAAAATGACTAGCTTAAAGACCATTTTAAGCTTTACCATTGTGGCACAGTGGTTAGAATGTAGTATTGCAGGCTAATTCACTGATCACTGCCAGCAGTTCAGTTCTAACCGGCTCAAGGTTGTCTCAGCTTTCCATCCTTCTAAGGTCAGTAAAATGAGGACCCAGATTGTTGTAAAGCAGTACCTAAGGGCTATTGCTATCTAGTAAGTGTTATGATGAAAGGGGACTTGAATCTGCATCTTTCTACTTGAAACCCAACACACACATTTTCAGCAAAAGCCTTGTGAGCATTTAGAGAAAACTGTAGAGTCAATACTGCCTGAAAGAAGAAGGCATTCCAGTTCTTGCACCCACAGGTGCAGTGCTCTTATAACCCTATGTCTCATTTATTGTTTTAAACAATACCTAATAAAAAGTTAAGGGAGAGGAACGGTGATGGTTCAGTGGTTGAAGACAGTGAGTTTGTCAGCTGAAAACCTGACAGCCTGGGTTCAAGACTAAACCACCGCACGATGGGTTGAGCTCTCATTACTTGCTCCAGCTCCTGCCAACCTAGCAGTTCAAAACCTAGCAGGAACATGTAAATAGGTACCATTTTGATGGGAAGATAACTGTCAGGATTCCGGCAGTTATCCCCAAACTTTCAAAACTCAAAAAGGATTTATTGGGAATTAAACTGCCTGGCATTGCCTGGGTGCAGCTGACACTGAGATACATAATTCATTGTCACCCTTGACCCTAGTTTTCCCCAACTCCCTGGGCGTATTGTAATTCTGTTCTCCAATGGGACACATCCATAAACAAAAGTCATCAATCATGTTCTCTAGTTAGAATGTTGCACAGCAGAAACTTTGGTCACCTAGTTACTATCTTTGAAAACATTTATGGAATGCAGTTTTGGTTTGCAAGCGGCTGCACTGCTCCCCCTCTCTTTCTGTTGGCCACTCTTAAAAGATCATTAAAACATTTTATTAGTTGACAGTAACAGCATTCCATGTGCCTTGGCATATAGTCATGCTGGCCACATGACCATTGACAATGTGTTCAGATAATGCTGGCTCCTTTGGTCAAGAAATGGAGAGATGAGCACTGACCCTTAGAGCTGTAATCAGTTTGGTAAGAAATGGAGAGATGAGCACTGACCCTTAGAGCTGTAATCAATTTTATACAGGAAAGCCTTTATCTTTATTTCAGTAAAAATTTGGAATATTTTTTGTTATTTTTTAAAATATCATTTATATATAAAAACATTCAGCTCATAAATAATCAAAAATTTCACAGGATACTTTATTTTTAGCATGGGTGAAGTCCAACTCATAATTAATAGGCTACCCCAAATACTTTATTTTTATTTATTTGTAAATTAAATATCACTGCTTAGGATCATCAAGATTTAGAAAGCTGGCAAACAAAACAGACCATCCAAATTCATAAATGTATCGGAAGATGACTGAAATGAAAGATGAATCTGATTAACATTCATCTTTCTTCTAATATATTCTAATTAAAAACAGAATTTCCATTATTCAGAACTGATTTCATACTTTCATTTTAGGTTTGTGCATATTGTGTGTGTGTGTGAGTGAGTGAGAAAAGGAGTGAATTAATTAATTAATAAGATTTTAATATCCGTGAAGATAATCAGACATTGAGATATAGTCCCCAGGTACATCTGCACCAGCTGTGAAATGTCCATGAGTATAATGACAATAAGCATTCTCCTGGAGATAGTTTTTACTTCAACTAAAGAATCCTGTAAATGAATATCTAGGACAAGAGCTACTAATTTTTATGATGTCTTGGAAAATTATGATATGCTAATTTAATATAGAAATGATATGCTACCTTAATTTCCTAACTACATGATAAAAGTACCTTGAATTCTTAAAAATGATAATTAATCCAAGCACTATGTCTAGAGGACTGGGAAAAGAAAGTTCTCAGTAAATAATCATCTATCCTACTGTAAATGTGCAATGTCTTTCATATTTACTTATATATACAGTAAGTTTCCAATCCTGAAAAGTTTTCGTCCCTCCCTTCCTCCCTCCCTCCTTCCCTTCCTTTCTGGTGAAAATTTAAAGATTGTGCTTTGCTTTATTTAAAGCTACAATGTTTTAAAATAATGGTAAGAAATACAAAACAATAATCTAAAAAACTGTTATGGGGAATCACCAATCATGGGACTTCCACATATGTGGATGCTTCACCTCATATGCTGCTCTTCTGGATGTGATGGCCACCATTGTGATACATGAAAGACCAGTTTTGGACATGGTAACAGTAAAATGACACCTGGGACACTTCTCATGACCAAAATTCCCTCCTATGGATATGTGATTGTGAAAAATGACCTTAGTTCAGTATTAGGGCACATGCTTTATGCCATGGTCCCATATTCTGTTCCTGGTATTTCTAGATATATTTGAAAAAGATTTTTGGTACAACCCCTGGAAAATCCTTGAAGATAGCTGGTGTTTTGATTCTGTCTCCTTTCATTTAGTCCTGTTTCTTCTGTTTAACCCTAAAATGTTCACGTTTAAAAGAGATCATTTATAAGACATCAAATTAAATATAAGATACAAAAGTTGAGGAGCTCTCCTATTTGTTTTCCCCCACAAAGCTGCATTTGGAGCAGAGTGGATAGCTTTAAAAATCAGCAACTCCCTCTCTTTTTAGTTGAGTTCCTACACTGATGGTTCTTTATCAATTTTCTTCAGATGTGACATACCTTTTCTATATCTTTAAATGCTATCATATTTTGAGGCATACACTTCTGAAAAATCCTGTTACGCAGTACTTCTAATTAAACACTGTAATTGAGTAGTGATTACACCTCCTAATTGGTTTGGATACTTCATCATCTTTCCAGTTGAAGAAACTGATTTTTTTTTCTTTAGCTTTAAGTATCTTTCTATGTTTTCCCCCCAGTATTTACTTTCAACTCATGACTGCATGATGGTTATCATCCATTGAAATGATCAAAGTCTTGCCATGATTTCTTTGATTGTTTTTGCTTTTGGTTATAAGTCTTAAAGTTGCCAACTTTAATAATAATAATTAATATTATTATTATCTAAAAGCTACAATGAAGAACACATATCAGACACAAATTTATATTTTCTATTTTTCATTCATATTTTTGGGAATTTTTATCCCTCTTCCTTAAGTTTTTCCTCTGGGGGGAAGATATTTATTTTCCTTTGTTGACAAATTGAGTAAAAAAAAAAAACCTACTGAGGAAATAATGCAGAAAGTACGACTTCAGCAACAGAGTGGTCAATGCCTGGAATGCACTATCTGACTCTGTTGTTACATCCTCTAACCTCCACTCCTTTAACCTCAAACTAACCACTATTGACCTCACCCCATTCTAAGAGGACTAAGGGGTGTGCATAAGTGCACCATTGTGCCTCCCGTCCCTGTCCTATTGTCTCCATTTATTTGTACCTATTTCCTGTATTCTTACTCATGTTTATACTTATACTATTATCTTGTAAGCGATTGACAAATCAAATAAATAAATAAAAAATTAAAAAGTGCTTTTATTATTTAGGCCTCTTCCAGTTGTATCCTTCAGGTTCAAGCTGTGAAAATAACAAAGACCCATCCCTGTTAAAGTTTGGTCACAGTCTTCAAACACAGCTGCTTAAAGTGAAAGGACAGAAGAAAATTTACTCAAGGATTGGCTAATAATTCCCCAAGGCACGAACAGCTCAAGAAGGTTGTAAATGTGCAAAGCTAAAAAGTAGTCTAATTGAATAGAAAGTGACTTGTTTGGAAAAACTGCAGTTCTGGCCTTGTTTATATGTTCATTATGTCTGCTGCAGAGTGAGAAACAAATTGAAGTTGTGATTTACTGAGAATAGTCCAGGTGACACTTGGAAACACAAGGGATTGTAAACAGCCTCTATTCTACAGACTCAATAGGGCTGAAATGCATTGAAACCAAGGCGATTTAATCTTTAAGACACTGATGTTATAGAATCAGAAGCAATTCTTCAAGGCAAAGGATGCCCTTAAATAAATAACATCTTTCCAACTTGTTTATACAGGTGATTTTTGGTTAACATTAGCGCTATCCAATAGTTTCTTTCTCATGTATTAGAATTTGGCTTACAGGTGGAAGATGTTATTTCAGCCATGGAATATATCTCAGTAAAGCTACAGATTTAGGCTTCAAAATCCAGATGATCGGGAGATAGAAATGCTTGTATAATTTTGTTAACATCTAAAAGATTATCCATTTTTTTGGGGTACTTTATATTTAAGTGGAAGATACCTAAGCTTGGATATCATCCAGGTGTTAAGCCCATGTCACACTGCACCAACAGATGGAAAGAGGATGTAAAATGGTGAGAAACACTTGCCATCCGTTGGTTAACGCGATTCATCCGTTCTGTACTCACTGCCTCCGTATTTCATCCTCTCTATCCGTCCAGCATCCATCGACTGAGGTTCCATCCACTCAAAAAGTTTTGAGCTGCTAAAAACTTTTTGAGCAGAAAATGTATCCAATGTGTCCATTCTGCATCTGCAACGCATACGGGGAACATCCGTTCTACATCTGTCATCATCCATTACGTGTCCGCTATATCCGCTCGGCATCCGCTGTGCATCCGTGCAACTCAAATCCGCTCCAGTGGAAAACCGGCACAGGGAGGAAGTGAAACGGACGCGGAATGGACACACAGAATTAGTAGCATGGACGGAGAAAGGATGAAAGTGGATGCAGCTCGCAAAGAAAGCATTTAAAACTGAAAAAACGTTCGCAGAGGGGACCTATCTCGGATATAAAGGATGTCCAGAGGATGCCTAGAGAATGCAAAAGGACACCTAGTGGAAAATCTATATTGCCTATAAAAAGGGGGAGGAACTCACCTGCATCTCACTTTCAGTCCAGCAGCCCTGCTGTGAAGACCTCTGCAGCCTTCATCTGGCTCTCGCTCTTCCACAGCATCCATTGATGTCCACCATGGATCATAACACAGTCCTTTTGATAGCCACCATCGTCCTGCAACAGTGCAAAGCCATCTACAGGCTCTTTCAACTGTTCTCAGGAAGAAAAGGAGGCGGCCAAGAAGTGTCTGCGTCTGAAGATGGATCGGAAGAAGAGCAGAGTACGGAGTGTACAACAAGCTGATGGTGGAGCTGAGGAACGAAGACCCTTGTGCATTCCAGCACTTCATGAGGATGCCTCCAGCCATGTTTGATGAAGTTGTGGAATGGCTGAGACCCAGGTTGACCAAGGCAAACACCAACTTCTGGCCCAGCCTGGACCCTGGGCTCAAGGTGGCACTGACTCTGCACCACCTGGCCTCAGGGACCACCTAAAGGAGCATGCAGTATGGCTGGAGGGTGCCACACAACACCATCAGCATTGTGGTCAGAGAAGTGTGCAGGCCATCATTGAAGAATACCTGGAGGAGCTCCTCCAGTGTCCCTCCACTGAAGAAGGCAGGAAGAAAGTTGCAGAGCAGTGGTATCAGAAGTGGAACTTCCCCCACACCGTTGGAGCCATAGATGGGAAGCACGTGGCCTGCAAAGCTCCAGCCAAGTCGGGGTCCACTTATCACAACTACAAGGGGTTCTTCAGCATCATCCTCTTCGCCATGGTCGATGCTGACTACAAGTTCATGTACATCGATGCTTCAGGCAGCAGCTCATCTTCGGATGCCCAGGTATACAATGCCAGTCACCTCAAGGAGGGGCTGGAATGCAATCTCATCATGGGCTTCACAGATCCAGACCCCCTGCCCAACAACACACAAGATGTGCCCTACTTCATCATGGGGGATGACGCCTTCTCCCTCAGAACCTACCTCATGAAGCCCTACACTTCCAGATGCCTCACCCGTGAAGAGAGGATCTTCAAGTACAGGCTGTCCAGGGCAAGGTGGGTGGTGGAGAATGCCTTTGGCCAACAGGTTCCAGGTACTTCTCATCACCATGCAGCATCGCCCAGAGACTGTGAGGAGGATCGTGGAAGTTTGCTGCATCCTGAACAATCTCATGTGCACCAGCTACCCAGAACAGGCTCATGGACCTCCAACAAGGCAATGGGGACATGGAGCCAGGGAATAGAAGCAAGGGAGAAACCTGATAGACACTGTGGATGTGCAAGACCCCAAAAGAGCTTTACGTGAAGGGAAGAAACAACGCAAATTCCTGAGAAACTGGTGTAACTCCCCAGCTGGAGCAGTGGAGTGGCAAGACAGGATGATAGATGATTAATGGATGCTTCCTTCAGCCTGTCTCATCACATTGATGAGATTGGGCCATGTATGTTGGGTGGGCCTACAATGAGCAGGGCATTTAATAAAGAGTTGTGTTTATGTTGACATGTGTGGATGAATGATTGATAATAAAGGCCATAGGTGTGGCACCTGGGAGGGTGGACCATACAGTCCCACTATGCTTGCACTGGAGGTTTATCTATCCCACAGCTATTACACATCCCAAAGGTATCCCTGCCCATCCCACAGGTATCCCTGCCCATCCCACTGCTATCCTTACCCATCCCACAAGCATGCAAAGGCTTAAACCATTTCTAAAAGTTTCCACCAAGACTTTATTCACAAAAATAAATGAAGCAAGTGTGTGAAGCAAAGATAATCTTTATTAATAAAAAGCTGTAAAAGAAAAATGACCCAAGTCAAGTGTCCAAAGCAAAAATAAAGTCAACAGGTAGCCACCCAGTCTCTGGCACTCTTCTCAGTCAGTCTGAGGCATTCCCATCATCTCAGGGGTGAAGGGTCCATGTGCTGTGGAGGTGACTGCTGCTGGAGTGCTGGTCTGAGGTGCCACTGGGGTGCCTGGCCCTGAGAGGACAACAGGAGATGGTGTGTTGAGGAAGCTCTCAGACAGCTGGCTCAGCCCCGTGATGTTGAGAGCCCCTTCCTCCATGACATGGGGTGTCAGCCCCAATACCGATGACAGATGTTCTGAGGCTGGGCTTGGCTATGGAGTGGAGGAAGAAGCAGTGTAGTGGGGCTGTCTGGTCTGCAGCTGGGTGAGGACTGGCGTCGGTGGCATCAGTGGTGTGGGTGGCATCTGTGGCATGGCTGGCATCGGTGTCGTGGGTGGCATCGGTGGCATCAGTGGCACCGCTGGCGTCCGATGTACCTGTGCCTGGACTGGGAATGGCTGCCTGTGCTTGTGGACCTACTGGTAGCCGTAGCCTTGGTAGGGGAGGGCCTGTGGAAAGCCTTGGAAGGGCAGTGACATCACCTGGGGTGGAGGAGCAGGCCTGGACTTGGTGGGTGCAGGTTCAGCTTGGTCTGGAGGGTTGTGAAGAAGATCGGTGATCCTGTCCTTCACCACCTGGTACTGGGGTTCCGACATGTTCATGAGGGTCTGGTTGACGCAGGTGAGGAAGGGCTTGCGGTTGGAGGATGGGACGTTGGTGTGTACCAGCTGAGAGAGGAGATCTACGCTGCTCCTGAGGGTGTCCCTGATCTCCAGCAGGACAGTGTGTCTCTGCCCCTCCGGTCTGCCTCTCTGCCTTTCGATGGAGGTGGAGCTGGGGGTGGATGCGGGTTGGGCTCTGGTGGAAGTGCCCTGTCCTTGCTCCCACTGTGTCAGGGGATCCTCCACGCACTCCGCCATGGGTAGTACAGCTGTGGGAGGGGGGTCTCCGTCGTGGGGCACTCCAAAGATATCTGCCTGGACACAGGAGCTGACTCTTGGCCCGAAGAGGACTGGCTCTCAGCAGGCTGCCTGAGAGAGAGGGTTGTGAGAGGGGCTGCTCTCGGTGGCAGATCTCACCCTCCAAGAAGCTGCACTTGGCCATCACTTAGGTCTCTCTGTCCGTCAGCATGACCGCGGCCTGGCCAGATTTCTTGAGGTGCAGCTTCCCATACCAGGTATGCATGTGCTTCCACCAGCCGAGGAGCACCTCCGAAGTGTAGCCCAGGCTCTCCGCCTTCTCTCTCCAAGCAGCCTGCTTCCTCTTGGTATCTCGATAGAGCCTGTGTCCCTTCCACCAAAGATATTCATTCTCCCTCAGCCACTCCAGCACCTCCTACTCATGTTCCTCTTTGATTGTGTTTTGCCTCTTCTCCCATTCACATGTCTGCCTCTTCCTCCCTTTGGCAGGGCCATATGGGCCCTCATCATGAGGGCTTTGAGGTTGTAGGGGCTGTTCCTCCACACCACCACCACCACCAGCAGCAGCAACAACAGTAGCAACAAAAGCAGGACCAGCAGGACCAGCAGGACCAGCAGCACCAGCAGCACCAGCAGCACCAGCAAGACCAGGAGTACAAGCAGCACCAGCAGCACCAGGAGCAACAGCAGCAACAGCAGCACCAGGACCAGGACCAGGAGCACGAGCAGGACCAGGAGCACCAGTCAGACCAGGAGCACCAGCAGGACCAGGAGCACGAGCAGGACCAGGAGCACCAGCAGGACCAGCAGGACCAGGAGCACCAGCAGGACCAGGAGCACCAGGAGCACCAGGAGCACCAACAGGACCAGGAGCACCAGCAGGACCAGCAGGACCAGGAGCAGCGCCAGCAGAGTAAGCACCAGCAGAAGCACCAGCACCAGGAGCAGTGCCAGCAGAGTAAGCACCAGTAGAAGCACCAGCACCAGGAGCAGTGCCAGCAGAGTAAGCACCAGCAGAAGCACCACCACCAGAAGCAGCATCAGCAGAGTAAGCACCAGCAGAAGCACCACCAGCAGAAGCAGCATCAGCAGAAGCACCACCACCAGAAGCAGCATCAGCAGAGTAAGCACCAGCAGAAGAACCACCACCAGAAGCAGCATCAGCAGAAGCACCACCTCTAGAAGCAGCATCAGCAGAAGCCCCAGCACCAGAAGAGCGAGACCGGGCAGCAGAAGCCCCAGCAGAAGCAGAGTCAGGGCCAGGGGGTGGGAGGCTGGCCCTGTCCCTCTTGCCAGGGCTGGCAGAAGATGGCAGAGGCTTGGTTGTTGGGTTGCTGGCTGGCTGGCTGGCAAGGTTTGTCTGGAAGCAGGTCTTTCCTCTGAGTGGTGACCTGCTTGTGAGCTGCTTCCCTTTATATCCACGGGGCTGATGCAATGCATCTTTCCCGCATGCGCAGTGAACTCTAGGCATCCGCTAGGCTTCCGCTCTGCATCCGCTTCATCCGCTCGGCATCTGCTCTGCATCCGCTCTTTCCATTCCACGTCTGCTTTGCTGTGCTCCCCCAGAAGCCTTGAGGATGTGCCATCCACTTCCATCCACAAAGGCTTCCGTGGAGCATCCGCTTTCCATCCACTCTACCTCCTCCCCCCGTCCGTTCCTTTCCGTGTTGTCCGCTCTGTTTATGCAAGTTCGGGGCACTTTTGAGAGCGGATAACAACGGATGGAACATTTTGCTCGTCCGCTGTGTCCTTTTTACAAACATTTTGCATCCGTTGGCTAGTGTGACAGGGCCTTTATTCTTCATGTATACTATGACAAGCAATTTCTGAGCAGGGGAATTTTGGCATATTAAGGATGCATAAATGAAGACATTTGTGCTTGTTAGTTTCTCTGAGTCTACGTCTCTTCTGAGGTCTTGGAAAAATTTGATCGGAAGCAACCACTTGTTCCTCTGAACATTGTTGTTGATGTTGTTACTATATTTAAGTAACAAGTTTAACTTTGGTTCAGTACCTGGTTTTTAAGGAAAAGAAACTAAAACTATTGAAGAACCATAATGCAGAAAGTTTATCTAGAGTGTATTTCTCTGAAGAATTTACTTATGAAATATTTGCCACCCAAGTAATTTCAGAAATGCAGAGAAAAGTTAAATTAAATCCACTAAAAAAAGCATACTTTTTGCCAATGGTGTTTAGTTTTTGTTTGAAAGTCAAGATAAATATATATTAGATGTCTCAAAGCAAAGTTTAAAAATAAGATTCTATTAAGTTTAAAAAGTTACAGCCACATGTGTTTTGGCTTCCTAAATCTTTTTATTCTTCATGACTTTTCTTTTCAGAAGTAGATCCTTCCCAAGCATATGGTTCATTTGTGTGTGTGTGTGTGTGTGTGTATGTAGACACATATACATAAACACACACACACACACACACACACACACACACACATATATATATGCTGTTCAGCTTTCTTAGGGTATTATCCCACGTCATTGTAGTGCTTTTAAAATTGTAGCAACGTTTCAGCAGAATCTTATCTGCCATCATCAGGCTTCTGTATTGAGTTTGTATGTGGGTCAGGCTCTCATAGCCGTTGGTTTTAAATTTGAGGCTAGCCTATTACTGTCCCAGGATGCTTTTTTCTTCATGCTGATTGGTTGGAATTCTTGGTCTGTGTTTATTGGACTTGGAGTTTGTTTGATTGGTGTTTCTGGTTTCTTCTGTCTGTTTTGTGACTTTGATTAGCTGGCAACACTGTTTTCCTGTATTGGAGGCTTTCAGTGCAGCTTGGCTTCGTGTGAATAATAATAATAATAATAATAATAATAATAATAATAATAATAATAATCATCATCATCATCATAGATAATAGCCGTCCTTTCACATGGATAGAAAAGACTACGAAACAAAATTGACAGACCTACTCCAAGACTCCACATACAAACCCATAAACACAGACCCAACCACATATCTGGAAAAATTAACGAAGAAGAAAATTATAACCAGCCACAAAAGCAAAGAAATCCAACAGATGATCATCCCAAGAGAAAAATCTTCTAGATGCCCCAAATTATACGGCCTCCCAAAAATACACAAAGAAGGCATACCTCTCAGACCCACAGTCAGCTCCAAAGGAGCACCATTACAAAACCTAGCTAAACACTTAGCAAAACAACTATCACCAGCTTGATCCACAAAAACACACCAAGACATAACAGAGACCTAGAAGATCAACAGACCTATGGAACAGCTGTCCTGCCCTACATAAGAGGTACTACAGACAAAATCAGTAAGATACTACACAGGCATCACATCAAGACTGCCTTCAAAACAGACAAAAAAATAGCAGCCATCCTGAGGAACCCCAAAGACAAAATTGACCTGGAAAACCAAGGCATATATGAAGTTCCCTGTGCATCATGCCCGGCCACATACATTGGAGAGACCAATAGAAGAATAAGTACCCGCCTGGATGAACACAAAAATGCAGTAAAAAAGCTGGAACACACCTCCTCACTAGTCCAACACATGAAAACCACAGGTCACAACATCAACTTCAATGGCACTAAAACCCTGGCCACTATAGAAAACCCCAGCCACAGGATCATCAGAGAAGCCATCGAGATTGAAAAAAGACCTGACAGCATGAATAGAAGAGATGATTCCAGCAGACTGTCAATCATTTGGAAGCCTGCACTCTCAAATAGAAAGATTTCCACACCACAAGCCAGGCAAACACCTGGGCACAAACAGACTCCCTCTGATACCTCCAACTCAAACACACCCCCACCAGGCACCCAGATGAAACCTGGCTTCCTAATAGAAAATAGCCGTCCTTTCACACGAAGCCAAGCTACACTGAAAGCCTCCAGTGCAGGAGCAGAGTGTTGCCAGCCAATCAAAGCCACAAAACAGACAGAAGAAACCAGAAACACCAATCAAACAAACTCCAAGTCCAATAAACACAGACCAAGACTCCCAACCAACCAGGATGAAGAAAAAAACATCCTGGCACAGCAATAGGCTAGCCTCAAATTTAAAACCAATGGCTGTGAGACCCTGACAAACTCAAATACAAACTCAATACAGAAGCCTGATGATGGCAGATGAGATTCTGCTGAAACATTGCTACAACTTTAAAAGCACTACAATGACGTGGGATAATACCCGAAGAAAGCTGAACAGCACATATATATATCTATGTCAACTTACAATTTATTCATTAATTAAATTTATAAGCTGCTCATCTCATTGTCAAGTGAATCTACACTATCTACAATATAAACTAACCATGACATCTTGCATCTCAAAGGTTCAGCAAACTCATAGAAACTTGATCTTCATCTTATCATTTTAAAGCCCATCAATAAATAAATATGAAATTCTTTGTTCTTATTTGAGAAAGTTATGGCAAGGGGGACAATAATCAGCCCCATACATATGTTTGAGAAAGGAATTGTATTTGGGCTGTTAAATTTCAAAGGCGTGACAAGGATAATCCAGGAAGATATGGAAATTGAAAACCAACAAAATTTGCTTGCATCTGTCGTTATTGAAGAAGGTATAAAATCTGAGCTTTTTCAAGAAATGAATTAGTGTGTCTAAAACAAATTGAGATAACAAGATAAGGTATCAAGGATATCTTAAGAGACTGTACTGTCAGAAATCAGCAGATCTCAAAGACATCTGTCCAAGAGTTCTCAAATGTGAAATTGCTGACTACCTAGCAAAAATATCCAATTTGTCACTAAAGCCCATGTCACACTGAACCAACGGATGCAAAGAGGATGTAAAATGGACAAAAAAGCTTGCCATCCGTTGGTTAACATGATGTATCCGTTCTGTACTCACTACCTCCGTTTTGCTTCCTCTCTATCCGTCCAGCATCTGTTTATGGACGTTTCATCCGCTCCAAAAGTTTTGGGCTGCCTAAAACTTTTGCGCGGAAAATGTATCCAGTTCGTCCGTTCTGCATCCGCTACGCATCTGCTAGGCATCCGTTCTGCATCTGTTACGCATCCGCTATATCCGCTAGGCATCCGTTCTGCATCCGCGCAACTCCGTCCGCCCCAGCGGTAAAGGGATGCAGGGAGGAAGTGGAACAGATGGAGAACGGATGCAGAACGGATGCCTAGCAGATGCAGCATGGAAACAAAGTGTTTAAAACAGAAAAAACATTCACAGAGAGCACCTATCTTGGATATTAAGGATGTCTACAGGATGCCTAGAGGATGCCTAGCGGAAAACCTATACTGCCTCTAAAAAGGGGGAGCCTGCATCGCACTTTCAGAACAGCAGCCCAGCGGTGCAGACCTCTGCAGCCTTCATCTGCCTCTTCCTCTTCCACAGCATCCAGTCATGTCCACCGTGGATTGTAACAAAGTCCTTTCGGCAGCCACCATCGTTCTGCAACAGTGCGAAGCCATCTGCAGGCTCTGTGAACACTACTGTGAGAAGAAAAGGAGCCACCCAAAAAGAGTCTGGGTCCGAAGATGGTTCACCAGTAGAGCGGAGGACGGACTGTACAACAAGCTGATGGTGGAGCTCAGGAGCGAAGACACTCGGGCGTTCCAGAACTTCATGAAGATGCCGCCAGCCATGTTTGACGAAGTTGTGCAGCGGCTGACACCCAGGTTGACCAAGGCAAACACCAACTTCCGGTCCAGCCTGGAACCTGGGCTCAAGGTGGCACTCACTCTGCGCCACCTGGCCTCAGGGACCTCCTACAGGAGCATGCAGAACAGATGGAGGGTGCCATCCAACACCATCAGCATTGTGGTCAGAGAAGTGGTGCAGGCCATCATCAAAGAATACAAGGAGGAGCTCCTCCAGTACCCCTCCACTGAAGAAGGATGGAACAAAGTTGCAGAGCAGTGGTATCAGAAATGGAACTTCCCCCACACCATTGGAGCCATAGATGGCAAGCACGTGGCCTGCAAATCTCCAGTCCACTCAGGGTCCACTTATTTCAACTCCAAGGGATTCTTCAGCATCATCCTCTTTGGCATGGTCGATGCTGACTACAAGTTCATGTACATCGATGCTTCAGGCAACGGCTCATCTTCGGATGCCCAGGTATACAACGCCAGTCACCTCAAGGAGGGGCTGGAATGCAACCTCATCGTGGGCTTCCCAGATCCAAAACCCCTGCCCAACGACACACAAGATGTGCCCTACTTCATCGTGGGGGATGACGACTTCTCCCTCACAACCTACCTAATGAAGCCCTACACCTCCAGACTCCTCACCCGTGAAGAGAGGATCTTCAACTACAGGCTGTCCAGGGAAGACGGGTGGTGGAGAACGCCTTTGGCATCCTGGCCAACAGGTTCCAGGTATTTCTCACCACCATGCAGCATTGCCCAGAGACCGTGAGGAGGATCATGGAAGCTTGCTGCATCCTGCACAATCTCATGCGCACCTGCTACCCAGCCTTGCAGAACAGGCTCGTGGACCTCCAACAAGCCAATGGGGTCATGGAGCCTGGGGAATGGAGGCAAGGGCGAAACCTGATCGATACTGAGGATGTGCAAGGCCCCAACAGAGCCTCAAATGAAGCGAAGAAGCAGCGCAACCTCCTGAGACAATGGTGCAACTCCCCAGCTGGAGCAGTGGAGTGGCAAGACAGGATGGTAGATGCTTAATGGATGCTTCCTTCAGCCTGTCTCATCACACAGATGAGATTGTGCCATGTATGTTTGGTTGGCCTACAATGAACAGGGCGTTTAATAAAGAGTTGTGTTTATGTTGACATGTGTGGATAATTATTACATTATTATTGATAATAAAGGGCCGTAGGTGTGGCACCTGGGAGGGTGGACCATACAGTCCCACTATGCTTACACTGGAGGTTTATCTATCCCACAGCTATCCTAACCCATCCCACAGCTATTACCCATCCCACAGGTATCCTAACCCATTCCAAAGCTATCCTTACCCATCCCACAAGCATGCAAAGGCTTAAACCATTTCTAACAGTTTCCAGCAAGACTTTATTAAAAAAAAGAAATGAAGCAAGTGTGTGAATCATAAATAGACTTTATTAACAACAAGCTACAAGACAAAAATGTGTCTCTGGCACTCCTCTTGGTTGCTCAGTCCCAGCGGTGAAGGGTGCAGGTGCTGTGGAGGTGGCTGGTGCTGGAGTGCTTGTCATCAGCTCCTCCAGAAGCAGAAGCAGCAGAAGCCCCAGCCCCAGAAGAGCGAGCCCGTGCTGCAGAAGCCCCAGCAGAACCAGAGTGAGGGCCAGGGGGCGGGCTGGTAGCCCTGTCCCTCTTGCCAGGGCTGGTAGTAGATGGCTGAGGCTTGCTGTGCTTCCGCATGGTTGTGGGGTTGCTGGCTGGCAGGGAGGCTGGCAGGAACCAAGGCTGGCAGGGAGGCTGGCAGGCAGGCTTGCAGGCAGGCTGGCTGGCAGGCAGGCACCAAGGCTGGCAGGCAGACATGAACCAAGGCTGGCAGGAAGGCTGGCAGGCAGACATGAACCAAGGCTGGCAGGAAGGCAGGCAGCAAGGCTGGCAGGCAGACCGGCTTCCAGCAAGGCTGGTAGCAAGGCTGGCAGCCAGGCTGGCAGGCAGACATGCAGGCAGGGCAGGCAAGGCAGTCGATGTGTTCGGCAGCAGGTCTTTCCTCTGAATGGCGTACTGCTTCCGAGCTGCTTCCATTATATCCGCGGGGCTGACGCAATGCATCCTCCCCGCATGCGCAGTGAATGCTAGGCATCCATTAGGCTTCCGCTGTGCATCTGCTAGGCTTCTGCTCTGCATCCACTTCATCTGTTCGGCGTCCGCTCTGCTTCCGGTCTTTCCATTCCACGTCTGCTTCTGAGGCCCCCCGGAAGCCCTGCGGATGTACCACCCACTCCCATCCACTCCCATCTGCTTCCATCCGCTGGGCTTCCGTTCTGCATCCACTTTGCATCCACCCTGCGTCCTCCCCGCGTCCGTGTTATCCGCTCTGGTTATGCAAATTTTCGCCCCTTTTGAGAGCGGATAACAATGGATGGAACATTTTGCTCGTCCGCTGTGTCCTTTTTGCATCTGTTGACCAGTGTGACATGGGCTTTAAATCAGTCTCATCTCAAGACTGGTCCCAAAGGAGATGTGCAAAATTAAATGTTGATCACCTGAATGTCTATGCCAGCCAAGTAGGCAAAATAACAATAACAATAACAACAACAGCAGCAGCAACAACAACAATAATAATAACAACAACAACAAAATCAACAACTAGGCAAGTAGAAAAAAAAGCACAAACTATAGAAAGGTAAATCTTACCTTACTAAATTTAAAGTTTTTTGAAAGTGGATGTTGATGAAGATGGCCCTGTCAACAATATATATTTGCATTTTTCAAACATTCACAAAGTTTTTCATTAAAAGCTCTTGAGGCTTTTAATGAAAAGTTATGGTTATGGATGGTTAACAGGCTAAAAATGAAAGCAACAAATAGGAATAAAGTTACTTACTGCATTAGAGAAAAATAAGGAAAATATCTCAAAGAATTATGAGATCTATGGGACATGTATCTTTTGTTCATAAAGAATTACGTCTTAGAGGTAGGAAGCAAACTAACCCCATTTGCAGATGATGCTAAATTATTCAGACTGTCAAAAGGTCTAGGCAGTTTTCTTTTCAATGGGTGATAGGTCAATGAAATGCCAAAAGCAATTTAATTTATGTTGGTATAAGGTGGTTCACATTGGGGCAACCTCAGTCCCCAATCATTCTATGTTCAAACATTGTACATAATCAAGAAAATTTTCTTGGGGTCATAATCGGCAGCTCTATGAAGACATTGATTTAGTCTTCCATTTCTGGGAAAGAAGAAAAATTCCATGATTGGCATAATTCAAAAAAATATTGAAAATTTAAAAAAAATCACCACATTGTAATGCTCTTATAAAAATCAAGGGACTCTTTATTTCTGGAGTCCTGTCCATCGTCCTGACCACAGGTTGTCCTCAACTTAAGATACAAAGGCACTGAGAAATGTGACTTCTGACCATTTTTCACAGTTATGGATTTTGCAGCATGCCCATTTTACATGCCCAGGATCGTGTAATCAAAATTTAACTGCTTGGCAACTGGTCCATATTGATGTCTTTTGCCATGTCCCAAGGTCCTGTGATCATCTTTTGTGATCTTCTCACAAGCAAAATCAATGGGGAAACCAGATTCACTTAACAACCAGGTTCCAAACTTATCACCTGCAATGATTCACTTAATAACTGTGGCAAGAAAGCTCGTAAAATGAAAAACAAAATTCAGATGATGACAACCAAGATTCTCTGTGGGTTGAACTTCAATCCTAAAAGACAAGTGGACACTAGCAGTGGGAAGGGAGTGACTGGGGGGGGGGGCATAATAGAGTGTATAAAATAATGCGAGGCATGGAGAAAGTGGAAAGTTTGTCTCCCTCTCTCTAAACACTAAGATCAGGGATGGACCATCTGGCAAGCTGGTTGATAGGATATATAGAATAGACCAAGGAAGTATTTTTTTTTTACATAGCACATAACCATTCTCCTAAGTTCATTACCACAAAGCATGGTGATATCCTTCGACTTGGAAGGTTTTAAAAGAGAACTGGACAGAATCATACAAGAATGGCTATATAAAGGGCTATTACTTTGAAAGACCTAATGCTATCTCTGCTGTACTTGCCAGAGGTGCCTGAGTAGATGAGCTGTCTCTTTGAAGATCCAATGGCGCTCGTGTGGTTGCATTCACAACCAGTGAACTGGTTGTTAATGGAAGTGCAGCCCACCTCAACCGAAGGTTAGAACAAAATGTTGGACTAAACCTTGCTTTGACTGAACCAATAGGGTTGTCCTTATGTTGTTGTTATTGTTGTTGTTGTTGCTGTTATTTCTCAGGAAATTGAATGTATTCACATGAATTACAAATGAAATATTGACAATCCAATATGGAAGTTCTCGATGGCCCCACCTCAAAGAAAAGGGAAGATTTGGATATTCAAAGCTCTGCAGCTAATGTTAAGAACCTTTGGAAAATAGTAATTGAAAATCTACTTGTTTGCCACACTGCATTTGGTTAAGATGTTCTTTAAGGCTGTTCCTTTGCCTTATTTCTTAGGTTTGATTAGAATATGCAAACCCTTTCCCACAAAGCAATAAACTAATTAAGTGACAGAAATCTGGGAACCAGATCAAATTAAGCAGATGTTGTAATTTGTGTAGGTGATCAATATGAACTCTGTTTAGGTTGATATAAGCACAAGATAATCACAAGTAAGAAAAATTAGAAGAGAGCTATTCTTAAAATGTTATTAACAGTTCCAGGGATTAATTATAAGCTTGTCAATTTTAATTCTCCATAAACTATTTACAAATAGGTTTTAAAATGTCAAACTACAGATTTAATTCACTTCAATGTGGCCCTAAATAGTTAACTTACATTTCAAGACTAAAAAAATATGGTTCTATTTTTCACACTAACTTCTGTTTGAGCACAAACATGGAAGTATGTGTTGGACACTAAGAATGAATGAAATGCTTTGATTCTCAAACAAGAAATATTTATATTTAGGTAATTTATTATGTCAAAATAATTGGCAAAAACTACAGTATGCAGGCAGAAATGAGAATTGTGTTACGGATTTAATTATGAAAAAGAAGACAAAAAGTCCTGTGGCTACAAAGGATTCACCGAACATTGCCTACAGTTTCAGACATGAAATTGATCTCCGTAAAGATATGAAGTTGCTTGAATATGCTGGGGTTCTCAGGAAATAGAATTAATTTTCTAGTTCTGCAATGTTCAGCTGTTGTGAATTTGCACAGAATTGGTCCCTTCTCATTCCTGGAAAAGATTTTGGACTTTTTTTTAATTGAAGTATCTGTTTATTGTTGCTATATAGACTGGTTTACATGAAAGAATGGAAATGGGTAGAAGAATAATGTTTTCCCTATCTCTTTCTATTGCAGGTTTCCCACACCCTCACCGAAGAATATGTTATCTGGACTAGCTAGCTATTTCCTAAGAGATTTCTTTTATTCACAATGCCATTTTAATGGATCAGCTTGGAAATGTAGTTATAATCTTCCTGTATTTTTAACAATGAAAACTTTGCTGGGTTTATCGGGAAAAAGAGGGGGTGGAAGAATTAGAAAAATGTTTTGTAGCATGTGTAGGATGTGGAGGTGAGTGAGCCTACTTCTAGGTTATATTGATTGTAATATGTTATTCTCAGCTGTGCTATATACACTGTGTTATGCTGTTTATGTTGCCTTCTGTGATTCTGACCAGTTCTGGAGAACCAGTAGCAGAAATGTTGAGTAGTTCAAAGAACCAGCAAATACCACCTCTGACTGGAGATTTTACAGTATCCTTTCCCTGCCATGCCCACCAAGCCACAACCACAGAACCGGTAGTAAAACAATTTGAATCCCACTACTGATTCACTGGTCAGATTATCAGAAAGAAACTTAATACAGTGAGATGCATTCTTTCCTCCTGTAATTTTTCCTCCCTCTGGTTGGTCACCCATCCTAAAATGGTAAAAAAAAAATTGTTTCTAATCTGTTATGCCTGTTTCCTTACCTCACATTTAAATTCTTGGCTTCATCTGTCCTCTGTTCTCATATATTAAATGGGGTGGAGGCAGACCTTCTTAATATGAAACCAGCAATGACAGTGTAGCATGTCAGGCAGACAGAACCAATTCATATCCATATGAGATGCCAGGAATGTTGCCAAGAAACCAACATTTAGAAGAAGGCAGGGCAGTAGTATTTATGAATGTCTAAATGTGGAAGCAAGAATAGTAGAGATTGGAAAGAAGGCAATTCCCAACCATTAACTTTTCCAGAGATTATATCCAGCAGAGATTGACACACAGACTAGATAAGGATAGCATGCTCTTTTCCCTGTTAATTTCTGCAATGTATAGTTACAGATGTGTTAGCAAAGAGTTCTCTGCCTGGTTGCTGGGTGGGCATGGCCATGGTGGGTGTGGTCTAGTCAGCTTCTTGCATCATGATGGGGGACATTTTTGCCCTCCCTGGGCTCCAGAGGCTCTCTGGAAGCTGGAAACGAGCCCATTTCCAGCCTTCCCAATCTTCTGGGACACGTGTTTTTTATCCTCCCCAAGCCCCTACATGTGTCCTGCACTTACCTGCATCCAAAACGGCCCATGTGGGGACTCCTGGGAGGGGAGGGGTGGGGTGGGTGGGGACAGCCAGGAGTGGGACTTGGGGGTTTTCTGAACTGTGCAGAATCTTAGCTAGGAACTCTCCCAAACCCCTGTGAACTCCTAGCAACCCACCTCTGGAGAGTTATTGCAACGTCTTAAAAAGAGACTTCAATTCTTTTAGTCCAGCTGTGACTCTAATTGGACAGTAATGTATCTAACTCAAAATAAAATGTGGGAACAATATTTCTAGTTCAGGAATTTTCTCTCTCTTAAATTAAGTGCAATGAGAACAAGAAACAGAACTTTCTTGCCCTGATTTATGTATATACAATTTTCTCACATAAAAGTAAGGTGCTTGCAGAATTCTTGTGTTTATCCTTTCTTTTGCTTACTAATCATTACTAATTCATAAGATTAGGAACAGATTTTAGTTATTATTTATCAGATAGATTTATATCTTGATGTTTTTCAAACTAGCACTAATAAGGACTACAACTGAGTGGAAAACAGGTAGAAGTGGACATTAGGTAAACATTTCTCAGACCTCAAAGATCAGCATTGTCCTATGAAATATCTATTAATTTGAAATATGGGTGGAAGAAAGTCGGAAATTACCTTCGAGACCAGGGGTGTCAAACTGGTGGCCCATGGGTCAGATGGGTCATGCACAGGTCATACCCACGTCAGCTCCGCAAATGAGAAAAACGTTATGAAACGTCATATGATGGCAATGTGATGCAGTAAGTTTGACACCCATGCTCTAGACCAGGGGTATCAAACTCAAGGCCTGGAGCCAGATTGGACCTGTGTGATGCTTAGATCCGGTCTGTAGGGCCACCCTGGAAACAGTGAAGGAACTGGTTTGCGGTGCCTCTGCCAATGAAAATGGAGCTCGGGAGGGCTGCGTGCAACCCTCCTGAGCTCCATTTTCTCTGGCAGAAGGCTGCAGGTGGCTATCACAGCTGAAAACAGAGATCAGGAGGGCTGCATGCAGTTTTCACTGGCAGAGGGTTGCAGAAAGCAGTTGCAGCTGGAAACAGAGCTTGTGAGGGCTGCATGTGGCCCTCTTGAGCTCTGTTTTTGCTGACAGAGGGTTGCAGGAGGCTGTTGCAGTCAGAAAAGGAGATTAGGAGCCTGTTTTTGCTGGCAGGGCACTCAGGTCACCAAAGGTGCTCCTGACACGAATGACATCAACCTGGCCATGCCTACCCTGGTCCCCCGAGGTCAAACATAACCATGATGTGGCTCTCAGTGAAATTGAGTTTGCCACCCCTACTCTAGATTATAACTATGTAATGTCATTGAAAATTTTAGATTTCAGTAGAAAATTAGTTAACATTTGCTATTCTTGACTGCAACAAATATTCTTATCTAGTTGAATTATATGAAATAATGAGGTTGATCTAGTAGTAAAGCATCTGGAGTTTGTTTTACTGTTTAGCCCAGGTGCAAATAATGACAGCTTGATTGTTAACTCTAACTCCCATCACTATGGGTGGAAACTCTAATATAAAGATAAAGGATTAGCACAATGCTACAGACCATCCAGAAACTCCACCTTTAACTATATTGACAATTTTTGGTTTAATATCAGAATGAAACAGTGACCTCAGATGGATTAATAAAACCAAGTCAAGTCCTCAGTCAGTGGGTGGAATCTTCCACATTGTTGATGCCCACGCTAGTCTTGGCCTAAGAATTTATAGGCATTGCTCCAAGAATCCTCCAAGATTTTCTTAACAAATATGATAGCACACCAAGTAAATTCAATGTGTTTCACACTCATTTTTTATCCCAAGATTTGATGCATGGCCCATGTTTACATTGTGGATAATCTGGTCACTATGTATGTCAATGTATGTCTGTTAAGAACACAAGAGTCTGAAATATCATCAAAGTGGAATACCTATGCAGAAAGAACACAAGTTCCTTTAAACATCTGCTTGTGGAAAGTGAGGTGGCTCTGGATTTCAAGAGCTTAGAAGAGTGGGTATTTAGAAATTAAATGTCCAACGTTTGAAGCTATACAGTGCCATTTTGTCATTCATTACTCTACCAACCCCAACAGGCCCTGAAATATAATTACAGGCCTTGGTAGATTCTGGTACCAGAAGGACTGAATCTGCATTGCATGAAAATATGCTCTGACCATTTGTCCATATCATTTTAGGATTGAGACTATTGATTTCAGGATCATATGCTTAAGATCAGTATGGGATTCAAATTTTTTTACTACCGGTTCTGTGGGTATGGCTTGGTGGGTGTGGCAGGGGAAGGATACTGTAAAATCTCCAGTCAGAAATGGTATTTGCTGGTTCTCTGAACTACTCAAAATTTCTGCAACTGGTTATCCAGAACTTGTCAGAACCTGCTGAATACCACTTCTGCTTAGGATCCAATAGAGAATTCACAGAAATTCTACTACTTGCTACTTACAATCATCTACAATTCCCTCCAGCTCTATTTAGCCTCTCTATCATAGTTTACAATAATTTTGGGAAAATTATTATATTTATTTTCCATATATTCATTGGCATTAGGATGATATTCCTTTGGATTCAAGATTTATAGCTTCCTGCAGCTTCCTATACAAAATATTTCTCTTAGGGAAACATGGTATCCCCTTATTAGTTCTATAATTGAATAATTAATGTTATTTTAGATTTAAGTTCAAGTAAAACACCACTACCAGGTATTAAGAGTCATAGTGTCACAGTGGTTAGAATGCAGTATTGCAGTCTGATTCTGCTCACATTGCCAGTTCAATTCCTTTGATCCTGACTGGCTCAAGTTTGACTCAGTTTTTCATTCTTCTGAGGTCAGTAAAACGAGAATCCAGGTTTATTGGGGCAAAGTGCTGATTCTTTAAATTGCCTAGAGATGCTGTAAAGCACAGTGAAGTGGTATAAAAACATAGGTACCATTGCTATTGCTATCCAGTGAGTGTTGGGATGAAGTGTGGATTTAAATCTCCATCTTCTTACTTCAAATTCAACACATACATTTTCAGCAAAAGCCTTCTGAACCATTCTGAGAGGCTAGAGTGTATGCTTGCTATTGCTATTAAATATAGAATTAGCTTGTATGTTAAAGATAGGCTGCACTTACCACTCTATTTTTGGGACTCTATCTTTCTTGACAAGAATTTGGATGACTTCCTGCATAAGGTCAAGTTTTACTGACACTCTAACTCTGCAAAGTGGAGAAATTACTAACCTCTTCTACTCATTGAAACAGTTGCTGAAGGCAATCTTATTTACCAAATTGGATCTCAGAGAGCTTACAATCTGATTTGCATGAAGGATGAATATTTAGCTCTTTTTGTACCTCATTTAAATATATGGTAATTCCATTCAGACTGGCAGGTAACCACCTGGTCTTTTAAAGATTTATGAATCATATTTTCCATGTAAGTTCTTAATTGTTTATTTAGATGACTTCCTGAAATACTTCAAGGATCCTGCCATCTATAGTTTGAGCAGTTCTTCAAAGGTTTTGTGACTATGGTAATAAAATGCATCATGATCTGGCTGTGGAAGGATTATTAGGCAAACTGTATTTCCTTGAAAGGAATTCAAATGTAAGATAAATTCCATCTTTATTGGTAAGCCCTCCCTGCTCTACCAGGAATAAAAAGCATATTTTAGGTTTTTCCAGTTTTACTGCAAATTTAATTTGTTATGTTGAGGCATTGTTCACACCAACAGCTCATTATACTAAAGGGGTGGCAGTGTTTGTTTAAATTCTGAAAGGCCAACAAGCTTTTCTTGAACTGAAATTGGCATTCATCTACTATCCCATTTAGAGTCCATCCTGATCTTGTTGTTCTGGTTGATGTCAGCTTTGGAAGCCATATTAGCACCAGAACTTTCCAGGCTGCCATGTTCTTTTTTTTTTTTAATAAAGTTTTATTTGGGTTTTCACACATACAAAATACAAGAAAACATATTTTTTGAAAATAGTATGGTCCCAGGTTGAACTTCTTTAATACAGACACAAAATTCAATTTCATGCTCCTTTTTGTGTTCTATTCCATATCTTATATTATTCTACATTTTTACATAGTTTTCCCTCTCTTTTAATTTTCTCAGTTTTATTTTGATTATCTCATCTGAATTCAAATCATTATATTTATACTTTTGTCTGTTCTGTTTCAATTTAATATTATCTTTTCTCATTAAACAAATTTTCTCCTGTAGTTACTAATTGGAGTATGACAGCTTTATATCTTTTAATTACATCCATTCAATTCTTATCTAAACTTCAATATATACCTTAAGGTTATGATCTTCAATATAATACATAATACATAACTTCCAATCGAATTCTGCTTGGTATATTCTTATAATACACACGATAACCTTTTAAAAAAAAGATTATAAATATATGTAATTATAAATCCTCATTCCATTCCAATTCAGTTTTATCATTAATAATCATTAAAATCTTAACATCTTTAACACTTCTTTTCAATTAAATATCATACTTCCTTAAAGACACATATAATCTGCATAATTAATTTTTCCCTTATTTCTCTTCACATATGTTTTGTAAATCATTAAATATTCATTTTGTTACATTTATTTATTGACAAGCATTCCACTGAATTACGATAGCTATTTTATCAAACATTTTAATCATACATTGTTTCATATTTTCTAAAATTATTTCTGTTTCTAATATAACAATACTATCTTATGTACCTTTGCAGAATCCCTTTTTCCATAAAATTTTCACCCATTATCTCTAAATAGGCTGTTTCTTTATATTTTGTTTCTGTCCTTCATAATTTCTTTTCCTTTCTTCTTTCCTCTCATCTTCTCCCTCCCCTTTTTACCCCTTGTCTCCCTACTTCTAATTCTCTCTTCTGCATTTCCCTCTTCTGTTGCTTTCTGATTTTATACTTATTTTTCACTCTATTTTTTTTTGGGGGGGGGGAGTTGTTTTTCCCAATCTTAAACTTTCCATTCTCTTTCTCTCCTTTCCTTTTTTTCCCCCCACCTAAGATTACTTGTTCATTATAGATGGCTTCTTCTTTGTTGCAATCTTCTTGTTCTGCAGGCATTTCTTGTTGTTTCTCATAATTCCAAATTTCCATTTCTAAAAACTGAAATACGAAGCCAAAAGAACCTCTCCCTTTCTTGTGCATCTTCTTTGTACTTTCTAAGTTCCATTTTCAGTTCTTCTAAAAGTGGAGCCATTTTAAACAGTTTTAAACAATCACCCGATTGATTTTAGTCATTCAAATACAATAACCAAAAATCCAGAAATCATCAAGTAATCCAAATAGTCCCAAGTTATTTCTTCTTATTTCTTTTTCCACTTTCTCTTCCTGGGGTTTTTGTTGCGATATTTCAGTTAAAAATATATCTTTGGAAGTCTTGTTGAGATTTTGCTATAAGTTCTTTTTAATTCTAGGCAGTCTCCTCCCTTCCAGAAGCTGCCCTTTTATTCTTTTCCTCTTCTTTCCTGTTTTCAAAAGTTTTTGATTATCCAGAAATCTTTATTATCCCTTTGACTTTTTATTTTCAGCATTAAATGTCTATTAATGTCAAAGTGAATTTTTTAGAATTTCTTGCTGAAGTCTCTTCACCGTCAGTATAGGAAAAGGAGAAAAAAAACCCAAATCTTTTCTGTTTTCTCTCTCCTTCACAGCTTAAAAATCTTCTTAGGGAGCAATATTATTGTTTTTTTTTAAAGTTTCAATTCCAGAATATCTTTATTTGTTGCTTTTTTTAGTTGACTGTTTGACATGGTCAACTAAAACTTTATCTTCTTATCTTCCTCCTGCACATTCTTTTCCAGTCGAGTTCTTCTTTGTGGTGGTCATTCTGACCACTGCTTCAACTGCCTTCAGGGAAGGGAGTAGTGGCCAGCGGAGGAGAAGAGATGTGGTTCTCCTCAATCCTGCAGGCAGTCTCCCCCCTCTTCACCACCTCTATGGGGTGTCTTAGCTCCGAAACCAGCCAGCTCAGGACACTCCAGCAGCAAGCATGGATCAAAGCCTCGCAGAGATGAGGTTTCAGTCTGTCACTGAAGAAGCTCAAACCAGAAGTCCCCCCACGCTGCTACATTCTTGAGCTTTGGAAAATGGGAATGGGGATTTCATGGAGTGTATGTGGCTAGACATAATAGCATTCTTCTTTACAATCAAGGTCATGTTATTCCTGCACCTGGCTGAGGAGTGGTTGAGGAGATATCTCAAGTTGGGATGGATGGTGATTGGGGCATGTGATAGAATGATGAGTGCAGGGGGTAGATTTGTAATTTTTTACTTATTGGAGGGAAACATGGAAATTTCAGATTCAGGATTTCTCTAATGTGCCAGTTTACAACTCTAATAAAAACTTTGAGAACATATCTGTTGGCTTGGAGTTGAGGCTTTCTGGAATGCTGACAGTTGAATTTTAATCTGGGAGCTGTACTTCTAAAAATGGCATGGGAATTTGAAGGCCATCGCTTTGCCTGGTTATGTTTTTCCTGGAATTATAACCAATCAAAGGAAGCTATTGGAAATTTTTCGGGCCATTAAAGAAGTTTTTCAGCATTGGCATCATCTCCTTCAAGATGGTTAATTTTAAAAAGATTTGACTGGGCCACAAAAATTTGGAACCCCTTTCAAATGTCCTTATGCTCACATAGAACTAGATAAGCAGGGCACTTTTTTTTTTCCTTGCTTTGACTTTTGCATCTCTAGGAAAGATAGGGATCTAGCTTTCAGAGCAACTAGATTGATGCTTTATCATATAAGTCAAACTATTTCTTATCTTATGACCTCCTGTAATTCCAGCCTTGCTTTGTAGGATTTCTGGGGCTAGAAGGGACATTCATTTCTTAACTGAGGAAATTCAGGGTCAGCAGCCCATATGTGAAAACTTGGAATAGATGGCACTAAAGTAATATTTTCTTTTCTCCATCTTCATTTTCCTGGAAACCAAGTGAATTGTGCCACAATGTTATACATTCCTGGTTTCTTAAGAGAGAAGAGATGTCACAGCCTTATCACAATAGCCATTCACCCAAGCATTTGGGAGTATTAAAAACTAAGCATTCCATAATTTCCATAATATGTGATAGTTCCTTGCTAAGAAACATATTAAAAAGTATTTTGTTTCATGCAATGCCAAGCTTCTGATCAGCCAGACATCTGGATTGCTGTCTGTCTGTCTGTCTGTCTGTCTGTCTGTCTGTCTGTCTGTCTGTCTGTCTGTC
>BLBF01000016.1:35993435-36003501 GCA_015471245.1 Laticauda colubrina | reverse complement strand
GTCTGTCTGTCTGTCTGTCTGTCTGTCTGTCTGTCTGTCTGTCTGTCCCTTCACTATATTCCTTTGGATATAGTTTCTTTGGACTTTATAACTGATCTATCATGCCAAAGGCCTGGATGTCATTCTGGTAGCACTTAATCTCTTTTGCAAGATTGATTGCCCAGCCCAAGTGTAAAGCCATACACCACTTGCAACAGCAATTGATTGATTGATTTACCTTTTAATTGATCATGAGCACCTTTATCTTATCTAGATTAAGTGTCAATTTGTTGTATTTTATGCAGGGCATGACTGATTCCAAGCAGGTTTTTAGGATTTGAAAATCTTCCTTGAATTTCATCCCATGATCATTTTAAGCACAAGGAGATATATTGTGAATTATCTTGATTCTAAGTTTATCCATTAGGAAAAAAAGGCAAATCTAATATATCAAATTCTCAAGGCTAAGTCTATCATATATTTAACAGACCTGCTGTCCAGATTGCTTAGTCACTACAATTAGTTCTATGAATAAATATTAAATTACAAGAACAGTGTAGTATTACATTTACAAAAATGCAATGATTCTAGATGATAAAAAAAACTGAACAATCCATAATGCACCAGTATCACTAAAGGAAAATATTTGTAGCTCAGGGTTAAAATGAAGGGTCTTTGGTGCTATCTGATCTTGGTTATTTTCCTGCAGACATTTCATGATCCAGACTAGGTCACATCATCTGTAACACTAGTTTGGATAATGAGACCTCTGCAAGAAAACAACTAAGCTCAGACAGCACCAAGAACACTTCAATGCAACAGTAATAGGAGCTCCACATGTTGGTCAAATATATTCATTTTTCCTTCCTGTATATAGCAGAGATTTGAATAGATGGTTGTAGCTTCCATCTTGGCTTTCTAAATCTTCTTAATACAATCTCATCCTTCACCTCAGGATGTAGGATCATCTCCTTTTAGGACCTATATTGGTACTGAGTAGATTATAGTGGTACAATGGGCTACATTAATACACCACAATCCCTAAAACCTAAACTGGTCCTCCTTATTTTGGCAAAGACTGCCAAGCTGTGTTATATGAAGTTTTTTTTTAATGTCATAGTATGCCACATTTAATTCTACATAGCTCTCTGGATCAATTTATGACACCTGAAGAGAACTCTGTTGTTAGCAACATAGTCTGTTCTAGAGCTGTAAGTGACAGATAGCAATGAAGAATACTGCATGATGCTAAACAATATTAAAAATAATCAAATAAGTGAACACACAAAAAAAACCCCATTAATGTAGACTACAGCTTTGGGCAAATAAATTTAAAAAATAGCTTTTTCAGCAGATTGAATTTTCTTACAAAAGCAACTAAAATATATTCTGATGTGATCTTTTCAGCAGGGATTTTTGCTTCAGTAAAAATATTTTTCATTTGTATAATGTTTATCCTCCAACTCTCCTTGTACTTCCAAATCCATGTTGTATTTTGTATAGCTTCAACTGAGCTGTCAATTTAATTGTTAATTAGTATCTTATTTTCTTATAAAATAATGCACAGTAGCATAGTATATCTTCCTTGTCCTGGATAACCATTGTCTTGCTTCCTATTCAAATATGGCTATATGAAAACATGAACAGTTATCTTCACATATTCTTTTAATGAATGAGGAATTGTGCTGGCTAAATTACAAAACCTGAATAATTCAGAAAACTACTATCCTCAGCAGCTTTTTCAGCTTTGAACATTGTGATAATCCAACTTTAATTCAATCTACAGAATAATGGCATGGTTTTTCTTCATCTTGCCCTTTAAACTGGTTCTAGTCAAAATTATCTCTAGAAATTTCAAATCATTATATTTAGGTACTTTCTAAACCCAAAACTAGGATAATGCTTATCTCTTTAACTTCATGGGTGTCTTGCATCATAAATGTTTGAAATGTACCCTTACAAATCAGAAATGTTTTCTAATTTGCTTACCTTCTCTAAATTGTGTTTGACTCAATGTTTGTATAACTTAAAGACTATGGTTAAGCTATAATGTCAAAAAGCAATGAATGCAGGCAACAAATCCCATCTAAAGTTAAAATGATCCTCTTAATGTTCTCAAAGAAATCCAGCATACATAACACATTGGAAAAAATGACCTTTTCAGAAAAAAAGCAGAGTGCCTTCAATAATTATTAGCAACAATGAAAAAAAATGATGTTAAAAAGACCCCAAGATGACATTTACAAATTATGATTAGGAATATGAATTGCATGTATTTGTGCTTGTTTTGCTGATTATTGAGCATTGGAATGACAGGCATAGGAAAAGGATATCCACATAAGAAAGTTAGCCATTAATTTTTGTATGCTATTTCTTTCGTTGGTCAACATTATGGACAGGTATATGCTTTTCAATGACTCATCATTTCTTTCCTGGAATCTCTCTTGGTTATTAAGAAGGAGCCTGAAAAATCAATTCAGAGCCATCAAGTCAATCTAGTCACCTTGCCCAACCTATGATGTTTAAGACAAGGTTATCTATCAGACTACAGATAGACCTTGACTTACATCTTTTCATTTAGTGATTGTACAAAGTTACTGCATCCCTGAAAAAAGTGACTTATGACTGTTTTACACACCGTTGCAGCATCCCCATGGTCATGTGATCAGAACTCAGACGCCTGGCCACTGACTCATATTTGTGATGGTTGCAGGATCATGTAATCACCTATGTGATTACACAAAATTGTAAAGTTGAGGAAAACTCACTGAACAAAAGTCTCATTTAGCAACAGAAATCTAGGGCTCAGTTGTGGTTGTAAGTTGAAGACTATATGTCCTTGCTTGGTGTAGAATTTGTCCACTTTTAGAGATGGGTGTGCAGAAAGGTCCCTGGATATGAACTTTCTCTGCCATAGCATTCCTCCAATGGAGTCAGCTGCCCATTTAGAAATATGTTACAATATTAATAAATGAATTAGTATATTAATAATTAGAAATATTTCTTTGGCAAGGTCCTCCAGAGATATTTCTTGGCCTTTCAACAGCCCCTCCACTACACTCCCTTAAGCCCATGTCACACTGCCCAACGGATGCAAAAAGGACACAACGGATGAGCAAAATGTTCCATCCGTTGTTATCCGCTCTCAAAAGGGGCAAAAATTTGCATAACCGGAGCAGATAACACGGACGCGGGGAGGACGCAGGGTGGATGCAAAGTGGATGTGGAATGGAAGCCCAGCAGATGGAAGCAGATGGGAGCGGATGGCACATCCGCTAGTCTTCCGGGGGGCCTCAGCAAAGCGGACGCGGAACGGATCCAGCAGATGCACAGCGGACACGGAATGGATGAAGTGGATGCACAGTGGATGCACAGCGGATGCACAGCGGAAGCCTAATGGATGCCTGGCGTTAATTGCGCATGCAGGAAGGATGCATTGCATCAGCCCCGCGGATATAACGGAAGCAGTTCGGAAGCAGGTTGGCATTCAGAGGAAAGACCTGCTGCCGGACAGATTGGCTGCCTTGCCTGTCCTGCCTGCATGTCTGCCTGCCAGCCTTGCTGCCAGCCTTGCTGCTAGCCTTGGTGCCAGCCTGCTGCCAGCCTTGGTGCCAGCCTGCCTGCCAGCCTTGCTGCCAGCCGGTCGGCCTGCCAGCCTTGATGCCTGCCTTCCTGCCAGCCTTGGTTCATGTCTGCCTGCCAGCCTTGGTGCCTGCCTGCCTGCCAGCCTTCCTGCCAGCCTTGGTGCCTTCCTGCCTGCCAGCCTTGGTGCCTGCCTTGGTGCAAGCCTTCCTGCCAGCCTTGGTGCCTGCCTGCCTGCCAGCCTGCCTGCCAGCCTGCCTGCCAGCCTGCCTGCCTGCCTTCCTGCCAGCCTTGGTGCCTGCCTGCCTGCCAGCCTGCCTGCCAGCCTGCCTGCAAGTCTGCCTGCCAACCTGCCTGCCAGACTTGGTTCCTGCCAGCCTCCCTGCCAGCCAGCAACCCCACAACCATGCGGAAGCACAGCAAGCCTCAGCCATCTGCTGCCAGCCCTTGCAAGAGGGACAGGGCTACCATCCCGCCCCCTGGCCCTCACTCTGGTTCTGCTGGGGCTTCTGCAGCACGGACTCGCTCTTCTGGGGCTGGCGCTTCTGCTGCTTCTGCTTCTGGAGGAGCTGATGACAAGCACTCCAGCACCAGCCACCTCCACAGCACCTGCACCCTTCACCCCGAGACTGAGCGACCAAGAGGAGTGCCAGAAACTCATTTTTGTTTTATAGCTTCTTGTTAGTAAAGTCTATTTTTGATTCATACACTTGCTTCATTTCTTTTTTTTAATAAAGTCTTGGTGGAAACTTTTAGAAATGGTTTAAGCCTTTGCATGCTTGTGGGATGGGTTAAGATAGCAGTGGGATGGGCAGGGATACCTTTGGGATGGATAATATCTGTGGGATGGGTTAGGATAGCAGTGGGATAGATAAACCTCCAGTGCAAGCATAGTGGGACTGTATGGTCCACCCTCCCAGGTGCCACACCTACGGCCCTTTATTATCAATAATAATGTAATAATTATCCACACATGTCAACATAAACACAACTCTTTATTAAACGCACTGTTCATTTTAGGCCCACCAAACATACATGGCCCAATCTCATCCGTGTGATGAGACAGGCTGAAGGAAGCATCCATTAAGCATTTACCATCCTGTCTTGCCACTCCACTGCTCCAGCTGGGGAGTTGCACCAGAGTTTCAGGAGGTTGCGCTGCTTCTTCGCCTCACATGAGGCTCTGTTGGGGCCTTGCACATCCTGAGTGTTGATCAGGTTTCGCCCTTGCCTCCATTTCCCAGGCTCCATGTCCCCATGGCCTTGTTGGAGGTCCACGAGCCTGTTTTGCAAGACTGGGTAACGGGTGCGCATGAGATTGTGCAGGATGCAGCAAGCTTCCACGATCCTCCTCATGGTCTCTGGGCTATGCTGCATGTTGGTGAGAAGTACCTGGAACCTGTTGGCCAGGATGCCAAAGGCGTTCTCCACCACCCGTCTTGCCCTGAACAGCCTGTAGTTGAAGATCCTCTCTTCATGGGTGAGGTATTTGGAGGTGTAGGGCTTCGTGAGGTAGGTTGTGAGGGAGAAGGCGTCATCCCCCATGATGAAGTAGGGCACATCCTGCTTGTCGTTGGGCAGCGGGTCTGGATCTGGAAAATCCATGATGAGGTTGCGTTCCAGCCCCTCCTTGAGGTGACTGGCGTTGTATACCTGGGCATATGAAGATGAGCTGTTGCCTGAAGCATCGATGTACATGAACTTGTAGTCTTCATCGACCATGGTGAAGAGGATGATGCTGAAGAAGCCCTTGTAGTTGTGATAAGTGGACCCCGAGTTGGCTGGAGATTTGCAGGCCACGTGCTTGCCATCTATGGCTCCAACGGTATGGGGGAAGTTCCACTTCTGATACCACTGCTCTGCAACTTTCTTCCATCCTTCTTCAGTGGAGGGGTACTGGAGGAGCTCCTCCTTGTATTCTTCGATGATGGCCTGCACCACTTCTCTGACCACAATGCTGATGGTGTTGTGTGGCACCCTCCAGCCAGACTGCATGCTCCTGTAGATGGTCCCGGAGGCCAGGTGGCGCAGAGTGAGTGCCACCTTGAGCCCAGGTTCCAGGCTGGGCTGGAAGTTGGTGTTTGTCTTGGTCAACTGGGTGTCAGCCGCTGCACAAGTTCATCAAACATGGCTGGCGGCATCCTCATGAAGTTCTGGAACGCCCGAGTGTCTTCACTCCTGAGCTCCTCCATCAGCTTGTTGTACAGTCCATCCTCTGCTCTTCTGGCGAACCATCTTTAGACCCAGACTTTTTTTGGGTGCCTCCTTTTCTTCCCGTAGTAGAGTTCACAGAGCCTGTAGATGGTTTCGCACTGTTGCAGAAGGATGGTGGCTGCCGAAAGGACTTTGTCACAATCCACAGTGGACATGACTGGATGCTGTGGAAGAGGAAGAGTCAGATGAAGGCTGCAGAGCTCTGCACAGCTTGGCTGCTGTTCTGAAAGTGAGATGCAGGCGAGTTGCTCCCCCTTTTTATAGGCAGTATAGGTGTCCCTTTGCATCCTCTAGGCATCCTCTAGGCATCCTCTAGACATCCTTAATATCCGAGATAGGTCCCCTCTGCGGACGTTTTTTCCATTTTAAACGCTTTGTTTCTGTGCTGCATCCATTCTGCATCCGTTCTGCATCCGTTCCGCATCCGTTCCGCTTCCTCCCTGCGTCCGGGTGAATGCGAGTTGCGCGGATGTGTAGCGGATGCCTAGCGGATATAGTGGATGCATAACGGATGCATAACGGATGCGTGATGGATGCGTAGTGGATGCAGAATCAACGAACTGAATACATTTTCCGCACAAAAGTTTTGGGCAGCCCAAAACTTTTGGAGCGGATGAAACATCCATAAACGGATGCTGGACGGATAGAGAGGAAGCAAAAAGGAGGCAGTGAGTACATCGCGTTTTCCAACGGATGGCAAGCTTTTTTGTCCGTTTTACATCCTCTTTGCATCCGTTGGTTCAGTTTGACATGGGCTTTACTAGCATTTGGAAATAATGTTTTTCTAGATTTCTGGAATTGGGGTTTACGGGCATATGCACATGAAGCCAGTTATCTTCACCTGGTCTGTTATCTTCACCAGCTATCTTTACCTACTCAGTAGGTAAAGAATCTGATAAATGAGAAATATACCAATGTCCATCATTCAGGAAGTTCAGGAGCACCAAGATCAAGAGCTCTAGTTAGCAGCTATTATTAGGGACCTGACTTTTGTAGGAACCATCTTTGAACTTTCATCTTTCAACCAACTTTGAAGAATTTGAACCACTGTAGCACCATGAATCTGAAAATGCATGATTTTGATGATTCTAGAGATGCCAGTTTTGAAAGAAAGAATGAAAACTTATTGAGAAAATTGATTCAAAAAGAAGCATTTAAATGTCCTTTTTCTAGTAGCTGTAATTTTTTATGGGTCAAAGGAATAGGATGGAACATATACTAAAGAGATTGTTAGGAAATACTCTGAGCTGTTTATTCCTGAATTTTCTCTTTTGTATCATTAAGGAGACCGGTTTTAGCTCCTGCCCACTTTAAGATAAGTTTTTAGAAATGGAGATGGTACAAGTGGACTTTTGAGAATATACAGTAGAATAGCTTCTCTCCTCAAATGCCAGTCATGATGGATATAGCCTGATTTAAAACATTATGTATAATTGTGCTATTTATCTGCGTAGCTCCAGCTCATTTACCCAGGCAAGATGGGCTACTTTTGAACAAAGCAGTAGCTAATAATTATTTACCACTTTTATTTTCTAAGTATGTTTAGGTGGAAAATGGATTCTTAGAATTTTCAAAGATGCAAAAAGTTGGTACTTCACTGCATTCCAACTTTTCACTGACCATTAACTTTTAAAATTATCAAACCTGGAAGGCACTAGGGTGGGGTGAGGGTGGGGTTAATGTCCATGTTCAAATGCAGGATAGAAAAAAGTTCATGTCTTTATTTCTGGAGCTGTTAGGTTGCGAGCTTTTTCTAGATTGTAAATGATGTTGTAATTCAAAAGGCTAGGCTAATCATTGTGGCAGTATAAAAATAATGCAGGCTTCCTTATAAGTATTATACTACTTTAATAGGATATCAATATAACCAGTGAAAAACAGGCTTTATATTATCATAGCTTTACAGGGAAAATACATTATATGGTCTGCAAGCCATAAAGATGTTATGCTTCTAACAGCCCTCTTGTAATAGCTGTGTGCTACTGTATCTTCCCACTATGTTAAATAATAATCTGCAATGCCAAGCCATAAGATGGAGGATAATTGGATAATACTAACAGCATTATAAACAACCTTGTGAAAGTTTCTTCTGTACCAAACCAAAATGAAAGCAAACCCAAAAGGGGGTTTATGTGTCTACTCTAGCCTTAGGAACAAGAACAACCTTTTAGTTATACAATTTGGGATGAACACTCTTGGAATGTAGAAATGGATTTCCAGAGGGGAAAAAAATTGCAGACTATAGGGACCAAGTCCACTACTCAGGTGACTCTGAGGATACAGATAAACCTCCAAGTGCTTCCAAAGACCCTCTAAAAGGATGCAAATGACCAGCTGTATGTGCAAGGAGAGTAAATCCTTCCATTCCCCACTGATGGACTGTCTGCTAGCATAAAGCAAGGTCATACACACACTTGAAAGAAAATCAGGAAGCCTGTAATTGTGGAGTCTGTCTGGCAAGAACAAAGAATTCTTATCAACAGGAAATATGCATATGTAAATCTTGTAACAATCCTGGCTAATTAGAAAGCTGAAAAAAGAGTTAGACAACTTGCAGACCTCAGCTAAAGGTTAGGAATAGAGATGGCCTGCAACAAATCAAATGTGTATTAGATAATTCCTAGGGCATTCATTAGCCAAGACTTGGGAATGGGGAAAGATAGAGGCCAACAGAACAAATTGTAGAATTATTACTGAAATGTTTATTACATGATATTTCTTATTATCTCGCTTTATCCCACCTTCTCCTTTAGTGAAAATGTATAAAACTTAATCATTTGTTCTTGACTCTTGGCAATTTGACCAGGAGCCCTTTACTTGGAGTACTCCAATAAAAAACAATCAGAAAGCACCTCATGTCTGGCTTCCATCATTGGCTTTGGCACCAGACTCAGACCTGAATTGGGAACAACAACATTGTCCTGAAGAAGCTTCTTGGATGAAAAGTGAAACGTCTTCAAAGCAAGAACAAGAAAGTCCAGCTGCCTTTTGCAAATGCACCTTCAAGACAACCATAACCTGGATGACTAAGAATCAGAGATTTTAGGATCAAGAAGAATGTATCCACAACCCTACAAACTGGAACAGATTGAGATATCCCTTTTATGGCATATTTGAAAGGAAGTAGACCATCTACCAATGATTTTAATCCTGAATTACTTATTTATTTATTCATTCATATCATTTAATAGGGGCTCATCTTTCAACCAATTCTGGCCAGCTCCCAATTGAAAATTAAAAGTCCTGTAAAAATCATTTAAAAATCTATAAAACCTAAAACATAAAAAACATAAAAAAAAGGAAACATAAAAAAAAGGAAAAATTTAGCAGCAATCATCATCAAATCTTCTTCCCCCAATGGGAGAGACATGAAAGATGTTATATTTTCAGAGAAAGATTTTCACATTAGTCTTCTTTAAACTCTGCTAACAAGTTAACTAGTAGTATAAATTACTCAGCACTTTTGGTACCAGAATCTCTCTGTTGGGAGTTGGGACAGCCCATTTTAATGTCTTTTAATTAATTATTAAATTATTATTTTTTTACTACATAGAAAAAAGCTATAGTGCTTAGTATTTATTGACATAGAGTTGAACTGCTTTATTAACTAGGGTTGATATCAACTTGAACAAGTCTATCTGCCTCTTGTTCAGGAATGCCTGACCATTAAAGCAATGGGTAAGATGCTGGTACCAAGTTCCTTTGGATTGTTTTTAGTAAAAGAGGAATGTGAGTGATGAGGTAAAAATCTTAGCCTACCTTCTAACCATTAACTGAGCTGCCTCACTGTGGCTATTGAAGATGTATGATGTTGCTTTTAATGATTGGTTTATAATGATATATGTTCCCAGGTTTAGTTCATAGCAATGTCTGCTTTTTAAAATGGAATAATAGAGGGGGCACTCCAAGCTGGTGTGCCCATTTGGACCTTGCTTCCAGGTTACTTTTTTATTTGCAAATAAATTTCTATTTTGTTGTTCCGTGTATTTGGTGTGAGTTATTGGGCTTACATAGAAATTAAAAAAACCCGAGCATTCTGAGACAACATCTCCAGAACAGAGAAAAGAATGAAATACTGGAATAAACTGATGTGCTGTTCAATAGTATAGGAGAAATAACAAACTCTTTCCCTCTCCCTTTCCCTTTCCCTCTCCCCCTCCCCTCTCCCTCCCTCTCCTTCTCTTTTCCCTTCTCCCTCTCCCTTTCCCTTTCCCTCTCCCCCTCCCCTCTCCCTCCCCCTCCTTCTCCTTCTCCTTTCCCTTCTCCCTCTCCCTTTCCCTCTCCTTTTCCT
>BLBF01000016.1:35959349-35993425 GCA_015471245.1 Laticauda colubrina | reverse complement strand
CTCCTTCTCCTTTCCCTTCTCCCTCTCCCTTTCCCTCTCCTTTTCCTCTCCCCCTTCTCCTCTCTCTCCCTTTCCCTCTGTCTCTCTCACTCTTTCTCTTCCCTCTCCTCCCTCTGCCTTTCCTCTCTGTTTCCCTTCCCTCTTTCCTCTTCCCCTCCCTTTCCTTTTCCTTCCCTCTCCCTCTCTCTCCCTCTTCCCTTCCTTGTCCCCCTCCCTCTCCCTATTTCTCTCTCCTCCCTTCCCTTTTCCCTCCCTCTCTCCCTCCCTTTTCCCTTCCCTCTCCCTCCCTCTCCCTCTTTTTCTCCCCCTCCGTCTCTCTCTGTTTATATATTACTCAAGTCCTTTAAATATATAGATTTTAAAAATCCTGAGTTTTATTAAAGTTTAAATAAACAGACTGTGAAGTGTTAAGGTTTTTATTTTTGTTGGCTGCCTAGAGCTGTTTGTTAGTGAGTATCATATGCATTTGAAAAAATGCCAACAGGTTTAGGAAAGGAACATTCTGATGTTCATTTAAACATCCTGGGAAACTTTACAGCTGTTTTAAAGCAAGAAAGAACAAAATTGCAATATTACTACTTGCAAGCAAACAGAAAAAAAATCTTTGCAATACTGTGGGCAGAGAAAGGAAAAAGAAGGGGAGCAAGCTTCATCTGCCCTTGGTAGAAAGTGAAAGGTGCTCACTAGAACAGCACTCCACCAACCTTTGGGCACCATGGATTGGTTCCGTGGAGAGACGTTTTTCTGAGAACTGGAGGGGGTATGGTTTTGAATGCTGCCTACATCCTGTGGATAGGACTTTGCTTGTTTTTGGCATACCACGGCCCACTGTTGGTCCATGAACCAGGGGCTGAGGACCCCTGGACTAGAAGATGCACTGAATGGAGCATAAACTTCTAGGACCAAGGAGATTTCATTGACTAGTGGGCCCAATAGCAAAACCATAAAACAAATAGCAACTGCCAATCAGCAAAGAACATAGTCACTCAGCAGTTGAGGACAAACAGCTGCATAGGGCAGGGATCAAGAAGCATCATAGGTACTGCAGACAACTGAAGGTGACCCTGCTCCGAGAATGGAAAAAAAATGGAATAAATCCTTTGCTTTGATGGATTTAAGAGGGATTAAATTGGAAAACTGAAGCTTTGAATGCAAGCTGGAAATCCCAGGCCAGAAGTACATTTCTAAAGGCTGGATGTGGAAGGGAGATAGTATCATTCATTCCAACATTCAGGCACATTGAGCTTGTACTAGCAATGGGCCAAGCAGACAGTATGAATCTGCTCTTGGCTAACTAAATATATGAGGAACTTGTGATTCTTTTTCCTTCACCTGTTAAAAAAGAAAGCAAATTTTGATAACAGAAGGATTTCTAGAAGGCTAACTCATATCAGGATGACTTGATATGTAATTGTTTCAGTACTTGTTTAGCACAAGGCTGAATGATGCATTAAATTTTTCATTGGCTACATCTAAGCATATTTTAAATAGAGACAGATGACCTGCCAAAGAGAAGGAGAATGGATCTACTGTGGGTGGACTTACCAGAATCTTTATCTGATTCTGCTGCATCTCATCTGCCTGGCATATCTTACTGATTCTGCCAACAAGTGGAAAGCTTACTTTAAAGCTTTCTGGATGATTTTACTGGATGATTGTATGAAAGTGAAGTTGCTTTACCAATGTAAACTGTGCAGTGATGCAAAAAAATTGCAGAGCCTGGAGGAAAAATCATGCCATATTTGATAAGCAATTTCAATACATTATACACTGAGAATTCAGCAATTGCTCCTGAAAGCATGAAGATAGAGAAAATCCTTCTTTTAAAAATGGATGCTGATGTTCAACAAAAGAATATTAACTTTCCAGAATTTTTCTATTTTACACAGATTGGAATATTAATATAATCTTCTGGTTTAAACATTGTTAAATTATATGCTTTATTGTTCAGTTGTGAATCACCTAGACTTTGATACAGGATAGATGGCTACATAAATGTTATGAATAAATGAATGAATGAATGAATGAATGAATGAATGAATGAATGAATGAATTCAATCTATGATCTTTCTTTCCTGAAACTAGGACCAAGTTACATTTTTGGATCAAAATGCAGGCACAAAAAAGAACTCCTATATGTTGTGTCTGCAAAAAAATATTGCATATATGAAACTAAATTAGAAATACCTTTGTTGGTAATAGATTTGTCTGATATGTAAGTTCTTGGTGCTATTCTCCTGCATTTTTAGAAATTTATTTAAAAGAAAAAAAGGAACTGTAGAAGAAAAAATATATACAACAGATTATATGCAGTTTATAATGAAGGCATAATGACATATGGGCCAGTTAACATTCTTATGAGTAGACATGGAATATTTTGACTTCTAAGAAATGAAGCACAATTGTACAAAAAATGCTTTTTCAAGAGGCAACTGGACTTTATTTTTCTTTGAAAATATTTTGCTTCTCATCCAAGAAGCTTCTTCTGAAGAAGCTGATTGGACAAGATGTAAAATATCTTCAAAGCAAACAAAGAAAGTCCAGTTGCCTCTTGAAAAAGCACATTTGGGACAACCATGACCTGGATGACTGAAAATCTCCATAGACACAATTGCATTTGTGTCTACTTTTGACACAATATATTTCAGCTTGTACTGGTAGCAAAAATAATTCTTCCTGGCATTTCAAGGAAAAGCAATGGATGTAATTTTTATTTGTATACCATAACTCTGTTAACCTGGTTATTATTATGTATTGCTGAAGAATTTCTGCCCTTAATGTCTTGCACTCATTTATGTTGAAATAGCCCCATTGCTCAGCTATTGAAAATGTACACAACTGACTGGTTAAGGATAGAGAAGAAAAACATAATTAGCCTATACTATGTTATCAACAGCTCAAAACATAACTCGGCAGGTGCAGTGTGAGAAATAGCAGGTTGCATGCTGCCTAGCTGTGATTGCTTTGACATCCATGAATATAAATTTACCTAAAGTACATTAGAAGCAAGATCTATTTCTCATACCAGTTGACTCAGACTGGGGGAAAATGGAGCCAATTCTCAAGTATGACAAAAAAGCAACCTATATCAACATTATCAAATGCAGAAATAAGGTTCTACAAGGGACAATATGCATATGTAATGCTATACCAAAGATATAACAACAGAGTTGTTATTTCTGATGGTGTCAGTAATTTACAAATCTGTCTATCTATCTATCTATCTATCTATCTATCTATCTATCTATCTATCTATCTATCTATCATCTAGCTATCTATAAATGGATGTGTGTGTGTGTGTGTGTGTGTGTGTGTGTTCCAGCATAACTCTGGAATGCCTCAAGCAATTTCAATTAAATGTGGTAGAGAGATGACTTACTTTCTGGAAAAAAAAATACCGTGAGGGTAAGACACTCCTAACACCGCTTGGAGGTGTGTGTGCATGCCTTAAAATGGATTCTATTGTACAGCAAGTGGAGTTGCCATGGTAATGGCTTCACAGTACTCCACAAGGGGGCTCCCTCTGGTAAGGGCCCCTCAGCTTCAAGCAAAGAGGGCAAGTTGTTGGGAGAGATGCCTGCTAATGCAGATAATCTCAAAGGTTGTTCACTGTAGAAATTTTTCCAAGGCTGTTGCCCAGAGCAGTTGGGTCTCTAATTCTAACCACAGTGGTTGAGGTAACAGGCCCAGGCCCAAGATGTCTGCAGAGAAATGTCATGCAATCAAAGGCTACAAAGATGAAACACCAGCAGAGACAAGAAACTCCTGAGGACAGGAATAGAAGACTTGTGACTCTGTGATAGAGAGCTACTGCATCTAGAAATTCAGAGACAATAGCTCCGACTAAAGGATAAAAGATTGTGGTTGTAAGTCGAGAACTACCTGTATGTGAGTTTTGCTCAATTTTTTACTTTATATATGAAGTACCTTTATATATGAAGTCAATGTATTGCAGGGGATAAAAGCAGCATATTTTGGGCTCGAATTGTCCCACTGCAATGGAAGGGGCATCTAAACTGCAGCAAAGAATAACATAAATAAATGAATGCATATTTCAATTTAGTTTTAACTATATGAGAAGTAGCTCCTGAAATTCCTCCAAATGGGAAGTTGGCTGTAGCTTGCCTATGCAGCTTGCTTCCAGAAGTCTGTAGGTGGGGAGTTATTGCTCAGCATCTTGGACTATACTCTGTTTTGCTTTAGAATAGAACAGAATTCTTTATTGGCCGAGTGTGATTGGACAGACAAGGAATTTTTCTTGGTGCAAATGTTTTCAGTGTACATAAAAGAAAAGATACATTCATCAAGAATCATTAGGTACAACACTTAATAATAATCATAGGGTACAATAAGCAATCAAATCATACTAGGAAACAGTTAATATAAATCATAAGGATACAAGCGACAAAGTTACAATCATACAGTCACAAGTGGGAGGGGATGAGCGATAAAAAGTGATGAGAAGATTAATAGTAATAGTAATGCAGACTTTGGAAATAGTTGAACAGTGTTGAGGAAATTATTTGTTTAACAGAGCAATGGCATTTGGGAAAAAACTGTCCTTGTGTTTAGTTATTCTGGTGTGCAGAACAATTAGACACAAGGACGTTTTTTTCCTGAATGCCATCACATAGGCGGGGAGTTATTTCCCAGCATTTTAGACTACACTCTGTTTTGCTTTATATCATTTGGCTATATATTTTGTCACAGGTTGATGTTCTGTGTTAAGATGGCACAGTGGTTAGAGTGCAGTATAGCACTACTGTAAGATCTCATGGAATGCCTCTTCTGTAATGTATGTGTCTAATAATGTATTCACACAAGATAAAAATGTAGAACAGATGGTCAGCTATTTGTTCAATAGCTGTCTATATTGTGGTACGCTAAGGGATTGTAGAGGAATGAAAAGTGCTAAATGCTGCCAAAGGCTTTTTTGGGACACTTTCTGATTTCTGAGGAACTGGACAAGAATTTAGGCTTCTCTGGTTGATGATGATAAGTGCCAATTTGGATTAGTGAAAGAGTACAAATCCTGAGACCATATATAGATTGCATGCAGCCTTAAAAAACGTGTAGGCAAACTTTCCAGAGCTTCTTCCTAAGTTGCTACCGATCATAGTTGTAAGCGTGCTGTTATAATATTTACTAATCCCAGATCCTTTTGTGCGTTTTCCACCTACTTTGTCTTGGAACATGAGTGTGATTCTGGGGATATTGCTCAATGACCAAACTATTTATCAGTCTGAAAAAGGTACCATACCACAGGGATACCTGTTTACACCTGGGAAAAACCAGTTCCAAATCCCCACTTATTAAGTGACATTGAGCAATTATTGCATATTATCTCAACTCACCTAAAAAAACTGTAGGGCTTAGGCTGAGGCATATATAAGATAAAGCACCAGAGACTAACATTATCTTGGGAATAATCTTTTCTTTCATGTATATAAAAAATTACAGTGCGAAATGATAAATAGAAGTACACTTAAACCAGTAACAGTGGAAGCAGGGCCATATCAGTCGTAAACATTAACTGCTTGAAATGCCAGATGCTACTTCTGTCTAGATACATCTGAACCAAGTAAAACAGGCTCTTTCTCCCTTTGCAGAAAGTGCCAGATCCCTCCAAGGCAAATAGATGTGATTTAAATTTATGTTCTAGAAAAACATAGTCAAAGATCAACTTAATGTCCATTTAAAATATATTGTCAAGAGCTCAGAAGTGTGCAGTCTAGGAAAACAGCCTGGGAAGACAGCTTTATAAACTGGGGCAGCCACTTTTTTTCCCATCCTTCTGCTGAAATTTAAGGATGGAAAGAGAGATAGAAGACAGGAGGATTGATTCGACCTTCCAAAGCTCTAGCAAGATTAAGATAGCAATAGCACTTATATACCATTTCATAGTGCTTTATAGTCCTCTCTACGAGGTTTACAGAGTCAGCATATTGCCCCCAACAATCTGGGGCCTCATTTCACTGACTTTGGAAAGATGGAAGGCTGAGTCAACCTTGAGCTGATGAGAATTCTGCTGGCAGTCAGCCGAATTAGCCTGCAATACTGCATTCTAACCACTGCACCACCGTGGCTCAAAGATGCATTGGAAATACAGCATTTCAAAGTATCTGAACATTAGGAAGACCTTAGTTTTGATGTTTAAGATCTTTCCATGATTAGTTTTATTTGGGATCATCTTTATTATGCTACCCAATACATCCAAAGAATGACATTGCCAATGTGTCATTCTACTAAAATTCTTTCAAATGTTTCATTCTGGCTATGCCATGTCTTCTTCTTCACAGTTTAAAAGAATTTAGCTTTTTCTTAACTAATAACATCATAGAACCAGCCAATTATTGTTATGTCAAACTAACAATAATGAGGACATGCTGCATATCCAACAGAAGTTGGGGAATAATATAAAGAAGTTACAATTTACTATTAGTTTAATAGATTCATTTTGAAGCTGTTCCTGTTGGAATTAAACAGACAACTTTTCCCTTCAGTGTGATGAACTCCATCCTTCCAAGTAGCTTTTGGGTTTTCCTAATCAGAAAAACTATAGGAACTCTACCCGATTCAGTCCTATAGGAATCCTACCTTCTTCAGTCAACTTTTGCTCTGATATCTTCCTTATGCACTCTTTGCTCCTGGTTTATGAATTGTCCTTCTGTTCTGTTTTTTTGTTAGGTTGTCTTGCTTTGACAGAAGTGAGCTCAGTTTGATCTACTTTGATTAATATTATTATGAACTTAGTTTTGAGAACCTGAGACATGCTTCCCCACAGTTCATTTCATATCCATTCTGACATTGTGAAATGTAATCTGACATGTGAAGTTACAGTAGCTCATTGCAATCTTTGGGAGATTATTGTATAGCATTTTTGGTTCAGATGCTGTGGATTTAAATAACAAACTTTTACTAAATACTTCCAAATAATCTCCTGAATTGATGGCTGTTTCACATAACATGCTAATTCCAAGTTAATTTAACCAGGATTTCCTCAGCCTAAGCTTAGTTTTCAAATATACCGTGCAACAAACTAACAAGGTTAGGTGTCCATAAAGCACAGTGATTCAATAAAACATACAAATGTCATCTATAGGGAGGTCATTGGTTAGGGCTACACAACATTTATAGCACAACATTAGTTGGAAGAGTAGGATTCACCTAGTCAAAACAGATACCTTAAAAAATAATAGCCATACCATTTAATAAATGAATAAATAATACATTAATAAATAAATTTAATAAGTTCTGTGTGCCCAAAGGAAAATTAGAGAAAAACCCTCTAATCCCCATATTGGTATTAATAGGTATCAAAAATATGTCAGAATTGGAACAGAATATAAACAGGGGGGGGAGATGTAAATGCATAAATGTATTGACATATTGGAGGAATAAACTATAATCCACTGTGTTGGTCCAGTGCAGGTTGGCAGATGTGAACCTGCTTATCTTGCATTCAGCAAGCTAAGAGTAATTTTCAAGAATAACCTCCCCCTATGCCTGAAGAGAAAAGATTTTGATCAGTGTGTGCCACCTGCTCCAACATATGTCAGCGAAACATGGACATAAACATAAAGTTAAGAGTGAAGATGCCTTCATCCTGCAGAGAATAGACAATGGCTAGAATGATGATAATGAAATGCATAAATAAATCACATTTAAATTTCTAAATTTGAGGATTTCTAAAATTACTTCAGCATACTATTTAGGCTTCCTAGAAATTCATCACTTATGTATGCATTACATAACAGCGGTAAGAGAGAGAGAGAAAAAAAACAAATTTTGCTTTGCAAACATTCCAGGCTGAACTGTGGGATTTAAACTGTTTATAAAATGTTTAATTTATAAACATTTTTATAAAGCTGTTTATAAAATGTTTACTAAAAAGACAAGAAAAAGCTGAGAGAATAGCATAGGACAGCACAGAGTAAACACATAACATAAAACTTGGACGAATTATCCAGTTGAGGCTCTGGAAAGATTAGATCCTCTCTCATAATTAAAATGTTATGTAAGAAAATAAAAAAAATCCTAGTTGTTGAAGTTATAATAAAAGTTTTGTGGAACAGTTCCACAAACAGTTAGATATGGTGAAATATTGAATGAAAAGGGTGAACTTAAATCTATGCAAAAACTAGAGGAACAAGGTATAAAGATGAATTGGTTTTCATATGCGCAAATACATTCTAGGTATGATAACGATTCTAAAACAGAAGATTTATATGATAGACTGATTTAGATAAGATTTTGACAGATACTGATGTAAAGGTGATTAAAAAACTATATGGATATTTATTAGAAATTAAATTAGAAGAAGAACAAGTTAAACAAACAATGATTGCTTGGGAGAATAATTTTGGACAAGGGATTGATTTAGAGAAATGGCAAAAATTGTGGTCTCAAAATTACAAAATGACAATGTCAACAGCATATAAAGAAAATTTGTATAAGATGTTTTACAGGTAGCATTTTTTCCCAACAAAAATAGCAAGAATGTTCAAGAACAAGTCTGAAAAATGTTGGAACCTGCGTGGATGCCAAAAAATATTGGATTAAAATCCATACATGGTTGGAAAAAAATGGTTGGAAAAAATGACAAAAAAGCATATAGACTTGAAACCAGAGATATTTTTATTGGGAATTTTACCTGAAACATATAGAAAAGAATTGAAATATTTGATTGTAAATTTATTAACAGCAGCTAGGACAATATTTGCTAAAAACTGGAAAAATGAGAAAATACCAACACAGAAGGAAGTTATTAAGAAAATAATGGAATGTGCTGAAATGAGTAGATTGATATTTGAAATCAGAGAACAAGAAGATAAACAATTTTATGAAATTTAGGATCTATTCTATCAATGGTTAGACAATAAAAATGGTAATGAAATATGTAGATTTTTAGAACATAATAAATATATAAAGATGCATTTTTTAAAATTATATATACAAAATGATTATAGGATAGATTTGAGATGGAAATATGGACTGTCATAAAATAAATTAAGCAAAATATGGATTATTTCGTAAAACATGAATGAATAATAGTATAGTCAAATGATTGATTAATAATGATATTAATATATTTAGGATTATTTGATTGACAATATGAGAACATATATAGTGTAATTCTAATTGAAGACTACGAAGTGGAAGCACAAAACAATTTGTAAACCAACCGACACACTGTCTGTACATATATGGAAGATGGTTTGAGGTTTTTATGTTGTGTTTGTTTATGTTTGTCTTAAAAAAACAATAAAACTTTTAAAACAAGTTTTGTGGAACAGTTGTTTTTCTAAGGATGGATTTTGACTTCAGACTTCTTCTATGGATTGGTTTTGATTTCAGAAGATTATGGATCTAATCTATCCCATTAGAAACACAAATCCTGTAGACATGGACATTCAGAGAAAGTCCAACATAGATAGTGGTGACAAGAACAAATGAATAAGATGTCAAGTACAAACAAACAAACAAACAGGAGCCTGAATAGAAAATTCCTTGTAGCACAGCTTTATGATTACTGGTCTGTTACAAAGAGAACTTTTTTTTACAATATATGAATCCACAATGGATTTTAATTAAAAACAACATAAAACATTTACAGCTGTAAATTCTGGAATATGTTAATGTGGCCATGCAATATTCAGTTCTAATTCTATCTCTGAATTCCTGGATTTTCATGTGTTTGCTTTTCCTAGTTAATGTCACTAAGTTATAAAATAAGCAATGTGCATTGTTTTTATTTTTATTCCATTAAATATTCATGCAAATGAGGGTTATTTCTAGGTCAACAAAAACCTAAGGAGTTCCATTATATTTTTAAGACAATGTTTAAATAACTGAATGCCAGCACCTAGGGAACTCCAAATTTCCTCTTATTTACAATTCAGTGTGAAATTTAGACTTCTTTTGCTGAAAGAAGAGTGAACTTCATTCATATTAGCCACAGATTACAATTTTTCTGAACATAAACAATACATATAAAATCTAAACTACAAAATATATCATCAAGGAAGTAATGAGTTATTAACTGAAAACAATCACACACACACAAACTTATATGTAGGTATTTATATACACCTGAGATTGTGAACTTATACATATACACAGATGGAATTCAGCCAGTTCTCACTGGTTCACCATTAGCTAATTGCTTATAATTAATTGCTCATGCAGTTCGGAGAACTGGTTAAAAATAAAGTGCAAGATAGGTTTTCCCCCACCTCTTGCTTCAGTTAATAGGTCTGGGCAGGTAGCCAAGAACCACTTAACAGTTACAGCTGCAATGCAGCTGATACAGGCTGAATCAAGTCAATAAACAACAGAAACTGACAGGATTAGGGCAGGGAAACCATTAATTACCCATTTAGGGATGGAACTAACCAAGATTACAAACTTTTCCATTATAAAGAATATTAAGAAACACTTCTGTGATCAGCTAATACTCCCTGGAGTTCCCCAAGACCTTTTGTAGCTGCTGCAGTGTTGGCTACTTCTTGTTTCTTCCTGGGGGAAAAGATATAGGAGTGGACAGTGCTGCAGCTTGATCATACAGGCCTTGAATTTAGTGCATGTGTGGTCCAGCCAGCTGTATTGCTTCTGCAAAGCATCCAATTTAAAACATAGAGAACATAGAATAATAGAGTTGGAAGGGTTAATGGCTTTTGGCAGCATGCCAAGGCTTTCAATTAGCCTGAGCTGCTACTTTTAGTTTCCCTCTCAGCTGCTGGTTTGCTTTGGGGTTGACTTTTTTTTAAAGGGGGAATGGCTGTTTTAAGTTTTCTGCATTGTTTTAGTGGTTCCTGGCACTGTCCTTTTGGAGTGTACTTCCCTCACTCTTTTTGAAAGCCTCTAGTGATGGAGCACCCACAACTTCTGAAGGCAAGCTATTACACTGGTTGATTGGTCTCACCCTTAAGAAATTTCTCCTAAGTCATAGGTTGCTTCTCTCTTTGGTTAGTTTCCATCCATTGTTCCTTGTTTTGCCTTTGGGTGCTTTGGAAAATAGATTGACTCCCTCATTTTTGTAGGAGCCCTTCAAATTTGCTGACAGAACAATTTATCATTGGAACAACTTGCCTCTAGAAGTTGTAAATGCTGCAACACTGGAAGTTTAAAAAAGAGATTGGATGACCCTTTGTCTGAAGTAGTGTAGGATTTCCTGCCTAAGTAGGGGGTTGGACTAGAAGACCTCCAAGGTCATTTCCAACTCTGTTATTCTATTCTATTCTATTCTATTCTATTCTATTCTATTCTATTCTACTCTACTCTACTCTATTCTATTCTAAATATTGGAAAAGTGCTATTTTATTTTGCTATTTTATTGTGAGTTGGACTAAGGAGAAATTTCCGCAGGGTGAGACCAATCAAGTTGGCCACACCCACACAGTCACATGATTGATTTCTCAGAAAACACCGGGAGCCACAAAACTTGGGTAGATGTGGCTGTGGGGGTCGTCATGTGATTGGGTGACAGTGACATTGAGTTGGCCATGCCCACCCAGTCGCATGACCACCAAGCCATGCCCACAGAACCAGTAGTAAAAAAAATTGAATCCCACCACTGTACATCATATACATATACATACACACAAAATTGTTTTCAGTTAATAACTCATTTCTACCCTGATGTTACATTTTGTAGATTAAATTTTCTCCCTCTCTTGCAAAGCAAGCAAAGAATTGCCAGCATTATGACAAATACTAATTAGTTTATCACAATTCATGCACTGCAATTGTGGTTCAGTAGGCAAAATGAATAATAAGAATGGAGCTTTATTGCTGATTAGAATCCACAAAACTGTTTTATAAGAGTCAGACTGCGGGTCCAGGTCCCAAGAAGTATCTAGATATATCACAGTAGAAACTGTACTTAATTGTTTGATTGTATGCCTCCCATCCAAGACAACTGCCTTATTTCATTAGTTCCACAGTGTGATAGATTTCCCTCTGTTGAATGAGGACCTAATCTACTTTTAAATGATTTATGTACATCTAAAGGTAATCCATTGTGTTCTTCAGGTGACACTTGGAATCCCTGATTTTCACTGCTCATGTTTGGCAATAAAATCTTTTTGAGTTTTCTTAATTGAAAAAAAAAAACAAAATAGATTTGCATAAGTGCACCAAAACATGCCTACCCATCCCTCTCCTATTGTTTCTTTTTTTATTTATTCATATCCATTTCATGTATTTATAACCATGCTTATACTTATACTTATACCTGTTATATAATAATTGTTTGACAAAATAAATAAATAAATAGATACCCTAGGTTGATTATTTATTTATTTATTTATTTATTTATTGCATTTATATGCTGCCCATCTCACCATCAGATAAAGACTTGCGACATGTCAAAAAAAGAAATGATAAATATTGACATTAAAATTAACAAAAATAGTTAAGACGGGGTGGATCTTCTTTCAGCCCATTTAACAATCTCCAGAGTGGGAATGCCCCCATTTTACAGTCCAGTCCACAGAAGACTACAAGAGTGGAAGCAGATATCATCTTGAGGGGTATGATGTTTCAGAGGGCCGGAGCCACAGCAGAAAGGGCTTTTCTCCTAGACCTTACCAACCAGAATTCAGTGAGTGATGAGTTCTGTAGCATATCCATGTTGGTGCTTGTTGGGAGGGGGAGGCAATCCCATTGGAGTGGTTCCTTTTAGTTCATCTGAGCAACAATACCTCCAATTTAGTCCTATTTCCTTTCATAAATTTATTATGGTATTTTCTCATCAGGAATCTGAGCAACAATACGTCCAATTTAGTCCTGTTTCCTTTCATAAATTCATTATGGTATTTTCTCATCAGGAATGATTCGGTGGCTAGAGACTAATACTTAAGAAGAATGGTTACAGGAATCGGGTATGTCTAGTCCAATGAAAAGAAGGACTAGTGAGGACATGATAGTAGTGTCCCAGTATTTGAGGGGCTCGTACAAGATGAGAAACATAATGCTAAAAAGGCAAGATAAGAAACAATGGATGGAAGCTAAACAAAACGAGAAACAACCTAGAACTAAGGCAAAATTTCCTAATGTGAGAGCAATCAATCAGTGGCACCTTTTATCTTCAGAAGTTGTGGGTGCCTTGGCTCAAATGTTGACTTATAATTACTATTTTATCCAGGTGAAGGTTATAGAAATGACAGCTGTATATTACATAACATGTAGATTTTCTAGAAAGTGATGCTGTCAATATGACTTTTCGGTTTGGAATTGTGAAGAACAAATTTTTTATTCTGATGAACTTTTCATTCATGCATTATGTTGTGATGATTTTATTGAATTATGTTTTGATGAAAATTTAATCAGAGTAGTTTTCTATTGAAGAGAAGCATGCAATTAGGAACAAAAACATTTTTGCATTCAGTTTACTCACAATATCCTGGTTCTCTGTGTTCAGATTTCCATTTATAATAAGTTCTAGAAAATTAATCTTTACATTCTGATATTATTGCCAAACTTTGCCTTTTAAAAAAAAATCATTTAGATTGACCTTGATAAACAAAAGTTTTCTTTTTCATAATGTCTTTGGGGTTTTAATTTACTTTTTTTCATATCAAAAATTTAAAACATTCAATTTTATATGCAACATTGAATCAGGCTGCCCAACATACAGAAAGAGCTGTCTGACTTAATCTTTGAAGATGAGAGCATTAAATGAAGCAGAATCTTCTGCTTTCTGTTAACAAAAGTATTGATGAATACATAGTTTCAATTACTTGTTTCTGGCCATCTGCATGGGGAAAAAATAATAAGCCATATTTTTAAATCTAAAGTGGAAATGGTTATATTCCAAGTTCTCTCTCTCTTTAATTCTGATTTAATTTATGAGCAGCTTGTGGTGCTTTAATACTGTTTAATACATTCTTGTCTATTCTAGGAAGTAATTGTTTACAATTGTGATTGCTTGAATCATAAGCTACCAACTTCTTAAATAAAAGAAAAACGAACCAGCTGCATGGACTTTGTATTATATATTATATAATGATGATAGGATGCATATGTTCTTAACATATATTTTCTAATTATGCCAAGTTAAAAAAAAAATCAGATCTGGGGAGTCCAGGTGAACTAGTAAGGTATCTTCATTATTATTAATATACCATTCTCTATTATTATAACCTCTATAACTCTTTTTATAGTTTTTAATACTTGTTAATAATGGTTTTATTTATTTTTTATTTATATATTTATAATGGTTTTAGATATTTATTGTTGTATGCAGCCCAGAGTCATTTGTTAATTGAGCCCAAAATTATATTACAAAGTGAGATAGTTGTCAAATGAGTTTTCATGAGGTTTTTTTTTTTTTTTTGCCACAGTTGTTAAGTAACTCCTTGCAACTGTTAGGTTAGTAACATGGTTGCTACTTCCCATTGACTTTGCCTGGCAGAAAGATACACAAAGTGATCACATGACCCCAGATTACTGCAACCATCATAAACATAAGTCAGCTGCCAAGCATTCAAATTTTTAGCATATCATGCAACAGTTTTGTGAAAATGATGATTAAGTCAAATTTTTCACCTTTGTAGCAATAGCAATAGCACTTAGATTTATATATTGCTTCACAGTGCTTTACAGCCCTCTCTAAATAGTTTACAGAGTCAGCCTCTTGCCCCCAACAATCTGGGTTCTCATTTTACTTGCCCTGGAAGGATAAAAGGTGGAGTCAACCTTGAACCTGGTGAGATTCAAGTTGCCAAACTTCAGGCAGCTGGCAGTCAGCAGAAGTAGCCTGCAGTACTACATTCTAACCCCTGCACCACGAAAACTCGTAACTTCAAGTGATCACTAAACAAACTGTTATAATTTGAGGACTGCTGTATAAATTAGATAAATAAATAAATTAGTTTCCCTTTTATTCATTCCCTTGTGAATGAATAAATGAAATTTATTCATTTATTCCCTTGTGCTATCCTATTATATTTAACAGTAAGTAGTACTTCTATCCTTCTGTTTACTTAAGCTGTAAACATGATCTCTTCTAAAGCTATAAACATGATCTTATCTTATTCAATTCCTGATAATTGTCAATTTATTTATATTTATTTAGGTGGCTTATATGCATAACTGATAGGCCCAGAACAAAGATGCCTGAAAGATACAGGCATCTTTATAGCATTAGAAAGGAAATAGAGTAGGAGCCCAATTAATAATTCTGAAGAAAAATGCTGATTGCTCTGATGTGTCTTCATAAGTCCCAGGGGATGCTACAGTGGACAGAAAGAGAAATGGCTTAAGGGAAAAATGAAGGAGTAAAAGGAATGAGAGAATGCATGGTTTCAAATTCATATGTAATAAAGACTTTTAAGTTACAACTTTCTCAAAAATCTGTGTTGTTTTTTTTTCCTAAAAAAAACAACAACCCACAAGTTGATGTCTTGGAGATGACTCATTTTGATAGAGTTTTATTATTAATGGGTAATGGAACAAGATTTGTTTTTTGGAATCAGAAACAATTGCATGCAAAAAATGCATATATGTACACAAATGTATTCCATCAAGCAGAGTTAGCTTTAGTTTACAAACAGATCTTTCAAAAGATGTTTTAGTTTAAAAGAAGGGGTTTCAAAAAGTGAGATAAGTAGCCAAGCAGTGTCTTCTTGACAGACATTAATTTTCTACATTGGCTTCTGATTGAGATTTTATTTTGTGCTTTGGTTTCTTTGTAAAGTCTCAATCTCTTAATGGAGCTTTCTACAGTAATCATTGTCCCTACCCCCATCAGCTTTGAGAATTTTTATAGAAAGGAGGGATATAAATTGAACCAATCAGTAATAAAACAGCATCTAAAGCTCCAGGACCTAACTTAGCAGTATGCAGATAGCCCTATTAAACCATAATTTGACTGCACTGGTGCCATCTGCTGATAAAACAAGTTGCATAGTGAAATGGAACTTTCTAGACCAGAATGATAGGAGATGCATAGAAAGAGATAGGTTTCTCTCCTGGCTTTCAAAGTGAGCATGCTATTTTCTCTGTAACTGAGATGGATAGATATCTTGATATACCAAAAAGCTGGGAGCAATTACATTAGAGGAGCAACTTTGGGGATGATTAGATCAAATATACACTAAGACCCATTTGGATCTATCCTCTATAGCAATGGATCCAATAAGAATGTTCATACTTTTTCATACTTCTGGATGGAGGAGAGTGCCAATGATTTTCCATAATATGAAGCATTTCTCAAGTTGTTGAGATAGAAAAGCCAAGAAAAGGAGAAGGAAGGAAAAGGAAGAAGAATGAGGAGAGAGATGGTAAAAGAGGAAAAAATAAATAAAGGCACAAATTGCTAAGCATGGGAACAGCCAGATAGCTGAATATCTTATTATTGCAAGGAGAAGAGATGAGTTGCATTGGCAATGGAAGTGGAATAAAAATAAGAGAGAAATTAGTGGTGACAGGCCACCATAGAAGACATTGGCTAAACTTCTTCATGAGGTCCAGGTACTGGCAGCGAATATCAGGTACTAGCTGATCCAGAGCTGCCCAGATATTGGCAAACTCAGAAGATTAGATGCAGGTACTTCTCAAAATCCCAGACATGGTCAAGGCTTTAGAAATGTGGGACCTCACAATACAGATTGGAGAACTAAAGAAAAGTAGGACCTTGAGGATGTTATTTTTGGTACTTCCCCTGCTTCCTTTTGAGTCACATCTAGGACATGGTGCTAAGGACTCTTTTTTATACCTACACCACCAATCTATGCTATTCTACAGCTTTTAAAAATCCCCCCTATGCGTCCATATATATGTTACCTTAGTGGTAATGTCAGTTGTTTTAAAAATTGATGGAATCTTTCCCAGTCACAGCTGAGTCCTTTTGTGATAATTGTTGTCTGTCTGTCTGTTTGTCCAAGTTTCAATTTTGTTATGAAGCAGGACAACTCCTTGCATTAAAAAAAATACCCCAAACCTTAAAAATGGACATAGGCAGCCTCAGAAAGACACAGTTAGGATTTATTATGCTCTAACCCACATGGACATTTTCTATTTCCACATGATGAGAGTACATTTTCTGTTTCAATTGAAAATTTCCCATCAATTATTGAGAATTTGATGTTCTGAAATAATTTTCAAGCATTTTTTAGAGGTCACATGAAGACCTCATCAAGGAATTTGCCATATACAAATTGCCTCATTTATGGAAATAGTATTTCTTGCACAATCAAAGAGAAAAATGGGACCCACTCCTCTAACCCTTTGCAAATCTTCTGCAGCATCAAATAATAGACTGTGTTACTTCTAGCAAGTATCTTTGCAAGTATCTTTAAAGTTACAGGGAGGGGAAAACATGACAAAATGAAACCACTTCCCTCTTGTATAAATGTAAATGCTGGTAGTTTTACATAACTGTATTGAGAAATCACGGCTTGAACTATCTTGCTTTGCATGTAATGAGTCTATCTCATATATCAGTTAGTAGTCATTAAACCTTTTAAGTCGTATTACTGACATAAATGAACTTTTGCACGATATTCTAATTTTTCGAGTTTCACCTGTAATTGGGATCAGCTTCTGATTTAAGTAACCATTGGCAGAAAGTGATAGCCTGAGTAAAATGTTAGATATAATGGGTCTTTGTTTCAATTATTGTTAGAAGCTTGACAATTTTATTCTTTATGAAATCGGTATGATTTGTCCTATAATTATCAAATTGCTATAAGAGATCTTATGAGTAATTTTTAAAAATGAATACTTGTACATTTTAATATACTAAAGATATATTTTATGCAAATAGTTTAGATAGTTCTTTTAACAAAAAGTGGCACATTAATTTTTTAAACAAAATAAAACCACACAAACCACACAAAGGTCTATGATCCATTTCTCTCTTCACTTAATTTTCATTAAAAAAAATCTATTTTCTATTGCAAAATAGAATCCCACCATATACTGTTATTGCTGTCAGGTTTATTTAGAGAGTGATATTGGTGTTTCTTTCAATGTGCATTCTCTACCAATCAGTTTTAAAACTTTTATATTCCACTGACATCAGCTTTAGCATTGTTTCTGGTCATTACCCTTTTTCAAAAATATAAAAGAAAAATCTTGAGAACATCTATTGATTATTAGATCTAACTATGTATTAGTTAGATTGTATTATTACATTTAACTATGCCCGGCCAATTTCATTGACTGCTAGTAGATGAGAAGAAGGTATAATATCCAAATCACAAGCAGTTTTAAATATGCTCAATAGAGGAATCACATACTTTTCTTCTAAAATTGAAAATCAGAAGTACTGTGATGTACAGCCCCGGAGGGCTGTGATGTCATCACAGGAGTTCCATGAATTAGTTCCATGGATTACACAACAAATTAATATATGATTTTATGAAATTTTCTTTGAACCCAAGACTCTAAATGGCTAGGATTAAAGTAAGGCTCTGGACTAATAAGGATGGGAAGTGTCTGATGAAACCAAATATCTTTTAAACACCCTTGGTCTTGGACTTGTGCCTCCTAATACTGTATTGGGGATCATGGAAGAAAGTGGAGAAATAATTGTATCCACAATTGATGTGCAGCCGGAGCTATTAAAAATGGAACCATACTTCTAAGTAATGAAGCCTCACATGAACCTTAACTTGCAGATGAGTAAAGAGTTGCATCTGAGTTGGGCTGGTGTTTTGTAGATATTCTCACCATTCCAAGCTACATTGTTTAAGTGAAAGCTGTTATTGCCTATTGTTTAAGTAAAAGTTGTTACTGCCTAAAATTCAAGCAAATGTCAGTTCTAGCAGATGGTGTCCATTAAATACCATAGGAAATCTACTACACCAAGGCCTATTAAATTAAGTTTATATTGCATATGCTTTAATCTAGAGTCCATTTTTCCCATGATATTTGCAAAAGGTTGCATTTGATCCAAAATATTCAAAGAACCTTATAAAAGCTAAAGTGCACTTTGTAATATTTCTCATCCATGACATAAATGTAAGATAAAGACTTATTTAAGCTGAAAGAAGGGAGAACTCCTAAGCATTCAACCCTTTTCCATCCATTTCCCCCCCCCCCCATTATTGCATTAGTGAAGGCAAAGTTCAAGCATATGATGGCAGTTCTGACATTATCTTGGGTAACAACTGACATGTCAATGATTGTTTTCCAACCCAACCCATATATCCATATCCTAGTATATTTCCTATGTGGCACTATTTATTCTCTTGAAATGGGGAAAAATAAGCCTTTTTTCATGAAACCTTCTTCTTAAAATTCCTCTATCCTTTTTGAAACTTCTGTTGTCATTTAACAAACCACATTTAGATTGCTTAATTGAGCACTTTTTCCCCCTTATTATTAAGGGGAATATATTATTAATATATCACAGGCGTTGGTTTTAAATTTGAGGCTAGCCTATTGCTGTGCCAGGATGTTTTTTTCTACATCCTGATTGGTTGGGAGTCTTGGTCTGTGTTTATTGGACTTGGAGTTTGTTTGATTGGTGTTTCTGGTTTCTTCTGTCTGTTTTGTGGCTTTGATTGGCTGGCAACACTCTGTTCTTGTGTTGGAGGCTTTCAGTGCAGCTTGGCTTCGCGTGAAAGGACGGCTATTATCTGTTAGGAAGCTAGGTTTCATCTGGGTGTCTGTTTGGGGTGTGTTTGAGCTGGAGGTATCAGATGGAGTCTGTTTGTGCCCAGGTGTTTGCCTGGCTTGTGGTGTGGAGATCTTTCTGTTTGTGAGTGTAGGCTTCCAAATGATTGACAGTCTGGTGGAATCATCTCTTCTATTCATACTTTCAGGTCTTTTTTCAATCTCTATGGCTTCTCTGATGATTCTGTGGCTGGGGTTTTCTATAGTGGCTTGGGTTTTGGTGCCATTGAAGTTGATGTTGTGACCTGTGGCTTTCATGTGTTGGACTAGTGAGGAGGTGTGTTCCAGCTTTTTTACTGCATTTTTGTGTTCATCCAATATTAAATATTTTATAGTTATATTTATATATATTACATGTTAATATTAATTATTATATCATTAATATTAATATATATTAATATATATTAATATTAATATTTATATAATATATTATATTATTAATATATTATTATTAATATGTGTGCACTATCCAACTATGGTGGCTAACACTCAATATCTGTGTAATCAAACAAAATTTCCCAGTTATACCAGATAAGATATTTCTATATATCTATGATTTGGCAGCAACATGTAGCAACCTAGCTGTAATAAAATGTTTCCAAGATTTAATAAAACAGTTGAACATGAATGCTCTTGTGAAATGCTCACATTAATCCTCCTGCCTGTGTGTTTCAAATCTGAATTCTAACTGGATTCAATGAGATGCCACAACTCGTTGACAATGATATAAACTCAGAGGAGCTCCAGCACGCTAACAACCATTTCATATATACTCCTAAGATCCACTTCTTTTTTACTTTTTATAAACAAAGTTGAAATAAAATTTATCTTGGAGCTTTAAAACTTTAACTAGAAGTGTTAAGTGTGGTCACACCTGCCATTAACTTTCAGCTAGGATATTATTTTCTCCTAATATCTGGATCAGGGTTCCTGCCTTGTTGCTCCCAGACAAAGCAATAACTGACGTGTAATCAGACCAAATTTTGGAGAGTTCAAGGTATTTTCTTTTAAGTGATGTTAGCAGAAGCAGTCAAGTGAGAGTGAAATGACTGCACATTTCAACATTGTGTTCATTTTCTGGAATCTGTCGTGTGTGAACATAACTGATGTTTATTCTCAGAAGGGCATAGCTTAGACTACAGTCTTAGGGAGATATTGCATCTCTTTACATGGATTTAGATTCCATTTAGTATGGAATATTTCACTTCTAAATGGAGCAAGGCAGATCAGCTGGATATCATGATCTCTTGGTTTTTCTTCTGCTTGGGGGTATTGAATTTTGCCCCAAAGACCTGCTTTTACACTCTCCATATGATATGAAATCCTGACAACAATGGTTTTATTTATATAAGTATTCTGTAGTTTCTATTCTGGCATAATAATGAACAAGTTGATCAAATTTTCAAAACGTTTCTGTCCTGTTTTGTTTGTTCTTTTCCAAAATTCAGTGTATTTCCTATTTTTGCTTTTCCATGCAAAGGAAATTTCGATATGCTACAAAAAATAGTGTAGATAAGTATTTAATAATGATCTCCTTAGGCTAGGAGAACTTCAGCTAAAAGTATATTCACTGCACAGTATGTAGAGAAGAGTGGTAGCTATTGGCTGAACTGATAATGTAAGTAACTTTAACAATGACCATCTTTCTGTTAATTTTTATTGATCACCCAAAGTAAAACAGATTCAGCTGAACAGGTGGCCAAAAATATGAAAAGAGAGATTAAAGGGATATCAACAGCTTTAAATGTAGTTTAATGGTAATTAAAATGTATAATTAGACAGTTGTTATGTGAGGTTTTCTATTCCAAATAATAGCCTCTTTACTTAATTTGTACCAAATGAGGCTAATGTATTTTAAATGCATTAAAGCAAGTATGTTACAAATAGTAAGGACTTAAAATAGGAGTCTTTTGTTTTATTCTGCCATAAAAAGTTATAGAGTAATGATACAAGCTGCCTCTGTATGAGAGAAAGTAGTTGTCAAATCCTCTTATTCCTCTTTTTATTTTTTTAAATAACTCCAAATGACAAAATTTATTTCTGTACTTCATACCTGCGTTCATTGAAGGAGACACTGACATGTTAAACATGCTTGTCAGTGGCCTACTTAGTTCTCTGAAACAGGTGCACAAGCTTGGAATTTAAATTAATCATTTTTAAAATACAGGGCTAGTGTATTTTTGCTGATCCTGCAAGTCACCAAAGGAGGTGGTTAACATTAATATCTGATGCTGCAAACCTTATAAAATATATGAATATAAAAATGGAAACATGAAATAAAGTATCTTTATTTGGAGCCTGGATAAGATTTTTTTACCGTGATTTCCAAGGCGTATATTTTTAAAGAGTGATGTATAGATGTTAGTATCTGTAGGATACAGTGACTCTTATTTTATCTCATGATGGATTGATAATGGCCATAAAGTTGTTGTTGACCCTTGGCAATTCCTAGATAGATTTTTCTCCATGATCATTTGTCCTAAGTGAGTCTTTTAGTTCTTCCAAGGATATAGCCATGGCTACAGCTACTGAGTCATCCTCTTCCTCTCTTCCCTTGTACTTTCCCATTGGAGCCTTCTCTAGACCCTGTTTATGTAATGTATATTAGATGTGGAGAACCTTCAAGAGCTACAGGTAATGAAACTTCATTTTAATGTGTGCCAATTAGTGTACATTCAAAATGACAATAAAGTTGTTTTAAATTCTCCAGAAAGCTAGGTGTTTGCCAAACACAGCTTTGCTGGCTGAGGAATTCTAGGAGTTGAAGTCCTCCAGGCTTAAAGTTTCCAAAGTTGGAGACCCGTGGCCTAATATATCTCAACAAAAGTAGGATAATTTGAGATAATTTGAGCTTCATTGTGAGAACTCTGGGTTGATTATTCAATGATGCAGAACAATGATGTTCTCTTACCTGTCCACAATATGGAGTCTTCTACAATATCAAAGTTTAAAAATGTTAATGTCAATGCTCTTCCTATCCTGCTTCTTTAAAATCTAACTTTTATTTTCACAGAGTGTAGCAGGGAATATTATTGCACAATTCTGATCTTTGTAGATACAGAGAAATCACAGCATTTGATATCATTTCCAATGTCTTCAGGATTGTTCCACCAAATGATATGAGTTTTTTTCACTTCTTCTTCCTTTCCTGTTAATGGTTGACCCTAAAATGCAAAAGTGAAGTTTGAAGTTTTCAACATCAATTCTTAGGAAAGTAGCTCTCCCTGAGTATAGTTAAAATATATCTATTATATCTAACTTTACTCCCATTTTCTTGCCACTATGTTTTTTTTTTACTTTTATTACTGGAGTTTGTAGTATTTTTTATTTTGACTTAATTTTTATTTTTTAAAATTTGTATCCTATCTATATTATTTTTTTAAAATAACTAAACTTTGAATTATTTTCCTCTTTTTATCTTTCCCACAATAACAACCCACTGAGATGGGCTGGGCTGAGAGACAGTGACTGGTTAAAAGGTACTATGAATTCATGTGCAATATTACCCATGCATATTACTTACAGAATAGTGTCATTAGCCTATCATAGATTAGTTATGTTTCTTCAATTTTAAAATCATGGTTATCTACTTCCAATCCATGTTCTATATATCATCTGTCTATGCATTATATTTATATAATAACAATTAACCAACATAGTTTGTTTGTGCAAGAACAATATGAGTTCAAGTTGTGGCCACACAAATTATTTAATTAAAGAAATAATCATACAGAAGAAGACTTATTAAAAAACAATAAGAATGGCTTTTACAAAGGAAAATCCTACCTGATTTGCTGTAATTGAACAAAATAAATAAAATAATAAGAAAATAATACATCTGTTCATGGGCATAGCAGGATAAAGGTGTGCTTGTTTACATCAAGAAGGAAGGCTAAACAATAGACGACATAATTAAGAGAAAAATAGGAGAAAAGATTGTGAATGATACACAACATACAGAAAATTGATAACCTTTTTCTCAATTTTTCTCATAAACTAGGATTTGGAATAACAAAATATAGGGAGATGGAGAACAAGCAGAGCACATTGAAGAAAGGACTAACCAACTTTATGTCTCTATCAGTGCATCACAGTAAGCCATAATTGCTCCAGAAAAATCACCATTGTTTGAAATTATGGTTTACCTTCCCCAAACAATATGGGATTATTTCCTAACCCCATGCATTAGCAAACAAACCCAATCATTGCTTTCTTTAATCATATTCCAAAGACAGAGTTCATGCTATATTAATGAACACAGTTTCCAGCAAGAGAAACAATTGGAAATTGAGGTCCACACTTCTTAAAGTTACAGAGGTTAGAACATATAGCTTTAGCCAAATGAAGATGGCTCTCTGTAGTTCTAAATATGATGCTTTTTAAGTATGCCTACTTGAGGTTGTGATCTATGATTTCACTTGTTCAGAAAAATCAGAGTGAAAACTGAAGAAAATTGATCTACATTAAGAAATAGTTATAATTTATTATACTAATTCAATTTATCTGCCACCCATTTCATTACAAAGCGATTTTTCAACAGTTCCTGGAAAATAGTTTTCTAGTGTATTTCCATTCTTACTTTGCTTGCTCCAAAGAAGAAATTAGACTTAGGTGAAATTTGATTTTGAGTCCAAAACAAGAGACAATATTTTTCAGGCTGTTGTTTTCAACAGCAGTGATAAAAAAAACCCTTAACAAAAAAATACCAGCATTTGATTACAGAACAAGAGTTGTTTAGACAATTAGGTTGCAGCCTGTCTCAGCCATCTTCTACAGAACAGGCAAAAAAGAAAAGATAAGAAAAAAAACAGCAAACAACCAATGGCTTCCAGCCTCAGACTGTCAACTTGCCGTCTTTTTAGATTTCAGATGTCACATCCAGTTTAGGATAGGAAACCTCTGGGGAAATCTCCCATAGCATTGCAGGGTGAGTTACAGAAAAGTGATTGAAAATATATTTATAAACTGCCAGAAACTGGACTTCATGGTAAAAAAAAGCTAAAAGTACTTTGTGAATTATATACTACCATAGATAGTTTCATTGCTCAGTCTGAACTCCCTCCCTCCCCCTCTCCCTCTCTGTTTTACACACACATCTCAAAACAGATTTTGTGTCACACATCTTGTCATCAGCAATGATCATTTCTTTGTCTTTGTAGCAGGCAAATTTCTTCTTTATGAGTGAAGACTTCTACTGATCCATATTTTAAAGCATGTTATAGATTAATATTGCTAGGTTGTGATTCTACTTTCTGACAATGATTTTGTATGCAGCACAAGGAATTCAGGATGATAATGGAGGGTGATACAGCTTGATCAACCTGAATGATGTTCCTGGCTATTAAGTCTAGCTCTTCGAACTCCTAAAATTGTTCTTTCTGAAAACACAGCAGAATTATATGGCTCAGTCTTAAAAAGAAGAGAAGGTGAATGACTGTGTATCTATTGGAAACATTAGTCATTATCTAAAATTAAGGGAAAAATAATATTTGTGAATTATGCACAATAAAAGTTTGTAGAAACTGAATATTGCTATTGCTATCATTAAAAGTCAGAAAAGTTGTAAATTTACATCCATAATTTATGCAAGATATGTCAAAGATGTATTCACTTTAAGGCCCTGTCACACTGGCCGACGGATGCAAAACGTTTGTAAAAAGGACTCAGCGGAAGAGGAAAATTTTCCATCTGTTGTTATCCGCTCTCAAAAGTGCCCCGAACTTGCATAAGCAGAGTGGACAATACGGAAAGGAACGGACGGGGGGAGGACGTAGGGCGGATGGAAAGCGGATGCTCCACGGAAGCCTAGTGGATGGAAGCGGACGGGAGCGGATAGCACATCTGCAAGGCTTCCGGGGGAGAACAGCGAAGTGGACGCGGAACAGAAATAGTGGATGCAGAGCGGATGCCAAGCGGATGAAGCGGATGCAGAGCGGAAGCCTAGCGGAAGCCTAGTTGATGCCTAGCTGATGCCTAGTGTTCACTGCTGATGTGGGGAAGATGCATTGCGTCAGCCCCGCGGATATAAAGGGAAGCAGCTCGCAAGCAGGTCATCATTCAGAGGAAAGACCTGCTTCCAGACACAGCTTGCCAGCCATCCAGCCATCCAGCCATCCAGCAACCCAACAACCATGGGGAAGAAAAGGAAGCCTCTGCCATCTGCTGTCAGCCCTGGCAAGAGGGACAGGGCCACCCTCCCACCGCCTGGACCTGACTCTGCATCTGCTGGGGCTTCTGCTCCCGGGCTAACTCTTCTGATGCTGGGGCTTCTGCTGATGCTGCTTATGGTGGTGGTGGTGCTTCTGCTAGTGCTTACTCTGCTGGCACTGCTCCTGGTGCTGGGGCTTCTGCTGGTGCTTACTCTGCTGGCTCTGCTCCTGGTGCTGGTGCTTCTGGTGGTGCTTACTCTGCTGGCGCTGCTTCTGGTCCTGCTGGTCCTGCTGGTGCTTACTCTGCTGGCACTGCTCCTGGTGCTGCTGGTCCTGCTAGTGCTTACTCGGCTGGCGCTGCTCCTGGTGCTGCTGGTGCTGCTGGTGCTGCTGGTGCTCCTAGTCCTGCTGGTCCTGCTGGTCCTGCTGGTCCTGCTGGTGCTCCTGGTCCTGCTCCTGGTCCTGCTGGTGCTGTTGGTGCTGCTGGTGCTGTTGGTCCTGCTGGGCTTGCTGGTCCTGCTTTTGCTGCTACTGTTGTTGCTGCTGCTGCTGGTGGTGGTGGTGTGGAGTAACAGCTCCTACAACCTCGAATCCCTTCTGATGAGGACCCATATGGCCCTGCCAAAGGGAGGAAAAGGCAGACGCGTGAACGGGAGAGGAGGCAATACACAATTGAAGAGGAACATGAGTAGGAGGTGCTGGAGTGGCTGAGGGAGAATGAATATCTTTGGTGGAAGGGACACAGGCTCTATCGAGACACCAAGAGGAAGCAGGCTGCTTGGAGAGAGAAGGCGGAGAGCCTGGGCTACACTTCGGAGGTGCTCCTCGGCTGGTGGAAGCACATGCACACCTGGTACGGGAAGCTGCACCTCAAGAAATCTGGCCAGGCCGCGGTCAAGCTGACAGACAGAGAGACCTACGTGATGGCCAAGTGCAGCTTCTTGGAGGGTGAGATCTGCCACCAAGGAACAGCCCCTCTCACAACCCTCTCTCTCAAGCAGCCTGCTGAGAGCCAGTCCTCTTCTGGCCAAGAGTCAGCTCCTGTGTCCAGGCAGGTATCTGCAGAGCGTGCCATGATGGAGACCCCCCCGACAGCTGTAGTACCCATGGCGGAGCACGTGGAGGACCCCCTGATGCAGTGGGAGCAAGTAGAGGGCACTTCCACCATAGCCAAATCCGCGTCCACCCCGAGCTCCACCTCCATCGAAAGGCAGAGAGGCAGACCGGAGGGGCAGAGCCACACTGTCCTGCTGGAGATCAGGGATACCATCAGGAGCAGTGTAGATCTCCTCTCCCAGCTGGTACAAACCGACGTTCCATCCTCCAACCGCAAACCCTTCCTCACCTACGTCAACCAGACCCTCATGAACATGTCGGAACACCAGTACCAGGTGGTGAAGAACAGGATCACCGATCTTCTTCACAACCCTCCAGACCAAGCTGAACCTGCTCCCACCCAGTCCAGGCCTGCTCCTCCACCACAGGTGATGTCACTGCCCTTCCAAGGCTTTCCATAGGCCCTCCCCTACCAAGGCTTCGGCTACCAGGAACTCCAGCAGCACAGGCATCCCTTCCCAGTCCAGGCACAGGTACATTGGATGCCACCGGTGCCATTGATGCCACCGATGCCACTGATGCCACCGATGCCACCCACGCCACAGATGCCACCCACACCACTGATGCCACTGACGCCAATCCTCACCCATCTGCAGACCAGACAGCCCCACTACACTGCTCCTTCCTCCACCCCACAGCCAAGCCCAGACTCAGAACATCTGTCATCGGTATTGGGGCTGACACCCTATGTCATGGAGGAAGGGGCTCTCAACATCACGGGCCTGAGCCAGCTGTCTGAGATCTTCCTCAACACACCGTCCCCTGTTGTCCCCTCGGGGCCAGGCACCCCAGTGGTGCCTCAGACCAACACTCCAGCAGCAGCCATCTCCACAGCACCTGGACCCTTCACCCCTGGGACGATGGGAATGCCTCAGACTGATTGAGAAGAGTGCCAGCTACCTGTTGACTTTATTTTTGCTTTGGACACTTGACTTGGGTCATTTTTCTTTGACAGCTTGTTATTAAAAAAGATTATCTTTGCTTCACACACTTGCTTCATTTATTTTTGTCAATAAAGTCTTGGTGGAAACTTTTAGAAATGGTTTAAGCCTTTGAATGCTTGTGGGATGGGTAAGGATAGCAGTGGGATGGGCAGGGATACCTTTGGGATGGGTAATAGCTGTGGGATGGGCAGGGATACCTTTGGGATGGGTAATAGCTGTGGGATGGGCAGGGATACCTTTGGGATGGGTAATAGCTGTGGGATAGATAAACCTCCAGTGCAAGCATAGTGGGACTGTATGGTCTACCCTCCCAGCTGCCACACCTATGGCCCTTTATTATCAATAACAATTTAATCATTCATCAACACATTTCAACATAAACACAACTCTTTATTAAATGCCCTGTACATTGTAGGGCCACTCAACATACATGGCCCAATCTCATCAGTGTGATGAGACAGGCTGAAGGAAGCATCCATTAAGCATCTATCATCCTGTCTTGCCACTCCACTGCTCCAGCTGGGGAGTTGCACCAGTGTTTCATGAAGTTGCGCTGCTTCTTCCCTTCACGTGAAGCTCTGTTGGGGCCTTGCACATCCACAGTGTTTATCAGGTTTCGCCCGTGCCTCCATTCCCCAGGCTCCATGTCCCCATTGCCTTGTTGGAGGTCCAAGAGCCTGTTCTGCAACACTGGGTAGCTGGTGAGCATGAGATTGTGCAGGATGCAGCAAGCTTCCACGATCCTCCTCACGGTCTCTGGGTGATGCTGCATGGTGGTGAGAAGTACCTGGTACCTGTTGGCCAGGATGCCAAAGGCGTTCTCCACCACCCGCCTTGCCCTGGACAGCCTGTAGTTGAAGATCCTCTCTTCACGGTTGTGGCATCTGGAAGTGTAGGGCTTCATGAGGTAGGTTGTGAGGGAGAAGGCATCATCCCCCACGATGAAGTAGGACACATCTTGTGTGTCGTTGGGCAGGGGATCTGGATCTGGGAAGCCCATGATGAGGTTGCGTTCCAGCCCCTCCTTGAGGTGACTGGCATTGTATACCTGGGCATCTGAAGATGAGCCGTTGCCTGAAGCATTGATGTACATGAACTTGTAGTCAGCATCGACCATGGCGAAGAGGATGATGCTGAAGAAGCCCTTGTAGTTGTGATAAGTGGACCCTGAGTTGGCTGGAGCTTTGCAGGCCATGTGTTTCCCCTCTATGGCTCCAACGGTGTGGGGGAAGTTCCACTTCTGATACCACTGTTCTGCAAGTTTCCTCCAGCCTTGTTCAGTGGAGGGACACTGGAGGAGCTCCTCCAGGTATTCTTCGATGATGGCCTGCACCACTTCTCTGACCACAATGCTGATGGTGTTGTGTGGCACCCTCCAGCCGTACTGTATGTTTCTGTACATGGTCCCGGAGGCCAGGTGGCACAGAGTCAGTGCCACCTTCAGTCCAGGGTCCAGGATGGGATGGAAGTTGGTGCTTTGCTTGGTCAACCTGGATCTCAGCTGCTCCACAACTTCGTCAAACATGGCTGGCGGCATCCTCATGAAGTTCTGGAATGCACGAGGGTCTTCGTTCCTCAGCTCCACCATCAGCTTGTCATAGAGGCCAAACTCCGCTCTTCTCCCGATCCATTGTCGGACCCAGACACTTCTTGGCTGCCTCCTTTTCTTTCCCTAGAAAAGGTGAAAGAGCCTGAAGAGGGCTTGGTTCTGGTGTTAAATGATGGCGGCTACCAAAAGGAGCGTGCGATGATCCATGATGGAGAAGAATGGATGCTGTTGAAGAGCAAGAGCAAGGCTGAAGAGGTCTGCAAATCAGGGCTGCTGGACTGAAAGTGAGATCCAGGTGATTTCCTCCCCCTTTTTATTGGAAATGTCAGTTTTCCACTAGGTGTCCTTCCACATACTCCAGACATCCTGCCGACATCCTAAATATCCGAGATACGTCCCTTATACGAAGGTTTTTTTCCATTTTAATGCTTTATATCCGAGCTGCATCGACTTTCATCCTTTCTACGTCCATGCTACTAACGCTGTGTGTCCATTCTGCATCCATTTCGCTTCCTCCCCATGTCCATTTTCCGCTGGAGTGGATTTGAGTTGCGCGGATGCGCAGCGGATGCCTAGCAGATATAGCGGACGCGTAACAGATGACGACGGACGTATAACGGATATTCCCTGTATGCGTAGCGGATGTAGAATGGACGCGTTGGATACTTCATCTGCTAAAAAAGTTTTGTGGAGCTCAAAACTTTTTGAGTGGATGAAACCACAGTAGACGGATGCTGGACGCATAGAGAGTATGAAAAACGTATGTAGTGAGTACACAATGGATGAATCGCGTTTTCCAACGTATGGCAAGCTTTTTTGTCCGTTTTACATCCTCTTTGCATCCGTTGGTGCAGTGTGACCTGGGCTTAACTTTTTTTAAAATAATATCACTGTCACACTGTCTGTGGCACTTGGAAGCTACTCAAAATATTGTCTTTAACATTGCAACCCCTCGTGGCAAAAAACTTTATGAGATATCACAAACATACACATTCTTCTTTGGGTCTTATAAGCTTCAAGTAAGCTGATAATAAGGACTGTAAAAATGTGGGAAAGAATATTTGAGAATCTCTCAGCTTTTGGTGAAGAATGAATTTCCAGGGCTGGTCCTGCTGCCTATTAATCATTGAAAACTTAAGCGGATGCAATACTTGCCACAGGAGCAGCAGTGAGACTTCAGATCACACTCTGAGGGCCAAAGTAATATGACCTCCAAGTGAAAGTAAGCTTTACATCCTTAACACAAAGCCTTTATTTGTATGCTGTGCTCGCCTCTGTTATGCTCCACTGCTGGATATGCTGTCAAGTTATTGAGAATTGTATGGTTTTTTCTGATCTATCAAATTCCTTAGAATAAAAAAGCATTTTTCCCCACTATCCTTACCATTGTAAATAGTCAAGTTGGGAACAACAAGGAAAATTCAAGACTACCTGCAAGATCTGTTTTCATTTCTATATTTTTATTTTAGAATACCACATTAAATGGAGCAAGTGCTTGTCTTCTCTACTAAGGCCAATTGGTTTTATAAATGTAAGTTTTTTAAAAAGAATTTTTTGATTTATTCACACATCTCTCAGCCTACATTCCTCAGACAGAGAGCAAACCTTACGAACTATTGAAAGAAGCTCAACTGTTTAGCTATAAGTAGCATAAAGAACTTCCTAAGAAACAAAATATTTCTTTTATGCATCAATGAACAATTACAGTGCAGTAGCAATTACTCTTCCTACCAGTATCTATATTCATGCTCCCTTAATGTATGTATGTATGTATATATATGTATGTATGTATATGTATGTATGTATGTATGTGTATGTATATGTATGTATGTATGTGTATGTATATATGTATGTATGTATGTATGTATGTATGTATGTATGTATGTGCTGTTTAGCTTCCTTCGGGTATTATCCCACGTCATTGTAGTTCTGTTAAAGTTGTAGCAACGTTTCAGCAGAATCTCATCTGCCATCATCAGGCTTCTGTATTGATGTGGGTCTCACAGCTTTTGGTTTCAAATTCGAGGCTGGCCTATTCTGATTGGCTGGGAGTTTTGGTCTGTGTTCACAGGACTTGGAGTTTGATTGATTGGGGTTTCTAGTTCAGCAGAATCTCATCTGCCATCATCAGGCTTCTGTATTGAGTTTGTATGTGGGTCAGAAGAAAACAGACACCAACCGCTACCTCAACACCCAATCCCACCACCACCCAGCACAGATAAATTCCTTGGCTAAAACACTAATCACCAGAACCAAACGCCTGGCAGACAAGACACATATAAAGACTGAACTATGCACCCTGACTAAAGTATTGACAGCCAATGGCTTCCACAAAAACAAAATCACCAACTTGATCCACAAAAACACACCAAGACATAACAGAGACCTAGAAGATCAACAGACCTATGGAACAGCTGTCTTGCCCTACATAAGAGGTACTACAGATAAAATCAGAAAGATACTACACAGGCATCACATCAAGACTGCCTTCAAAACAGACAAAAATATAGCAGCCATCCTTAAAAACCCCAAAGACAAAATTGACTTGGAAAACCAAGGCATATACGAAGTTCCCTGTACATCATGCCCGTCCACATACATTGGACAGACCAATAGAAGAATAAGTACCCGCCTAGATGAACACAAAAATGCAGTAAAAAAGATGGAACACACCTCCTCACTAATCCAACACATGAAAACCACAGGTCACAACATCAACTTCAATGGCACTAAAACCCTAGCCACTATAGAAAACCCCAGCCACAGAATCATCAGAGAAGCCATAGAGATTGAAAAAAGACCTGAAAGCATGAATAGAAGAGATGATTCCACCAGACTGTCAATCATTTGGAAGCCTGCACTCTCAAATAGAAAGATCTCCACACCACAAACCAGGCAAACACCTGAGCACAAACAGACTCCCTCTGATGCCTCCAACTCGAACACCCCCCCCACAGGGCACCCGGGTGAAACCTGGCTTCCTAATGGATAGCAGACGTCCTTTCACACGAAGCCAAGCTGCACTGAAAGCCTCCAACACAAGAACAGAGTGTTGCCAGCCAATCAAAGCCACAAAACAGACAGAAGAAACCAGAAACACCAATCAATCAAACTCCAAGTCCAGTGAACACAGACTAAAACTCCCAGCCAATTAGAATAGGCCAGCCTCGAATTTGAAACCAAAAGCTGTGAGACCCCCATCCATACAGAAGCCTGATGATGGCAGATGAGATTCTGTTGAAACATTGCTACAACTTTGAAAGCACTACAATGACGTGGGATAATACCCGAAGGAAGCTGAACAGCATATATGTGTGTGTGTGTGTGTGTGTGTGTGTGTGTGTGTGTGTGTGTGTATGGATTTTCTGTTATTCGGATTTTCTCCCACGTAAAATTGGAAGTATCTAGGCAACGTTTCGATGAAATCAAATAACCAAAGATCCACATACAAATACCCGCAAAACCCTCAGAAAACATATATATATATATATATATATATATATATATATATATATATATATATGTATATGTATATGTATATGTTTTTTTAAGTTTTCGTGGGTACTTACATGAATGCAGTTCAGCTTCCTTCAGGTATTATCCCACGTCATTGTAGTGCTTTTAAAGTTGTAGCAATGTTTTAGCAGAATCTCATCTGCCGTCATCAGGCTTCTGTATATACAAACTCCATATAGAAGCCTGATGACGGCAGATGAGATTCTGCTGAAATGTTGCTACAACTTTAAAAGCACTATAATGACGTGGGATAATACCCGAAGGAAGCTGAACTGCATTCATACACACACACACACACACACACACACACACACACACACACTAAAGAAGCCTGATGATGGCAGATGAGATTCTGCTGAAATGTTGCTACAACTTTAAAAGCACAACTACAGTGACGTGGGAAAATAGAAAACCCCAAACACAGAATTATCAGAGAAGCCATAGAGATTGAAAAAAGACCTGAAAGCATGAATTGAAGAGATGATTCCACCAGACTGTCAATCATTTGGAAGCCTGCAGTCACAAACAAAAAAATCTCCACACCAAAATCCAGGTAAACACCTGGGCAGAAACAGATCCCTCCTGATACTTCCAGCTCAAACATACCCCAACCAGGCACCCAGATGAAACCTAGCTTCCTTATAAATGATAGCTGTCCATTTACTTGGAGCCAAGCTGCACTAAAAGCCTCCAATACAGGAACACAATGTTGCCAGACAATTAAGACAAAAAAAGCCACAAAACAGACAGAAGATATTAGAAACACCAATCAAGCAGAACACAGAAAACTATCAGACCAATAAACACAGACCAAGACTCCCAACCAATCAGGATGAAGAAAAAACCATTCTGGCACAGCAGTAGGCTAGCCCCAAATTTAAAACTGAAATGGCTGTGAAAGTTTGACTCACAGCCAAGCTCAATACAGAAGCCTGATGATGGCAGATGAGATTCTGCCAAAACGTTGCTATAACTTTAAAAGCACAACCATAATGACGTGGGAAAATAGCCAAACAAAGCTGAATACCACACAGGTAAGTACCCGCCAAAACTTAAGAATAGATAGATATAGATATAGATATAGATATAGATATAGATATAGATATAGATATAGATATAGATATAGATATAGATATAGATATAGATATAGATATAGATATAGATATAGATATAGAT
>BLBF01000016.1:35894348-35938737 GCA_015471245.1 Laticauda colubrina | reverse complement strand
ATGTCATTGCTGAGTTACCGCTCCTTGGACAACCCTGACGCTGACGGGTCGCACTCCTGCCTAGATGACTGGGACGGTAAACATTTCAGAAAAAAGGTTCCTGTCTTCTTGGACAAGGAAGAAGACTCGTCATAAATAATAAAAACAGAGGAGATGTTGTAACTATGTATCATTCATGTGTTTGCAACTGTGTATCATTGCGACTATGTATCATTCAGGCATTTGCAACATTGTATGATTCACGTGTAATCATTGAGCTTCTGTCTTCTCAGTGACCTTTTACAGGGCATGTACAGAGACAAGGAGATAAACCTCTGTAGAAATAGCCTATTTACATTTGAGATTACATTGTCTGGCATGCAGCTTTGTGAAGAAGGAATATCCTGATCAAATTATAAATCTTGCCATCCTGTCTGACCTGGTATCTTACCTTGTTTGAGCTATTGTAAATCCTTTGTATCCTGTCTGACCTGGGCTTGACCTAGGCTCTGAATAAACAATCACCCCCTTTTGAATGAGCATAATAAAAGAGCGTGTGCCAAGACATTCTGGGTGCACTCATCCCGAGGAACTTCGTCTCCTGTCGTTTCTTTCTCCTTCGCTCCCTATCATGAGACGCCCATCTAATGCGGGATAGCAGATACCGCAGTCAATCATTTGGAAGCCTGCACTCTCAAATAGAAAGATCTCCATGCCACAAGCCAGGCAAACACCTGGGCAAAAACAGACTCCCTCTGATAGCTCCAACCCAAACACCCCCCCACCAGGCACCCAGGTGAAACCCAGCTTGCTAATGAATAGCAGCTTGCTAATGAAGAGCAGCCGTCCCTTCACATGGAGCCAAGCTGCACTGAAAGCCTTCAACACAAGAACAGAGTGTTGTCAGGCAATCAAAGCCACAAAACAGACAGAAGAAACCAGAAACACCAATCAATCAAACTCCAAGTCCAATGAACACAGATCCAGGCTCCCAGCCAATCAGAATGGACCAGCCTCAAATTTGAAACCAGGAACTAACTCTATACAGAAGCCTGAGGATGGCAGATGAGATTCTGCTGAAACGTTGCTACAACTTTAACAGAACTACAATGACGTGGGATAATACCCAAAGGAAGCTAAACAGCACACATGTAAGTACCCGCGAAAGCCTAAAAACACACACACACACACACACACACACACACACACACACACGTGTGTGTGTGTGTGTGTGTGTGTGTGTATGTTTCTTTGTATATTTATTTTTAGGTTGCTGGTGGTTCAAAGGTGCTTGGGGTTGATGTGTGATCATGCGCGGGGAGGCGTCCTAGGTGTTTTTACTTTCTAACATGTATATTAAAACTATTTAATCATTTGCTGTTTCTAAATTAATAATTAAGTTTCTTCATTTCTATTCCCTCTAGAAAAGGCTTTTTGTTTTGACATCTTTATGTACTTTTCAAAGGATTTTTTAAATTTCAGGATCCAATCTGGGTCAGTCATCAGGACCAGAGGTTTTGTCTTCCAAGCTTTCAGGCTCAAGCTGGAGCCCATCTTTAGAGAAGTTCCAAAAGTGCTTTTCCAAGAGGCAACTGGACTTTCTGGTTTTTCTTTGAAGATGTTTCACTTCTCATCCAAGAGATGAAGAAACTTATTGAATAAGAAGCGAAACACCTTCAAAGAAAAACCAGAAAGTCCAGTTGCCTCTTGAAAAAAAGCACTTTTGGGACAACCATGACCTGAATGACTGTGAATTTCCATAGACATCTTCAAGTTACTTCTCTCTAGCAACAGAAGGCTAGAAAGGAGGTTAGAGCAAAGTTCTCTGAAGATAAACTCAAGCATGAGTCCCAAAGCTTGGAAGACAAAATATCTGGTCCCAGTGACCGAACTAGACAGGATTCTGCAACATTATCCTGGGACACATATATTCATCTTTAAAAAAAAATCTCCATCATGATTATTGGCATTTTGTTTGCCTCTTTTAATAATGATAATTCCTCTCTCTCTCTGATTATATTATTTGCAATTATTTTCTTCTTCAATATACATTAGAAGATATATTTTCCTTATCCTAACTTGATTATTTTTTTTTCAAACCTTCTTCCACATCATAATTTCAGTTTTTATACTTCCCACGAGTGTAATTCCACAGTTCTGTGGCATTCTGTTGCGTTTTTCACTCTGTCTCCACATCCTCTTCCTCTGAATTCTGATTCTGTTCATTCTATGGTTGTCAATAATTTTTTCTCTTCCTGAAGTCATTGTACTATTATTCACATTTCTTTGTTTTTTTAATGCCCATTTCCCACATGATTTCATTTTGAACAAAGCAAATAATGTTTTTCCTCATAGTCAGAAACTCTCATATCCTGCATTAAATGTTGCAGTCATTCATCATAAGTAATCAAGTCACATAGTGTTTTAAAATGTTACTTTTGTTCTTTCCCTCTCTCTCTCTCTGTCTACACACACACACACACACACACACACACACACACACACACACACAAAGACTTAGGCTTAAACAACATTTAAAATTGTAAAAGCATGTTATGGACACTCTCATAATATGAGTGCCATTTTATGGATAATAGTTTACAGAACTCTGATTATTATTCCCAAGTTTACTTGTCAATTACTGTCTTTAACTTTCAGAGTGCCTTCTACATCTTCACTTTAACTCTGTCTTATTTGTAGGTAGATTCAAACACTTCCAAGCAAAACATTGGACAGCCAAAGCATGTTAGGACACTGACTCTTTATATTTTGAATATATATCCAGGTTGTATGTGAAACTTAGACATATATTTAGAAATAAACTGATATTCTAGTTATCACAGATTCTTTAAAAAATTAATGTAATCACACAAATTAGGAGGAATATGGAACCTGACACATCGTAGAACACAAGAACACAGTCAGAAAAGAAGAAAATATTTCCTCCCTTTTCCAGCACCTTAAAGCCACAGGACATGAAATTAATTTTAAAGGGACCAAATTAATCTCCAATACTGAATACTTTAACAAGAGAATAATCAGGGAAGCCATCAAAATAGAGAAACACCCCCATAACATGAATAAACGGGATGATACCTCCCACCTACCAGACATCTGGAAACTAGCCCTTGTCAACAAACGAGTTCCAGCCACGAAAACCAACACTGGACCCAAAACAATACATGATGCCACCACCAATCTCCCTCACCAGACTCAAACCCAAACCCACCCTAAGATGAAAGGCAACCACCATCCAAAAACCAGACCACGGCTGCATCACGAGCTGCCACACACCCTGACTCCCTAACCAAGCAGTCAGACACACGCCACATAGCCAGGCCTCAAATTCAGAGCCAAACCAAAACCCAGAACACATCACAGCCATCCACTCAGGATATCACATCATGGAACTCAGGAGGTTACACCACAAAATCTCAGGAGATTGCAACACAGCCAACAACCCAGGAGATTATAGCACAAGACCCAGGATGTCACAACAATAGAACTCAGAAGGTCATCACACAGCCCATGACCCATGTCATTACAACCGAGGAGGCTGATAGACACACAGCCAATACCTCAGCCACACATGTTCTTGCGAAAAAGCCAGCCAATCTGCAAACATCAACTCCATCAACCAATCAAGATATGATAACACAGTCAATCTCCCCACCAGTATTTATAGAGAGATGGCAGCTCAGATCACACTTTGCTCACACAAGCATGAAGCCCAAAGCACCAGTCTGAAGATGGCGAGTGGGACCTCATCAAAACATCAAAGCTACTCTCAATCTTACACAGAAAAAGACCCAAACATGCCAAGACACACACACATGCACACACATGCACACACACACTGTATAACAACAAGCATAGGGAATGAGTATAATATTGACTACTTCTTGTCATTTGCATTTATGGATAAGGCACAATATCACTCGGCTCTCAGCTCTGTAATTTGACACAAAGTTAAACCAGACAGAATTTGACTGGAGTCCCAAACTTCAGTTTATTGAATGGTCTTATTTTACTCTTTATATATATAAAAAATCAACCGAATTGATTGCAAACAAAAGGAAGAAAAGGACACTGCAGGACATGTGAAAAACATTGTTGCTTCAATGCTCCAGGTGACTGACCAAGAACATTCAATATTATTTGATGACATGCTGGATCTCCTCCGCAAGGCAGAAAATGATAAACCCTATCCTGTAATCCCTCCCTCTTAGGAAATACGCTGGTTATTATACAACGATGTACCCAACTGAACAGTTTCATCAAAGGATTTAGCTTCAGTAAAAAGTAGTGCTGCAGGGAGAGAATACAGAAGAGACTCCATGTTGCAATCTCTTTTCTAAACTAGAAAAGGCCAGGCCGAAGGAATAGAAATGGTGTTACAATTTAAAAAAAAACCATTCTAAATGAGATGCTTTCAAGTTGGGAGTAATAAGTAGTTTGACTGCTTAAACAGTATCCTGAAAAGTCCACTGCCTAGGTTAAATCTAAGAATTTTATCTTCATCTTTCTATGAACCCTTTATCTAAATCTCAGACTAATGCATTGCCTTCTTTATCAAGTCTTATTAGACAACACTATTTAATAGCAACATCTTAAAGCTTTATTCCTTTGAACATCTTTTATCCAGTTTTGGTAATTATCTGGTTTGGTGAATTAGTCTGTCATGATTTTCAGTCATGATCACATGTAGGGATCAAATCATGGGGTGGGGGGATGTCTGGTGATCTGAGTGTGGAACCTGGAAGCTATTTGGACTACATGTTAGCAGAAAAAAAAATGCTATAAATTAAATTATAGGTCATGTTTGACACTGTTTCTGTAAGCATTGTAAAATCTTGGGAGGTTTGTTCCAATCAGTGGAAGCACTGAAGAATAGCATGAGCCTTATTCTGAATTAATTGCCACCTCCAGCTCTTCTCTAGAGAAGAGTTGACAAGATGACCCAATAGGATGTGACAGTAGAATCAGGATATAATGATCAGTTGCTGTCAGATGAATAATTCTCCCCATTATCTTAAAATGTGCAGAATGGTCTTAATGAAGAAATTCCATTCTAATCTTAAAATAAAATGAAAAGTCTATGTAGCAGCCTTGTCACCTATTCAGCAACTTAAAGCTGAATTAGTTGCTTTCTTTCTGTTCTGCATTCTGTTTCTTCTGAATTGCTTGTTGAAAATTAAATAGTACCTTCATGTGGTTTCTGCTGAAGAAACAAAAAGCAAGCTGGGAATGTACTGTTTATATGTTAATGTAATTTCTTATCCCTCTCCCCCATTGATTTAAGTTAATTCAATGCATTTAACAAATAATATTATTATCAATTATTCACTCTCTTTAACATTTAAAAACAACTCTGCAGCTAACTGTTTGAGGGGCTTGGAATAGAGTGTCCAAAAATTGGGAATGACTCCTTGACATTGCCTTATTTGTCTCATCGGATTTTATTCTTTCCAAGGACTGTCTATAACTGATGGCAGTGCCTGGTGAACTTGGTTGATCTTGGAAAATGCCAAGCAAGACTGGTCAGGTGAATACCAAGTAATACACATACATTTCCCATAGATCATTGGAAAATGCATAGATGTTGTAAAGTTGAAAAAACTTTCTAGAAAAAAGACAACAGCAAACTATATCATGTTGCCAAGAAAACATCATGATTTGTCCATGCAATCATCAGAAGTCAAGGTCAAATATGTCTTTACATTGAAGTTATAAAGCAAAATAATTTAACTTTTCTATTACAGGCATTTTAACACAAGGAAAACAGCAGTTGAATCATAGGGAGTAGGTTGAACCTTTTTTTAAAAAAATCAAATGAAGGGGACTGCAATGTCTGATCTAATTTTACTAAGGAATAAACTGAAAGCTCCTTAATAAAAAATGAACAATTACATTGAGATTTGAACTTTACCTCATGACAAAATCAGAGTATAAATTGGGAACCTGTGATTCTTTGGTGTTGCTATTCTACATCTCTCATTGCACCATTTTCATGATGGCTTCTTCCAGTATCTGTCATCATCAGCCCCCACTTATCTGAGACTATAAATTGTTGTTGAGGAATATCTGGAAATCCATAGATTTTCCATTTCTGCCTGACAGACCAGATCAGTTAGGAATCTACACTCTAACTTGTTTTGCTGAATCAGAAGAGTAGAAAAGACATGACAAATATAACTTCTCATATCAAGTTTAGTATAATGTGTTTGAAGGGTGTAATGGCAGCAGGCCCGGTCCCACTGCACTTATGGATGCAAAGAGGATGTAAAACGTTAAAAAAAGCTTGCCATCCATTGGCAAATGCTGTGCATCCGTTGTGTACTCATTGCAAACGTGTTTCATATGCTCTATCCCTCAAGCATCTGTCCACTGCGATTTCATCTGCACAAGAAGTTTTGAGCTGCACAAAACTTTGTGAACAGATGAACTTTCCGCTATGTATGATGTAAATCCACGACATACGAGCAACAAACATTCTATGTCCGTTTATCCTCCGTTAAACATCCGCTGTATCCTCTCTGCATCCTCTGGGCATCCTCGCAACTCACATCCGCTGCAGCTGAAAATGGAAAGAAAAGGTACATGGAACATCTATACATCGTTAGTAGCACGGAAATAGAAAGGATGCGCAGTGAATGGTTTGCATCCAATATACATCCGCGCGGCATCCCCTTTTTTTCCTTTTGGCATACGTGATGCATCCGCTTCATCCGCTATGCATCTGCTTCAAAATTCTCCCCTGGAACCCCTTCGGAGGTGTCATCCGCTTCCATCCACTAGGCTTACTATGAACATCCATTTAACATCCCCGCTACACACTACCCACGTCCGTTCTTTTCCGTTCTTTTCCATTCTGTTTATGCAAATTTTCACCACTTTTTGGAGTGGATGACAACAGATGGAGCCACCCCCGAAATTTTGCTCGTCTGCTGTGTCCTTTATGCATACGTTTTGCATCCGTTGGCCAGTGGGACCGGGCCTTTAAGATGCAGAGACTGTTGGCTGGAAACAGCCCAGGTTCAAGACTCAAGTGACACACAATGGTTAAATCTCCCAGATCCTGCCCACCTAGCAGTCCTAAAGCATGCAATTATGAGTAGATAAATAGGTAACACTTTGGTGGGAAGATAGCAGTATTCTTTGCATCTTGCCATATAGGAATATGTTGTCCACATGACCGCAGAAATGTCTTCAGACAACGCTAGTTCCCTCAGCTAAGAAACAGAGATGACAACTGCCCCCTAGAGTCAGACATGACTGGACTGGGGAAACCTTTACTTTTATAATAGAATAGATAGAATAGAATTCTTTATTGGCCAAATGTGGTTGGACACACAAGGAATTTGTCCTGGTGCAAATACTCTCAGTATGCATAAAAGAAAAGATACATTCGTCAAGAGTCAAGAGCCATAGGTACAACACTTAATGATAGTCATGGGGTACAATAAGCAATTAAATATACTAGGAAACAGTCAATAAAATCTTAGAATACAAGCAACAAAATTACAATCATGCAGTCATAAGTGGGAGGAGATGGGTAAAAGAAAGGATGGGAGGATTAATAGTAATAATAATGCAGACTTAGTAAACAGTTGAAGGAAGGAATTATTTGCTTAGCAGAGTGATGGTGTTTGGGAAAAAACTGTCCTTGTATCTAGTTGTTCTGGTGTGCAGTACTCTATAGCGTCGTTTTGAGGAAAGGAGTTGAAACAGTTTATGTCCAGGATGTGAAAATATTTTCACAGCCCTCTTTCTGACTCGTGCAGTATACAGGTCCTTGATGGAAGGAAGGTTGGTAGTAATTGTTTTTTCTGCAGTCCTAATTACTTTCTCAAGTCTGTTTCTGTCTTGTTGGGTTACAGAACCAAATCTGCTGACTTCACTACATAATGACACTATCTGTACAATGTGCTAATAATATTCAGTTCTTATAAACACTGTGGTTTTCTCCCTTTCTTCCATTCCTCTATTTTTAGAAGGAGGGAGGCTTTGCTAAAAACCCAAAACCAATGAACAAAACCAGGGGAATGAAATTTAAAACCCATTTACTTCCTAAAAGTTCTAACCTTGACTAATTAATTAGCTCTAAAATAGTGTTGTGTGTATTTCACTGAAACCAACAGGAGGGAAAAATACATAAATGGATGTTAGGATTGTTGCTGAAGTTCATGGATAGAGACCTGTAATCTCTGTAGTATGTGTAATTACTTAAATAGCATGAAATAATTAAACAGGGGGGAAAAACATGAGTACCATTCCTCGTTATTCACCATCTAAATACTTTAAAATGAGACAAATCAATAGCAGGTACTGACGAGATGTGCTCAAGATAAAGGTGTTCACATAATGAAAATGAGGATTCAATTGAGACATGGACTATCATTGAAGAGAAAGTATTATGCAGCTATAGCATTGACTTCTAGGGTCAAATTACATGTCATTTCAGGTTTTAAGTAACGGAGTTTTACACCTATTGCTTTTCTGATTGGTTGGTTCCTTAATTGCTTTTGCAATCTTAGTTTCCTGCCCTTTGCAGGAAACATTTATGCAAGCAGCCAAACTGGTATAACTGGTGAGTTAAGAATAACAGCAAAAACAACAGAGAAGAAAACCTGTTTTGAGAGTGTTATAATAGAATAATAGAATAGGAATAAAATCACATTAAAAGTAGCAGAACCACTTTCACTCTCAAGACTCATCACTTGAGACTTTCAAGAAGAGTTTGGACTGCCATTTATCAGAAATGGTGTAGGGTCTCCATGCTTGGGCAAGGGGTGGACTAGATGACCTACAAGGTCCATTCCAACTCTGTTCTTTATTAGCCTTCAATAATTTTATTCTTTTTACAATGTCAGAGAGATGTTTTGTTGGTTCCATAAGAAACTTTCTGGGGGGAAATTACCATACAGAAAATGCCATTTTTTTTAAAAAAAAACAACCCTTATTTCTAGGGCTGTCTACTTGTTTTTTGGCTTCCCTGGAAAAGAGCCTCAGAAGTGTTTTGGATAAAGATTGTAGGGTTTGGGTGAATAAGTAGATGACAATATGTTCCTTCCACAGTAAACTTTGGAAAGTAGATTCAAGTTAGAATCTTAGCTTGAGGAAGTAGGAACTCTGTTCTGCTCTGGTAAAGGTTGGCCTCACCTGCTAGTATTTTCTGTGCCAGATGCTTAGGAGAGGATACTGAACAAAGAAAAGGATGTGGGAAGATTCTAAGGCAGGATAAGGGGGAAACATTGGGTTTCTTTAAGTCTTCTTTTCAGTGGTCTTCTGAAGATTAGATGGTGATGAAGACATGGCTGGAACCTATAAAGAGTAAGCTGGATTTTTTAAAAAAAGTTCCAGTATTGACTGGTCAGTTTGTCACGAAACTGGCTCCCCATCTCCCCTAAAAAATCATCAGTAAGAAAAAGATACAACATATTTAATAGATTATGCCAAAGGAAGGGGGGAGGGGAAGAGAACAAACCATTTTTATCTATTTGCAGAGCATTGTATTGACTAGACTGAAATAAATATAGATTGGGGATTGGTCCCTTCTTGGCTTGTGTGTAATATCTACTGTAAATTTTGAGCTTTTGGGAGAAGGGAGGAAAGCTTCCTTTGTTAGAGGCTTACTATCTGGAGACAATAACACAATGGCTACCCCTGATGTGAGTTGATTTCACTTATCAATTACATTAAAGCATACCATTTAATGGTATGTAGAACTGACCTTGGGAAATAGGAGAACAGCTCTAAAACAACAAACATTATGCAAAAATGCCTAAATCAGAGGTGATTCAGAAGGTCCTCTCTCTAATTTTCTGGAGAGTAAAGTAAAAGAAAGCTCTCTTACAAGATTCTATTATCATAAAGACAGAGTTAGCATTGGTAATAGTCTTTCCTGTTGAACTACCTCAAACTGCTTCCAGAAAATTAGTACCTGCCTAATTCTCATGCAAATAGGAAACTCATTGCAATTTTTTTTTTAAATTAATATGTAGTTCCTTTGGAACAGTTGCAGGACCAGGTTAGGGCCAGATCATCATCAGAGGAAATCTATGAATGATTGCTCTGAGTTTATAACAGTTTGATGGTATGTAATCATCACACATGGTTCACTTAGCTTCTATGACTTACTATATTCTTCCTCATGAGTGAGTAAATGGCAATATCAAAAATCTTCCTGAATGCAGTGAAGTCCTGGAGACACTCAGAATTCATCTTTCTTTTTCGTTCCTTTTTATTATGAAAACCTTGATAGAAAAGCTGTAACTCACCTCTATCTATAATGTACTACAATGCTTCCTTTGTACAAATGTGAAATGCAGGTGAAGTAGTACACAGAGAATGAATATTGGGAGTGGGAGGTATTTTACTTAAAGCAGCCTGTTGTGATCCAGCACCTAAAATTATAATGAGAGACCGACAAAGATCTTTTCAGACCTACTGTGATAGTTCTAAAAGGTTTTATTTTGATGTTCTGAATGGTTTCTATTTTGAGTTATTTTCAAAGCATCGCATAACAGCAATTCTTTTCAAGGACATTGCTCTATTGAAAGAATGGGCTTCAGTTAATAGACTATTGTGCATTTGTGATTTTTCAGTCTACGTTCAGCCCAGAGTTTGATGATATTTTTGCTTTTGCACTACCTTCCCTGAATACCCCTGCTTCTTCACATCCTTGACCTTTATGGGTGACTGATTTATTTTTCTCTGGTTTTTTTCTCCTTCTGACACCATGAAGCTCAACACAATTAGGAAAAAGAAAATATCACAGACATATACATATTCCCATAGGAAGCAGTGGCTCAGTAGCTAAGACGCTGAGCTTGTCGATCAAAAAGGTCAGCATTTCAGTGGTTCAAATCCCTAGCATTGCATAATAGAGTGAGCTCCCGTTACTTGTCCCAGCTTCTGCCAACCTAGCAGTTCAAAAGCATGTAAAAATGCAAGTAGAAAAATAGGGACAGTGTTCCGTGTGCCTTCAGCATTTAGTCATGCCAGTCACATGACCATGAAGACATCTTCAGACAGTGCTGGCTCTTCGATTTTGTAATGGAGATGAACACCACCCTCTAGAGCCAGAAACAACTAGTACTTATGTGTGAGGGGATCCTTTACCTTTACCTTTTACATATTCCAGGGAGATAAAGCTATTTTTAAGGGGTTAATTGTGTTTGCATAGACTACTATGCAGTCAAAAAAGCATCCCCCCCCAAAAAAATGATGGCTGGAACAATTACCATGGACCTTCCCCCAAGTTACAAATATTCTCCTTTATTGCTAGTAAAGGTAATCCTCGACGGACAACCCCAATTGAACCCAACATGTCTGTTGTTAATTGAGACATTTCTTAAATGAATTTTGCCCCATTTTACATTTCTTGCTATAGTTGTTAAGCAAATCACTGCAATTGTTAAGTTAATAATCTGAATCTTGCTTCCCCATCAACTTTGCTTGTCAGAAGTTCACAAAAGGGGATCCCATGACCCTGGGACACTGCAATGTCATAAACATGAACTAGTTGCCAAGCATCTGAATTTTGATCACATGACTATGGGAAATGCTGCAATGGTCAAAAGTGTGAAAAATGGCCAGAAGTCATGTTTTCCACTGCTGTTGTAACCTTGAATGGTCACTAAATGAACTTTTGAAAGTCGAGGACGACCTGTCACATTTGCATTATTTCAAGCACATTTTTGTTTCTATATTAGCTTGTACTTCCTCCCCCCAAAAAACCCCACCTTGCTGAATTATGCATTGTCTACTGCATGCAAACATCCCGTCTATTCCTCTGACTTTTTTTTTAGGCAATTTTCTTTAACCAATGTATTAAGGGGGGGGGGATACTTGATATTTGGATTGTTTTGCTTCCGTTCTCTTGGTTGCTGCCTTACAGTCCTTTCTTTTTGGATTCCATCTTTCTGTACATCAATGTGAATTGGCTGCTGAGCCACCAATGAAAGGATCTGAGAGTGTTGGTTTTCTTTGAAGGTATTGTTCCGTTTGGAAATAAGTTACGCGAGACCGGGTTCCAACAACAACTCTTTAACAACAACTCAAGTAATGCAATGGTAACGGAACAACAGCCCAAGCCATTGCAGCCCTTCTTATAGTGGTTTGCTCATGGCTAGTGGCCAATGACAGTACTTTAAGTGTTCCCGCCATTTTCCCCCAATCAGATTGGTTCCTCAATCACCAATCTGAGAATGGCCTTCTCGGCAAATCAGTTTAAGGTATTTGGAGTCTACCAAGTTCTATACACAACACCCCTCCCCCCCTTGGTTTCATCCAACGTGCGTCACGTAGTCACACAGGTAGGTGGGGCTTTTTTGAGTCCTGGTTGACCTGCGCAGCTCAGTCTCGGCATGGTCTTCAAGCGGTTCGGACAGGATCGCTTTCTCTCTGTGCCTTCTCCATGGAACCTCCTGGAAGGGTGAGTCAGCCTTGCTGCTCCTACCTGAGTCTCTTGGGCCGGTCGAGATGGCTCCGCCGCTCCCTCCTGGTTCATCCGGGCTGGTCGAGCTGGCCTGGCTGTCTCCTTCCAGGAAGGCCTCTCCTCTTTCTCCATCCAGGAAGGCCTCGCTCCCGGACTTCTTTTCTGGGGTTCATCTAATTATGAGTGCTCTTTTTGATTTGTTTGTGAGTCTTTGTGTAATGCTTGTTGTTGTGTTATGGGAGGTTCATCTCTCCCTTTTTTATTACTTTGTATTTCCCCCCCCTCCTTGGCTGTTTTTGGTTGGTTTATTGTTGGCACTGTTGTGGTATTGCATTCAAGGGTGCGAGAACGAAGCTGGTCGATGTACTGCTTCCATTCTCTTCCATCGTCCAACACTAATCGGTAAGACCAGGGGCCTGTGAGTTGGGTGATTGTGGCTGGAAGCCATAACGGGTCCCCGGTAAGGTTTTTTGCATAAACCAGGTCACCTATCTCAAATGAGCGGTATTTGCTGGAAGAGTCAGGGGGTTTATCTCAGGTATAATTGGGGTGCAGTCTGTTGAGGTAGGAACACAATTTCCTATCCATTAGGAGTTCTGCTGGGCTCTTGTTGGTGGTGCTGCTAGGGGTAATATGTTGCATGGTTAACAATTGGTTTAGCTTTTATTGTACGTCCCCCTTGTCCATTCTTTCTAGGCCCTCCTTAGTATACCGAACCATGTGTTCAGCCTTGCCATTTGCAGCCAGATGAGGCGGCGCTGTCAAGGTATGTCAGATGCCTTGTGCAGCTAAGTACTGCTTGAATGCCAACGCGGTAAACTGGGGCCCATTGTCCGACACTAACACATCAGGCAGTCCATGTGTGGTGAAAAGTTTGTCTAACTGCTTCATCACTGCCTCGGTGGTCATGGAAGCCATAAGTATGACTTCTAACCAGTTCGAGTAGGCATCCACGACTATCAAAAAGGTGTTGCCTTTTGTTGGCCCAACAAAGTCGATATGCAGTCTCGACCATAGACCTCAGGGAGTTTCCCATTCCCTGACTGGTGTCAGTGGGGGGGTAGGCCTCAATTTTTGGCAGTCATGGCATGTTGCCATTCAACGTTCAATTTCTTTGTCCAGATGTAACTCCTGGCCAGGGCTTTCATCTTAACTATACCCGGGTGCCCCTCGTGCAACATACACAGTACATTTTCCTTTTGTTTTTCGGGGATTACCACCCTGTCACCCCACAAAATACAGCCTTTCTCAAAAGACAGTTCAGTCTGTCGGGTGCGAAATGGTTTAAAAGACACGGTTTTGTTTTCGTCCGGCCAGCCCTTACCTACCCAATGCAGAATCTGAGCTGTCAACGGGTCTTTTGTGGTGGCTTTAGCAACGTCCGCTGTGGTCAATGGCAGGTTCGGCCAGGCCTCGAGTTGGAGAGTTGAGATGGTGGGAGATGGGTCATCTTCTGTGATGGGCAGCGGGGAACAACTCAAGGCATTTGCATGGGTGATGGTCTTACCTGGGCGATGGATTAGCGTGTAGTTGTAGGCAGCCAGGAATTCAGACTACCTCGTCATTCTAGGTAATAGAATGTTCGGGGTCGCTTTGTTTCCTGCCAGAATCCCTAGTAGGGGTTTGTGATCAGTGATGATCGAAAAAGTTCTGCCATAAAGGTACTCATGGAATCTTTTGACTCCGGATTGCGACGGCTTCTTGGTCGAGTTGGCTGTAATTTCTCTTTGATTTGGATAGTGTTTTTGAATAGAAGGCGACCGGTGCCTCGCTGCCATTGGGTAGCTTGTGGCTCAGGATGGTGCCGATTCCAAAAGGTGATACATCACAGATGACCATCAAAAGCAGGGTATTGCTATACTGGATCAAAATGGTTTTAGATATTAATAGATCTTTGATATTTTGAAAAACTGCTTGTTCCTGGTGGCCCCATTTCCAGATAGTTTTTTTGTCTAACAACTGACGTAAGGGTTCTGCTACGGTTGCTTTTTGGGGCAGGAACACATTGTAGAAATTTATGAGACCTAGGAATGCTTGTAAGTCAGTTTTGTTCCTAGGTCTAGGTGTGTCTTTGATTGCCTTTATCTTTTTTTCGGTGGGGTGTATTCCTTGCTCATCTGTGAGATAGCCTAGAAATTCGACCTGGTTGGTGGCTAGGTTACATTTTTCTCATTTTACTTTAAAGCCTGCGTCTCTGAATCTTCTCAATACTTCTTTTAATCTGCTTTCTAGTTGATTAGCGACACTAGTACATCATCAAAATAGGGGATGACTCCCTTGATTCCATTTAGAAGGCACTGCATGAGGCTTTGAAAAACACCTGGGGCAACGCTAACGCCGAACTGTAGTTGGTTGCACTTGAATGCCCCTCTGTGTGTCACTATAGTCTGTGCCTCTGTGGTTGCAGGGTCAACGGGTAGCTGTTGGTACGCTTGTGTGAGATCAAGCTTCGCAAAAAAATTTCCTCCCCCTTGGGAGTGCAATAAGTGTTGCACTACCAGCACTGGGTATGCGCTTTGTTAGAGCGCATGATTTAGGGTTGCCTTATAGTCTCCACATTTTGCACACTGACCCATCTGGTTTGACAGGAGTCACGATAGGTGTTTCCCACCTGGCATGGTCGATTGGCTCTAACACCCCTTGTGCTATTAGTTTGTTCAGTTGTTCATCAATTTTTGGTTTTAAGGCAAAAGGGATGCATCTGGCTTTGAGCCGGATGGGGGCTATTTTTGGGTCTAGGCTAAATGAAATTGGGGTTCCCTTGTACTTGCCTAGGGTCCCATCGAATATATCTCGGAATTCTTGCAACAGGCTCTCTTCCCAGTTGGCTGCAACGATGCTGTTGATTCCAGTCATCCCGATTCCCAGGGGCGCGAACCATTCAATTCCCAGGAAGCTAGGGTGATCACGGTCAACGATTGTCAGAGGCAAAATTTTGGCATGATTTTTAAACTCAACGAGGAAATGTCCAAGACCCACTACCGGAATTCGATTTTCCTGGTAGCCCTTTAAGATCAGTTTTTGTTTTTCTAGTTCTTTTTGTTTGATGTTCAGTATCAGGCATCCGATGGTGTTCCAAGATACCATGGATAAAAAGGATCCGGAGTCAACTTCCATCTCACAGGGCTTCCCTTCGATGTTCACCTCTATCTGGACCTTTTTTACGTTTGCTGCCCTGGCATTTCCAATTGTTACCATCTGGTGCATTACTTCTCTGCCACTCATTCTTTTTTTTTTTTTTTTAAAGTTTTTATTAATTTTCTACAAACAAACAAACATACAAAACATTAAAAACATCTACTCTCATATATACTTCCGGTGTATCGGTTGGTTCATCAGTTTTGTGCATTCATTTTATAGTGTCAATTACAATTATATTGCATAACCACTCATATTGTCAATCCATATTCTAATATTACTAAAAAAAAAATAAAAATAAAAAAATCTTTTTCTGACTATACTTTTAATCATTCATGCTTTGCGAGATAACAATACTTCAAACAGTTTATTCTATAATTTGTCGTATAATCATAACAAATCAATCCCTCTATTATTGTATTTTATCATCTAACCATTGATAAAAAAAACCCCAAATTGCATAAAATTGTTTATCTTCTTGTTCTCTAATTTCAAATGTCAATCTACTCATCTCAGCACATTCCAATATTTTCTTAATAATTTCTTCCTGCAATGGTATTTTCTCATTCTTCCAGTTTTTAGCAAATACAATCCTAGCCGCCGTTAATACATTTACAATCAAATATTTCAAATCTTTATTATATATATCAGGTAAAATTCCCAATAAAAAGATCTCTGGCTTCAAGTCTATGTGTTTCTTTGTCATTTTTTCCAACCACATGTGAATTTTAGTCCAATATTTTCTAGCATTCTCACAAGTCCACCACATATGATAGTATGAGCCAGGTATCTGATGACATTTCCAACATTTTTCAGATTTATTCTTGAACATTCTTGCTATTCTTGTCGGGGGAAGGTGCCACCTGTAAAACATCTTATACAAGTTTTCTTTATATGCTATTGACATTGTCATTTTATAATTTTGAGACCACAATTTTTGCCATTGTTCTAAATCAATTCCATATCCAAAATTCTTCCCCCATGCAATCATAGTTTCTTTAACTTGTTCTTCCTCTAGCTTAATTCCCAATAAATAACCATATAACTTTTTAATCACTTTCTCATCACTACCCATCAATATCTTATCTAAATCAGTCTGTTTATCATAGAATCCTTCCGTTTTAAAATCTTCAAGATATCTTGAGTGTATTTGCGCATATGAAAACCAATTCATCCTTATACCTTGTTCCTCTAAATTTTGGATCGTTTTAAGTCCACCCTTTTCATCCAACAGTTCCCCATATCTAACTGTTTGTTCCTTTTTATAGATCATAGGATAGGAAAATGCTTCAATAGTCGATAACCAAATTGGAATTTTCAAATAACATTGTTTTTTTATCTTCTCCCAATTTAACCACAAAGACTCCCGTATATAATGTCTTCTGAAATACCCCTGTGTTTTAGTTCCCTCATACCATAAAAAAGCATGCCAGCCCAACAGTAAATCATGTCCTTCTAATGTCAACAATCTATGTTTTCTTAATGTTATCCATTCTTTGACCCACATCAAACTTGCAGCTTGATAATACAATTCCCAATTAGGCAGGCCAAAGCCTCCTCTATTTCTAGCATCTTGCAAAAGTTTTAACTTTATTCTCGCTTTTTTACCTTGCCATATAAACTTCAACATAGTTTTATTTAAATCTTCAAAATAGTCTTTTCCAAGTCTAATTGGTATTGTTTGAAAGAGAAATAAAATTCTAGGTAAAATATTCATCTTAATTGTTGAAATTCTCCCTATTAATGACAATTGTAAATTTTCCCATTTCTTCAAATCTGTAATTATCTGTTGTTTAAGTTTAATATAATTATTCTCTTTTAATGTGCTACATCTTGCTGTCAAATATATCCCCAGATACTTAACCTTGTTTGTAATTTGAATTTTCAAAAGATCTGTCAGTTCTTCTCTTTGTCTCAACAACATATTTTTTGTCAAAATCTTTGTTTTATCTTTATTTATTTTCAAGCCAGCCATCTCACCATATGTCTCTACCTTTTCCAATAACTTTGGAGCGGTTTCTAACGGGTCTTCCAGAATAAAAGCTAAATCGTCAGCAAAAGCTTGTAGTTTAAATTCTTCCTTTTTAATTTTCATTCCTTTTATATTTTTGTCATCTCTAATATTTCTATTCAACACTTCCAAAGTTAATACGAATAACAAAGGAGATAGGGGACATCCTTGTCTTGTACCTCTTCTTATTTTAATAAGATCTGTAAATTCTCCCTCCATCATTACCTTTTCTGTCTGTTTATTATATATGGCTTCTATTGCTTGAATAAATTTTCTGGCAAAGCCCATCTGTTCCAATAATAATAACATAAATCTCCAGTTCACGTTGTCAAATGCTTTTTGAGCATCTAGGAATATCAAAGCCATTTGTTTTTCAGGATGAGCCTCATAATATTCCAAGGTATCCAAAATTACTCTCATGTTGTCTCTAATTTGTCTCTTTGGTAGAAATCCATTTTGATCTGGATGGATAAAATTATTTAAATATTTTTTCAGTCTTTCTGCTAAAATTGAAGCAAAGATTTTATAATCTGCATTCAATAAGGAAATAGGTCTATAGTTCTTAATTTGCAATGGGTCAGCCTCTTCCTTTAAAATAAGAGTAATATAAGCCTCTGACCATGTTTTGGGTATCATCTTTTTTAACATAACTTCATTCATAATTTCTAACAATGGAGTGTTCAGTGATTCTTGAAATTTTTTATAGAATTCTGCTGGAAGCCCATCTGGACCTGGTGCTTTCCCATTATTTTGTCTTTTAAATGCTTCATTTAGTTCCATCATTGTTATATTGCTTTCTAACATTTCTTCAGTCTCTTTAGGTATCTTCGGTAAGTTAACATTCTGTAAATACTGTTTAATTTTTTTCTCATCAATATTCTCTTGATTATATAGTTGTCCATAATAATCTCGAATAATTTCCTTTTTCTCCTTATTACCACAACAAACTTGACCTTGATCATCTATTAGTTTCAATATTTTTCTTGATTCCTTCTCCTTTCTCAGTTTATATGCTAACCATCTACCTGGTTTATTTGCATCTTCAAAATAATTCTGTTTAGAATTTCTAATTTTCTGTGCCAGTTCTTCTTTCTCTATTAATTCCATTTTATGCTTAATTACATCCAGTTTCAATTTAATATCTTTTTTCTGTGGTATTTTCTGTAATTCTTTTTCAAGTCTTATATATTCATCTTCCAAGGCCTTAGAGGTTTGTCTTTTTCTAATATTCTTTTTTATTGTATAGTCTATTATCAAACCTCTTACATATGCCTTCATTGTATCCCAAATATTCTGTATTGAGGTATCTTCTTTTTTATTTTCTTTAAAAAAAAAGACCAATTCCTTCTCCATCCATTGTATAAAATCTTTCTCCTTTAAAATGGTATTGTTTAATGTCCATCTCGATCTTTTTCTTTGTCCCTTCCATTTAATTGTCATTGGACTATGATCTGCCCAAGTACTTATTTCAATATTTGTTTCTTGAATAGTAGATATTAGTTCTGTTGAGATCCAAATCATATCTAACCTGGACCATGATAAATGTCTATTAGAATAAAAAGTATATTGTTTAGTTTTAACATTTCTTTCTCTCCAAATATCTTTTAAGGTTAATTCATCTGTCATTTTAAAAAAAGATTTAGGGAGAATCTTTCTATTTTGTTTTGTTGTTGTTGTTATATAGTCCAATTTATTGTCCACAATTCCATTAAAATCTCCCATCATGATTATGTTAACATAGTCCAGTCTAATTATTTCCATATGTAGTTTTTTATAAAACTCTTCTTGTTTATCATTCGGAGCATAAATTGCAATCAAGAGTATTTTTTTATTATTATCCATTATTTCCACCATTAATACTCTTCCATCTTCATCCGTGTAGATCAGTTTTGCTGGAATATCTTCTTTAATATAGAGAACCACTCCTCTTTTCTTACATTGAATCAAAGAAGTAAATATTTTCCCTAATTTTGGCTGTACTAACAAATGCTCATGTTGCTTTTTAATATGAACTTCTTGTAAGCAAATTATATCAAATTTTAATTTCTCTAATTTGTGAAAAGTTTTCCTTCTTTTAACAGCTGAGTTAAGTCCATTTATATTCATTGTAATCAATTTTTTTTCTTCCATGATTATGCTTTATATTTAGGTCTAACAGCTCTCGTAGCTCTCACTTCACGTTGTTCTTTACTGTCTACCTGTCCACCTGCAACTCCTTTCTCTTTTTCAATCTCCAGTTGTTCCTCCAGAAGCTCAATTAATGAGATCTCTTTCTCTGCCACCTCTTTTTTTCTTCCAAAAAATTCTGCATAAAAAAGTTCTGCTTTTTCAATCAAGTCAATTCTATGTCTCTGCTCTTGCCACGTAAAAATTAGTCCTTCTGGTATCAGCCATCTGTAGTTCACTTCATTTTCCAGTAGCACTTTGGTCAAAAATCGATATTCTCTTCTCATCTCTCTCACTCTACTAGGTATTTGTTTTAAAACTACAATCTCTTTGTTTTTATATTTCAATGCTTTTTCTCTTGCCACTTGTAATATTTGTGTTCTGATGGATTTTTTAGTAAATCTAATATGTACTTCCTTTGGTAGTTTATTTCTCATCGCATATCTTGTATAAACTCGGTATATCTCATCTACTCCGTCCATCATTTTTTCCTCAGTAATTTCCAGAAGATCTGCCAATATTTCTATCATTATCACAGCCAAGTTTTCTCCTTTTTCCTCTTCTATATTTTGAAATCTAAGATAAAATTCTGATCTTTCCATCTCCCACCTCAACATCCCATTTTTTTCTTGTTCTATCACTGTTAATCTAGTGTCAATATTTCCAATCTTCTCCTCTCTTTGTTTTCCTTCTTCCTCAATTTTTTGGAATCTCTCCTCATATTTTCCCATCATTTGTTTAAAATTTTCATCAGATTTCTCTATTTTTTTGTCCATGGTATCTATTTTTATCTTAATATCTTGAATTCCTTGCATAATCATCTGTAAATTTACTTTTTCTTGTTCCTTATCTTGCTTCAACATTGTCTGAATTGAAAGTTGTCCTTCAAGTGGTGGGGAAGCAGAGGTAGAAGCAAAAACGCCGAATGATTTTGGCTTCCTGCTCATTTTAATATTTCCAAGTCTTCAAGCTCTCTTTGACTTTAAATCCAGCTGGTATAGTAACCAAATATAGTCCAAAAAATCAAAAAGAAAAAGAAAAAATCCAATATTAAAAAGCCCAAAGCCAAAAAAGAAAAAAGGAAAAAGGAAAAAGAAAGGTCTTCAGGTTCTTCTAGACCCTAATCCAATTAAAATAGATGGAAGAAGCAAAGAAAGAGAAGAAAAAAGAAAAAACTCTGAGGCTTTCCCTTTGAAATAAAAAGCAAAAATGCTAGAGTTAAAATTAACCAAAAAGGCTGGCGAGTAGGTGTTTCAAAAGTATATATATATATATATATATGCACTGTACACTGCGCTTTATTTCTTTATCCAAGGCTCTTATTATGACTGTCTTCTCCAGCAGCTTCAAAGCCAAACCTCAAATGTTGAGATATTGATAAGAGTCCAAGAGAGCACCTGTAATAATATTTTACTGTATTCTCCCTCTATCTTATCACATTAAAATGTCCTTGAAAAGAAGTGCTTTTCTCCCCAATTCAAATAAAATATTTTCAAGCCTCTAGTTGGCAGTGTTACAGCATCTCTAAATACTCTTTCCCCCCCCAGCCAAAAGAAAAAATGTTTATAAAGAACTCAAACAAAAGAAAAAGATAGTCAAAGGGAGCCTCTATCCTAAAAAGAAAGTTAAAAAGATAAAAAATAAAAATCAAGTGAAAAATAAAAATATATATAAGAGAAAATTCAATCCGGTTACCTACAAAGTCACCTTAAAGTCCTCAAAGAAAATAAGAAAAAAAAAATAATCCAAGTCTCAATTTGACATCACTTAAACGCCGCTCAACCCAGGTTCAGTCAAAAGAAAAATAAAGTCACAGATTTCTTCTTTGTTCAGGATGTCCTTTCAAGTCTTAATCAATTTATAATACAAAAGAATTTCTCACCCAACCGATACACGCTCATTTAAATCCCTTTCTTTCCGGAGTTGTCCCGACTTCAGCAGCTTTAGAGGCTGCCTTTCTGCTTCCAGCAAAAGGGCTTCTCCCGGATCAAACCAGAGATTTTGCGATATCTCTGGGATCCTGGGACTGTGCCCTTCACAATCCCCGTCTCTACGGGACGGTTTAGGTCCGTTAGAACCGACCAGAGGCAAAAATATCAGCTGAGATCTCAGAGCCCCGAGATCGCAGCTGTAACACCGAGACGTAGCTCCGCCTTCTTCCCCTGCCACTCATTCTTTTATTTCTATTATCTCGGTTCCATCTGCTTCCAGCTTGTTTCTCTTCATTTCTGGGGTGTGTGTGTGTGTGTGTGTGCTGCCACGTCTTTTAGGACTATAGCTCTTTTTGTTTCGGCTGACCCTTTCGATGTGTCCCCGTTTGTTACAAGCTGTGCAGATTGCATCTAGGAACCTACATTCAGATCGTGGGTTGTTGCCTCTGCATCCAGCACACTGGAATTCCCGCCTGCTTCTTCTTTTTTCCCACCATTTCTTGTCTGATTGTAGTCAATGGACATATTCATTGTCATCATCAGTGTCGCTCGGGGAGTCGATATCTTCATAGTGGGCGGTCGCCGTGGGCTGTTTCTTGCTTCCTTCCACCTTCTTTTCTCTGGGTTGATTTGGCAGATTTGAAATTGAATTCATCTGGCGCATAGTGGCTGCAGATTTCTTTGCTGCTTCTGCGGTGGTGGCTTCTGCGATGGCCTCGGCCACAGTGATGTCTGCTCTATTTAGCAGCTTACTCTGGAGTCTAGCATCCCTCAATCTGAGGACCACACGGTCCCTCATGGCCTCGTCCATGTTCTGGAACTCACAGGCTCCTCTGATATGTTTCAGGACTGCTACAAAATCTCTGACGTTCTCATCTTTTTTTTGGTCTCTTTTGTAGAACTCATGCCTTTTTATCAAGTTGGAGACTACAGGTGCGTAATGTGCTTGGATCATTCTATTCAGCACGGGCCAAGTCATCTGTTTCATGTCTCTTGATTTGGCTAGTGCCTTTGCCATCTTAAAAACGGCTGGTCCGCACTTTGTGAAGAAGACAGCCCTCTTCCTTTGGCCAGATATCTCCTGCAGTTCCTTGCTTTCTAAAAACATTAGAAAGCAATCGATATATGACTCCCAAACCTCCTCATCAGGGTTGAATGGTGCGGGTGGCACATTGTTACTGGCCATCTCTTTCACTCGGTTCTGATTGCTGCGTGCTTCAGTCTCGCTCTTCTACAACAATCCCATCTTCGTCGCCAGTGTTCCATTCAGCAATAAGTTGCATGAGACCGGGTTCCAACAACAACTCTTTTATTTCAACAAGTAATGCAATGGTGACGGAACAACAGCCCAAGCTGCGGCAGCCCTTCTAATAGCGACTTGCTCATGGCTAGTGGCCAATGACAATACTTTAAGTGTTCTTGGTGTCCGGTGGGCCAATTGGATTGGTTCTTAAATAACCAATCCAAGAACAGCCTTCTCGGCCAATCAGTTTAAGGTATTTGGAGTCTACCAAGTTCTATACACAACAGGTATAATTTGAATCTCTTAAGTTTATGAATCTTTTGTAAACTGGTATAGCTTCAACTTTGCATCTCCCTATGTATGCTGCAGTTACAAAAACATAAAAAAAAAACATTCTTCCAAAACCACTACTAATCCAGATAAGGAGCTATGTGATTCAAGAGAGATTTGCAGCATACTCTTTCTTTTAACAAGATCTCACTTGAAGTATGTGGTTTTCTTGGTTAGAGGAACCAGAATTCTCTGTAAAGGAAAAGATAAAGGTTCCCCTCACACATACGTGCTAGTCATTTCCAGTTCTAGGGGTGGTGCTCATCTCCATTACAAAGCCAAAGAGCCAGGACTGTTCAAAGACGTCTCCATGATCATGTGGCTGGCATGACTAAACAATGAAGGTGCATGGAACACTGTTACCTTCCCACCAAAGTGGTCCCTAATTTTCTACTTGAATTTTTACATGGTTTTATACTGCTAGGCTGACAAATAATGGAAGCTCACTCCATTACCAGTGCTAGGGATTCAAACTGCCAAACTGCCAATGTTTCTGATTGACAAGCTCAGCATCTTAGCCACTGAGCCACTGTGTCCCTTAGAATGCTCTGTACGTGTCCTTAAAAGTAAACATTGCCAGATTACTTGGTCTTCCTCTTGACTAAATGTGTACAGAATTGGGATGTTAAATTTGTGCAATCCATAACACTGGGAAATTGGTTTCTAGTTTTCTTATATTAAAACAGAGAGGTCTCATTTCTAACATGACTGGGATTATTGATATTATTAGTTGTAGTAGGAGATAAATGTTTATCAGCAGCAATTACACTTTTCTTAAGTTTTGGGCTTTGAATTTTATTAAAGGCTTCCATGAGTAATTAATAAAATTGGAAAACAATTAGTGACCTTTGATCATATTCTTTTAATCATCTTCATCATTAGAGTTCACCATTTATTATTAATTTTCTATTAACAATATTTAAAAAAACATTTATAGATCAAAGGCACAATAAATATGGAAATTATTGAGTGGAGTGTGGATCCATCATTTGTGCCTCAATAGTAATTTTTTTATGCTTAAATATATTATTATCCTTCTGGGCGTAAGCCAAAAGAGTACAAACAAAAGAAATTGGAGATAGTGAATATATGCAAAGAATGTGGCAAATAGCATGAAACAGTGGATAAAATGAAATGAAATAGAATTATGTAGCATGTAAGAGAAAGTTATGAAAATCCGAATGAAAATATTCTGATCTTGTTAACAAGGAGTTCTCAGGTAGGCAAGCATTTAATCATGAATGAATAGGCAGGCTAAAATGTGTGATTGCAACTATGAATGTTGCAACATTCAAAGAAAACATTCAAAGTTTGATGATATTGTCCATGTTACATCCCAGTGAAAGTTGCATTTATAATTACCATGAATTGTAATAATGAATTAGTGGTGAGTTTTGACAAAGTCTAAAAATAGGAATGAATGCAATCAAGTGTCAGATGCGCAAACATGTGAAGGCCCACTTAAAATGATTTATTACTAAACAGCCTACAGACAGGAATCTTTTCAAGTAACAACACCATTTTGGAGTTATGTAAGGGACAAGAGAATTCAAGAGGAGTTGGACTTTGTCTGCTTGTAGCTACATAGGGATTCTAGGCTGACTGCTCTTTTAACTCTGCCCTCAGGTTCTGCCACTCCTCCTCCTGCATTTAGGCTATATAAATCTATCTGTCTATCTGTCTCTTTCTTTTTCTGTGCACACACACATAATCTATTACATGACATGATTGGTTGTGTGGGAACAAGTTAAACACAGAAGAAGGCAATAGGCCTTTATACATAAAAAACTGAATAAGCAGTTCTTATCGTTTGGTGAATATCTATTATCTGTTCAGCTTAGAAAAGCTGTTTTTTGAAAATGTCTATTTGTCTGTACTACGCCAACTAAGGAATGAATTTAAAAACAAGAATTATTTGACTATTTATACAAGGAGATTGCAAAAATAAATGACAGAGATGAGATGAGATGTGAGTCAGACAATTGTTTGGTTGTGTCAAGAAAAGTAGGAAAGAAGGACATGAAGGGGAGGAAAAGAAACACGAAAGAAAGGAATAAGATAACACAACCTTTATTGTCATTTTTTCTCTGTCCACACTTTTTCTCTGTCCACACTTTTTCTCTATACACACATACACACATGCACAAACACACAGTATATTTATCACAAATGAGTCTAACAGTAGAAAAAAGTTGCAAGAATGCATCATGTAGAACATAGAAAATATAGAGCAATTTTAACAAACATAAATTTTTTTAAAAAATGTGTGTGGAATTGAATGAAAGCGCCAAACCAGGAACCACCAGCAGAATGAATACAATTAAGACTAAATGTACCACATTCAAATTTTGAGATTCCCTAAACATGTCCTAAGATGTGTCACATGTTGGCTACGCCCACCTCATTTTAATGAAGGGGAAAAAATCACGATGCATCGTGATGATATGAGTTTGACACCCTTGATCTTAGTGGATAAGGATAGACTTTTAACTGATTAGACAGATATTCATTGTAATTTCTTAGCTTTCATAATTTTTACATGGCTCAAGAACAATTGCTGGAATTGGATGTAGCTAATTTAATGAAAAGAACAATTAGGAGGAACATGAAAGCAGTGCTCTGATATCTAAGGGGCTGCCACAAAGAAAACTGAATCAAGCTATTCTCCAAAGCACCTGAGGGCAGGACATGAAGCAATGGATGGAAACTAATCAAGGAGAGAAGCAACCTTAGAACTAAGGAGAAATTTCCTGACAGATAGAACAATTTATCAGTGGAACAACTTGCCTCCAGAAGTTGTGAATGCTCCAACATTTGTCTGAAATGGGATAGGATTTTCTTTTCTTTTTTTTAAATTAAAACAAATTTTATTAGTTTTTAAAAACAATACACAAACAAACAAAACATAGAACCTAATAACATAAAATCTCTTTTCTAAAAACTGCTTATTAAATTTTAACAAAGCAAATAAAACATCTTATTTGAGTACAACATAGTTCCAGACTATCACATATGCATATCTTATTTATTCTTTTTCCAACTTCTACTTTTACCCAAATTTCTATATCTCTTTATTCATTGTACTTATACTTTCATCTATCTTGTTTATAATTTCATTATTTTCTTCTAACGTTCTTCCAAAATTTTATTAATTCTCAATACACTAACTTAACAAACAAAACACAAAACATGAAAACATAAAACTTTTTTTTGGAAAGTGGCTTCATCCTGGGTTAACATCTTTTTATACATACATAAATCAAATTCATATTCACCTTATATACTATTTCATATCTCATTTATCATTCTAGATTTTCTATATGTTTTCTCCCCTCTTTTCACTCTTTTCACTCTCTTAATTCTATTTTATTTATTTCATCTCAATTTAAATAATTTTCTTATATCTTTTGTCCGTTCTTTTTCAATTATCTATTTTTTCTTTTCTCTTTACTGCAAAATTTCTCTGTAATCACTGGTTGAAGTATGATGACTTTTTATCTTTCCCCTAGATTTAACACTTAAAATAATGTATAATTTCCATACTGATTCTGCTTGGTGCATTCTACACAGTACATTTTAAAATAATAAAAGAAAAGAAAATAATAAGCTTATAGTATTGTAAAAACAATGTTCCAGAACCAATTAAACTCTATTAGACATTTTATACATTCCCTTTAATATAGTGTTAACTCATATAATATTCCAATTTTCTAACTCTATTTCAAATATTATTAAACATTTTACACATTCCCTTTAAAATATTGTTAACTCATATAATATTCCAATTTTCTAACTCTATTTCAAATACAAATACTACAATACAATCCTGTGCACTTTTGCAGAATCTCTTCTTTAATTCTCCCCTCTCTATTGTATTCCTCTTTTCTGTTGCTTCCTGACATTGTATCGATTTTTCACCTTATTTTTCCCTTTCTTGGTTGTTTTTTTAAATCTTGAATTCTCCATTTTCTTTCCTTTTGCCTTTTCTTCTTCAACTAAAATTATTTGTCCATTAGAGATGGCTTCTTCTTCATCATCCCAGCTTTCTTGTTGTTGTAATTCCTGGTAGGTAGAAATCGCCATTTCTAAAAAGTGAAAAACAGATCCAGAAGAGCCCTTGCCTTCTTATTCCTCTTCTTTTAACTTTTTATATTCCATTTTCAATTCTTCAACAGATAATGCCATTGTAAGATTTTTTTTAAAAACAACCCAAATGATTTTAGTCTTTCAAAAAATAGTTTCCAAGAGTCACAAAGTCACAAAGCAATCCAAATCAGCACAAATTGTTTCATTTAGCACTTTCTTCTTTTTGTACTATCTTTTCCTGGGGTGAAATTTAATTACACAGTTCCAAAGTAATTTTTTTTAAAAGTCTTATTGCTGTTATCTCGATCTTAAATGTTCCAAGTTGTCTACTTCAACAAAATCTTAATATGTATACTTTGCCTCTCCCTTCCCACTTATAGCAAAAAAAAAAAAAAAAGAGAGAGTTTTGGTCTTTAGTTCCAATGCTCAGAAATCTTAATATCCCCTTGGCTTTAATTTTCAAATTTAATTACCTTCTATGCCAAAGCAGGTTTTTCCGATTTCTGTCTGCTATCTCGTAGGGAAGGAGAGTGAGAAGAAAAAAAAACCTTTCCCTTTGTCTTTTCTTCGCTGCTTTTAACGATCTTGTTAGGAAACAATGTATCCTTTGAAAAGTTGAACCTCCAGAATAAAGATGTAACTTATTGTCCCAGTTCAGCCAAAAACTTTCACTTCTTCAAACTTCCTCCTGCACAATCTTATCCGGCTGAAAGCTTCTTTGTGGCGGCCATTACTGACCGCCGCTCCACCACCTTGGGAAAAGGAAGTTAAACCGGTTGAGGAGGGGGATTGCGATTTTCCCAGACCTCTGCCTGGATCTCCCCTGTCTTCGGTTACCTCCATGGGGTAACCATAGCTTCCAAATCCAGATGGATCGGGGGCACCTTGGCTGCGAATACAGCAGGAACTGCACATTATCGCGGATTCCTGCCACTGCCGAAGCCTTGCAACCGGATGTCCCTAATGGTATAGGATTTTCTACCTAAGCATGGGGTTGCAGTAGAAGACCTCCAAGATTCCTTCCAACTCTGCTATTCTATTCTATTCTATTTATACTGATAAATGTCAGTGATACTTTTAGATTAATTTGATTTTCATAATCATCTAAATCCTTTAAAATGATTGTTTAACTACATAAAACCAAGCTAACATAATCCTGAAGTCTCTCATCTAACATATCCAATTTTATTGAATTCCATAATTTTTTATTCATTATGTTTTTTATTTTTATTTCTGTCTCCTTTTTCTTTTTTTGTTTGTCTTTTTCTCTATAAAATGTTCCACAAAAAAAGAGAATAAAAATGATTTTGAGGGAACTGAAATGAAAGAATGCCGAAAATAGTATTTTCAAGATATGTGTGGCAATGATAGTGATATCTCAAAGAATGAAATTGAAATGAGTGTTATAAAGTTCATATCTAAGAAAAAAAATATGGCAGCTTTCATAAAAATGTCATGAGAATGATGAAAAATAATAAAACTTCAGATACAGATGGAGTAACTAGAGAAAATATATATATTGTTTATGGAATAGTTGTGCAATTTGTTTAACCTGTTTGTCAGAATTCAGATTGAAAGGTTATGAGAGGGTACAATGAAAAAAAATGGAAATGGAGAATGGCTTTTATGCAGATGTGAGTTTTGTTTTTCAACAGGTCATTGGGAAACGTATGAATATGAGAAATTGTTTATTGAATGTCTGTTATATCAAACTGAAAGGATGTGGCAAAGTCCACAGTTGTGAAATAAAGCAACCCTTTAGAATTGACTATAAATTGTTGAATGTGATAAGAATAATATGATGAAACTAAAACATATATGATAATAAATTTAATGATTTGCAAATAGGTCAGTACTTAGGAAAGAGTAAAATGAGATGTGTGCTATCCTCTTGATTAATTAATGTATTTATGGACAGGCATGTAGAAATTCTTCTAATAATACTAGATATGTATCAATTTGGAACATGAATGTGTGTGTACCTTTGTATGCAGATGATGCCTTGTTTTTGATTCAAAACCCAAAATGTTTGCAGCAAAATATAAATAGATTGTACAAAACAATGAGTGACATGGACAGAAAATTAATCTGAAACCAAACAAGTTTTGTTTAATGTACGAAAATATTATTACATCTTATACATAAAAAGGGCAAAATCAGAGCAGCTAAATGAATGTGCTAGAACATTTACTAAAGATGGAAAATGGATGGAGAAAAGTTAAAATGTGTAAATGCTGTTAGGAACGTGGTAGATACTATATGGTATATATGAGAAATGAAGGTTTGTCAAAAAATGCAAAAATGATGTTTCGGCCCTCATTCTATTACATGAAAGTAAGAGTTAGGAATATCAAGTCAAACATAGAGTGAATGGTTATATTGAGACACATTATGTGTGATAAAACAAACAAACAAAATCATAGTATCAAGAATGTATGATGCAGAATAATATAAATAAATAATGTTAAAAGTAACTTGGAAGTACAAAATAATTAGAAGTGATTTTAATAACATAGAAAATGAAAGAGGTTCATAATGAAAAGCAAATTTATGAAAATATATTGAATGGATTGAGGAAAAATGAAAGATCAAGAAAGTTGTGCCTGAATGGACCTGATGAGAATCTCAAAAAGACAAGAAAATGGCAGTGAATAGGTAAGATGGTGGTTGTGGCATTGTGATATAAGCTCTGCCCTTTATTGTGTAGATTAACCCATTTATATATGGGATGGGGCTTGTATTGCAATGCCACAACCAACATCTTGTCTATTTTGTCTGTGGTGAGTTGGCAAAAATAAAGATATATTTGCAAGAAAAGAAAGATTTAAAAGGTTTAATTAATATGGTTGATGTAAACTAGACTTAGATTTTCTTTTCTCTTACTTATGACCTTTAACTTCTATTGTTTGCCTCTTGTTATTTATTAATTTTATGTACTTTGCATTGCATAGCTTACCCAGGAGGAATTAAAGTAATGGATATTTCTACACATATAAATAGGTTTCTTTACATAGTATACAAATGATGGCAAATCAGCTGCCATGTAGATGGTGTGGGAGATGACCAGGTTGAGCCAGAAGGAGGGATCAAACATGTCACCAGTCACAAGTCCATTCACCACCACAAGAGATCTAGGTCCAGCCCACCTTGAATTCCATTGACTCTTCTCTTCCTCCAATTTGCTTGGACTGTTTGTAGTTCAGATTCTAATACAGAGCTTAATTTGCAATAAATTAAGCTATCCATTTGAACTGCCTGGATCTTCTGATTTTCCTGGTGCTTCACAGATGGCTTTGGAAAAGGCCTCAGACAAATTCATAAAGTTATGGGCTATTAGTAACTGAAATTATCACCTGATGGATCATTGGTAACTTCTCTGAGACACCTTCAGCATAATGCTTAAATACAAAATACAATCAGCACATAGAGACTGTCCTCTATGACTGTCTTTAATAGGATTTTTGAGTGCCATTGTATTCGACACAACACTCAAGTAGGTAATCCTTGACTTTATCTAGCAGGTTTCTTGCAATAGTTTGAGGAATATACACTGTAGGAAAACATTACTTGCAACTGCCTTATACGTTTGAAAGACAAAGTTAAAACATTTCTGCTTATTCTACCATATCGCTAATTTCTATTTATTTTGGCATTTTCATATATTTGTGATGTGCTTTCATTTGCTTTTTGATGTTTCCCTTTCACTGTATGCTACCCTGAATTTAAGTTGATAAGGTCTTTTAAATAAAAACAAAGTGATACCCTACACTGAAAAATTTCAAGTCCCTTCCTGTTGGAGAAAATATAAGGTCTAATGAGCCATTTGCTTGATTCTTTAGAAGGCACTGCTAATTAATCTTTAAAATGCAATTTGGTGGATGGAGGCAATGGACCAACACTGAAATTATTTACAGATGTATCTCCTTTGTCTTCCTCTGCAGAGGTTTTTTTTTAGTTATGATATAAAAATAATATCCATGAACTAGGAGGAAGGCTACAAAACCAGATTTATCGCATGTATAAAAAGTATAGAAAGATTTTTTTTTAATAGAATGCAGTTTTGTATCTTATTATATCCAAGGTTTCTTGGAAAACAACTCAACACAGTATTGCTATAAATATTATATAGTCTATGGCGTGCAATCCAATATTGTTTATAGATGATATTTAAGACATTTATTCTATCATTCTCTACCTATTTCATTGTATTTATATTTATATTCCAAAAGCAGAATTTCCATAGCCTTTTAATATCATTTTTAATGATGAGAGTTCTAGGAAAACATTGCAATTTGCTTTCACAGCAATTTTTTTTGCAATAAAGTTGTGTGACTTTTAGAAGAAAAATGAATAAAACTAAAGGTAAAAACTGAATAAATGATCTTCCTTCTAATTGAATTATTACAGAATTAACTACATTAATCTGTATAATAATTTTGTGATTTTTCTGTTGATTCCTTGAATGTTGGGAAACTTTTTAGTAGAAGTATAAATTGTACAGTGGTGGTAGAAATGGAAGTTAAATATCTATAAAGGAACTTAAGAAGTAGCTGATTCTGTCTGTTAGAAACTCTCGTGTGTTAACTTCCCTAAGAATGATAAATGATGGCTACCACCTCACTATCTTTTCATTGGTTTATTTTATTTTATGTATTTATTTATTTATTTAAAGAATGTATACATTTTTATCCATCTTATATTGTGATCGTAGCTGGCTGATAACAATCAATAAAATCAAATAATAATAATTATGAACTCTTCTTCCCATCATGAAAGAAGCCTTCATATGATTATTAGCAACCTAACTGAGCCTCCATCATCTCAATGCTTGGGGGACAAAACAGGGTTTCATGGCCTTACAGAAGGCTGAAAGGGTAGAGACCCTTCAAATTACAAATGGAAGATTTTATTCAGGGCTGAGGTAGCTACTGAGAAGGAATACCTTCGAGATCTCATCGGAGGACAGAATTTAAAGGAAAGGACCTGGAGTCCCGCATTCTAACAGACCTAGTGGGGCAGGCAGTTATTCTGTGGGAGAGGAAGTTCCCCAAATAACCTGGCTCTGTTCAATCATTTAAAAATTACAATCAAATTGTTGTGATTTTTAGGGAACTAGACGACCCATAACCCATCATTGTTTCAGAGATAAGAGAATGAACACTGGTGAATAAAAAACAAGTGAGAGTGGGAGCAATTTCTGACTTCCTGTTGGCTTTCCCTTTGGGTTTCCTTTTAGGAAGCTGGCAGGGAATATCAGAAATCCTTCCTTCCTTTTCTTCCTCTCTCCCGTTCTCCGTTCCCTTTTTATATAGTGCCTATCATAGTCACTTTTCTCCATGTATTACATCCACTTACATTACTGCCCCATAAATATAAATTTAAATGCTGAAATAAGATCTGGGAATAATTTAATAGGAGATTAATTTTATTATATTGAATGAAAAGCATTGATTCTTTTTTATATTTTCATATAAATGATGAATGATATTCACAAGTATTAACACTTTTAAAAGATGAAGATTAAAAACTAGTACAAACTAATATAAAGTTAGGGAAAAAAATCAAAATCAAAAGTCTTTTGAACTATTATATGTTATATACTCTATTATATATTATATATCTGATTATATGTTTGTTCTCACTCATTCACTCATGTTATCTAACAGAACAATCAGCCTAGAATCTTTACATAGCAAAAGCAGACTAGGCAAATTCCTGCCTTGGATGGATCCTTTTCTATCTTCAAGCAGGTGCAAATCAGGTAGTTGGGAAGATTCCTGTGTATAGGCTGTTTAGCAATAAATCTATTTATCTGGACCTTGACATAGGGACCAGTTTTTTTTGTCCTGACATTAATTTAATCAGTACATCTAAATAATATTATTAATAAAGTTAGATTTGTTTGAAGAACATAGTGAGGCTATGTGCTTACTTATTACTGCTTCCTCAGCAGAATTTTAAGACAAGAGATCAGGAAATCATTTAATAGGATGAAAAGAATTTCTAGTGTATCTAGACTGGTTTTCATATTTTGAAATAAATAAGAAAATACACAGCATTGTTCTTTGAAAAAGTAAATCCTCTGGATAATTACATAAACTCTAAACTGGCCACATTTTAACACTGATTTCAAAGCACCACATCCAATTCTATCTTTCTGCATTCAGTTATGTATTTTTGATATACCAGTTATATATTAAATGATCGTTCCAATGAGATTTAGGTATGTTTTGGCCATGGTTTGATAGTGTTCTCAGAAGCAATTTAATGTAGAGCTGATAAGATGATAAAATTATCATATAATATCCTACAGATTCTTTGTGGCATCAGGGATTGTATCCTGCTGTAAACAATCAATAGTTATCATGTCTAAATAGAAAGCTTTGGAATAATGTTTCATGAGCTCTAAAAATGAAATGAAATACTTGCTAAGGCCTTCTGAGGATTACTCAATTTTTACATATTTAGCATAAGGATGGCATTTACGTGTAACCGAGACACTAAGCAGTGTACTGTTTATACTGATGGTGTGTGATTGATCATAAGAACTTGGTTTTGATCTTGTACATAAAACCTCCCCAATATTTCCATTGATTTATTGGAAAGTATTGGGGAAGATGCTATGTAAAGAATTACATTCATCTGAGAAAACCTGCTTCAGTTCATATCACATATTTACACAAATGACCATGATATCTTGTGGTCCCATTTCTACAATTAGTTTTTTTTTGTTTTAATAATTAGCTTCTGTGAAGAACAAAGCGATCACATGGAGTGACTGGTAGCCTTGATCTTGGTGAGAAAAGAGAGAAAAAGGACATTATTAATTTTATCTCTTTTTATCACATCATTGGGCCTTTTATTCAAGATAACATGGCGGAAATTCAGGGCTGATATTTATGGCATGCAGAATTAAATAATTTATTTGCTGCTACCACATGAGGTGATGGCCACTAATTGAGATGGTTTTAAAAAGAGATAAGGGATATTCAGAGAAGTGAGCCCTTCATTGCAACTAGCAGTAGCTAGCCATTAGGGCTATGGTTTTAATAGACACATGCATTATGTTACCATTGCTATTTAATTTTATTTAATTGTTGATTGGGGAATCACCTAGAGTTCAATATAAGTTGGATAGTTACATAGATCAGAGTTTCTCAATCTTTTCAGCTTTGTGGCCTAGCTTGGGGGGGGGAGGGGATAGTTCTGCGTGAGTGGTGGGAAGGTGCACACCTGAGTAGTATTTGCCTAAGTGGAATACGCCTGCCTGCATGTGCACTCACTTGTTACTTCTGCAGCCCAGTTCCAAAAGACTGCGGACTCCTGATATTTAAATAAATAACCAGCTAAATCAATTACATAATAACTTAAATATACATTTTTGATGAACATTGGCTAGTTCTTCCTTCCTGAGGAACTTTAATTCCTTTAATATTTCATTTGTCCATTATCAAGTGCAGAAGGTTGGATTAGATAAAGCAAGGGTGTGTAAGAATGATGTGGGGGATAGGGGCAAGGCATGCTACCTAAAATAAGAGAGGGCATAATCTTTGTCTGAAAGATTGGTGAAAGTTCTTCTTCCTAGTCTTTCAGAGTATAAAAAAGATGGTAGGAGATTTGTAATTCCAGACTTGAAAGATTCTGTTACAAAAAAGGTAGTATTAGCTCATCTGGTCTCTTTCTTTCCTGGTGTGTCTGGGAAGGTTGACCCAAAGGTCTTTGGCTTTTCCCTTTATGCTTCTACAGAATGTTCTAGGAAACTCATCCATTTAATTGTAATACTTAGACAAGCCAGAGATAGCTTATAATTAAACTTAATTACATGCCTGTTCCAGTATTGGTCTAGAAGAGTATCTTTCAAGCAATGAAGCGTGATCAGAATCTAATTAATATGCAAAATAACCTAAAACCTAATTGGTTTAATATAGTTTTCAAACATAAAAAAATGGATAAATGCCTTCCAAAATCTCAGGGTACCCTGTCTAAAATCCTAACATTTCCCTTTATGCTGAAGTTCTCTCCCAATGTTCAGTGTATCTTCCAATTACCAAAACTTTATAATTTCTAATGCACTCCTAAATTTTCAATGTATATGTGCAGCTTCTGTCTCCCTCTCACTGTGTTATATATGATTTAAAAGCAGAAGTTTAGTTTCTATTTGTAATTTATCTATTTATAAATCACATTTACAAAGCACCAATCTCTCTCGCAGAACAGCTCTCATTTAAAAGACAAAATATGAACTGGATGCTAAAGCTTCATTATAATTTCAAAGCATTTTTTCCCTATGGAGAAATGTCACAGGTTTTGTAAAATAATTTAATTTTTTTATATGTTTAATTAGAGTAAACTATAAAAAATTCAGTAAGATTTGTTTACTTCTTAGTAAACTTGACAATGAAAAAGTATGATTGTTAAGTTAAGAATTGGTGTCTTGCTTATTTGTGAATCAAGGACCTTTGAAAGATTGGTTGCTGTTGATGTAGTATAAATTAGAATTGTTTTAACAAGAAAAATATTTGTCAGAATGTTCATCAGGAAAGCAAACTGCTGATAAGGATTACATGTACATGAATGGTTGTTGACAGAAACAATAGAATTAAAAAACAGAAAAAGCAAAGATTTTGTACTGACATTGAAAAAATACTTTAATATCATTGATTGATATCTGTTGGTCCTTGATGTCATATTTTACCAATATTCTACAAATTTCTCTCTCTCTCTTTTTCCCCTTCTCTTTCTCTACACACACACACACACACACACACACACACGCTTCTCTATGAAGTAAAAATATCTGTGAAATACTTTATTACAGTGTATAGATAACTTATTAAGCTTACTTAGCTTCTATATGAAATTATTGCAGTTTGATTTCTGATAATAGAAGATATATAGTACGGTCATAATGGTTTTGATTTTGACATGAAACAACATTCCTTAATAATGATTTTTCTGCTCTTTCTTCAACCAAATGCATCTTTGTCAAATATCATTTTTTCTGCTTTCCTTATTCTTCAGATCTTTAATAGGTGGAATCATCTAGTCATTCTTATTTTGAAAGCAACTAATCCAGTATTCTGCAATACAATTTTATAGTTCTTCATAATCTACATGGTAGTTTTTTAGAATTCAGTCTTTAGGGGATTTATTTGTCCTCTTATTTATGTACTTTTTATCACTGTAGTCTTGCTTCTTGTCTGTTAGGACTCCACTGTGCAATTATTCTATTTTTATTCAGCAGTAAGATTAGCTAGCCCTAGACTAATAAATAATTGTAAAAATGCTAAGTGTTGTTTAAAGCAATAAGCTATAGTAATGAAGGGATGTGTGTGTGCATTTGTGTGTGTGTGTCAAAATAGCATTAGTAGTAACTTGATGTGTAAAATAAATCTGCCCAGAATTCTTTAATGGTGAAAAGGTGCTAATAAATGTAAAACTATTCATAGTATCTATGCATTACTTCAGTAAAGATTCTTTTTAGAGTGAAATAATGTAAATATACTGCAGCTTACATTATAAGAGAATCAATGGAGATAATGAACTGAACTTGCAAACATTCATTGCTTTTGACTCAACTTTTCCATGGGCATAGATATAGAGTTGAAAACATAAACTGTATTTGAGAAAACTGCATATAAAAAAATTCAAATGAATGTGTGAACAACAGATTCTATGAAAAGTTGTATGAAATGTTACTAGTAATTACTTAAAAACAGTATATATCAAGGTAAGTTAACAAAACCATCTTTTAAGTAAATGGGCACACAAAATGAATATGTTATAGAAAATTGTATATAAAAATATCGATCTGTTTTCAGGGTTGTTGTTTTTTTTAAAATAGTTATATACAATTGGATGTATCTGAGTAAAAGATGAACATCAGTTAGAATTGATATGGACCAAATCTGAATTATCTTTCCATCCCTTTTAGATACTGGCCAATAATAAACATCATTTTTTAAATTTAGCATAGCATCAATTAAGACCCGGTCCCACTGCACTTACGGATGCAAAGAGGATGTAAAACGTTAAAAAAAGCTTGTCATCTGTTGGAAAATGCTATGCATCCATTGTGTACTCATTGCATACGTGTTTCATACGCTCTATCCGTCAAGCATCCGTCCACTGAAATTTCATCCGCCCAAGAAGTTTTGAGCTGCACAAAACTTTGTGAACGGATGAACTTTCCGCCGTGTACGATGTAAATCTGCAACATACGAGCAACAAACGTTCTATGTCAGTTTATCATCCGTTAAATGTCCACTGTATCCTTTATGCATCTTCTGGGCATCCTCACAACTCACATCCACTGCAGCTGAAAACGGAAAGAGGGAGGAAAGAAAAGGTACATGGAACATCTATACATTGTTAGTAGCACGGAAATAGAAAGAATGTGCAGTGAATGGTTTGCATCCGATATACATCGGCGCAGCATCCCCTTTCTTTCCTTTAGGTGTATGTGATGCATACGCTTCATCCACTATGCGTCCACTTCACAATTCTCCCCCGGAACCCCTTCGGAGGTGTCATCCGCTTCCATCCACTAGGCTTCATATGAACATCCGTTTAACATCTCCATTACATACTACCCACGTCCATTCTTTTCCATTCTTTTCCGTTCTGTTTATGCAAATTTTTGCCACTTTTTGGAGTGGATGACAACGGATGGAACCACCCCTGAAATTTTGCTCGTCCGCTGTGTCCTTTATGCATATGTTTTGCATTCATAGGTCAGTGGGACTGGGCCTTAAGCCCTTTTTTCTTTATGGTTCAGCTTCTTCAGCTTATCTTTCTGATCTTAAAAATAAGACACATTTTGCAATGTTAGTTGAGCACAAAATCTTTTTTTTTTTTACTTGAGCATTCAAAAACCCCTACAGGTAGTCCCCAACTTACAACATTTCTTTTAGTGACTGTTCAAAGTTACAACTTCACTGAAAAAAGTGACTTATGGCCATTTTTCACACTTATGACCATTGCAGCATCCCCAAGGTCATGTGCTTTATATTTGGATGCTTGATAACTGGTTCAGATTTATGACAGTTGCAGTGCCCTGAAATCATGTGATTAGCTTTTGTGACCTTTTGACAAGCAAAGTCAATGGGAAAAACCAGATTCACTTAATAACTGTGTTATTAATTTAACAGCTGCAGTGATTCACTTAACAAATGTGGCAGGAAAAGTTGTAAAATGGGGCCAAACTCACTTAACAAATTTCTCACTTGGCAACATAAATTCTGGGCTTAGTTGTGGTTGTACATTGAGGACAACTTGTATTATACTACCAATCAGTAAGTGATTCTATTGGAAAATAGGACTTGAGGGGTTTTTGCTGAAGTTAGTCAGATATTAACATTGAAGATAACTAAAATTAGTTCCTAGGTAAGAGCAAGAAAACAATAGCACTTAGACCTATATGCTGTTTCACAGTCCTTTACAACCCTAAGTGGTTTACAGAGTCAGCATATTGCCCCCACAATCCCGGTCCTCATTTTACCGATCTCAGAAGGATGGAAAGCTAACCTTGAGCTGGTGAGAATCAAACTGCTGGCAATTGGCAGAATAAATCTGCAATACTGCATTCTAACGACTGTGCCACCAAAGCTCAGTGTAGATTATTACTGCTTCTGTTTCCCAGCTCTGATCCATTTGTCAGAATTTTTTTTTGCTGCAACAAATCTCCTGCTTATGAAGGCAGATTAGACAGGATGCTAAGAATGCTTTTTAGTTAATATCATGGAAATGGGATTAAGAAGAGGGAGATGGATGCAGAACAATGATTACACTGAAATGCCTGTGGAGATTCTCAGTCATTCAAGTCATGTTGTCCCAAAGAGGCTTTTTAAAAAGGCAGCTAGACTTTGCTTTTCCTTGAAGAACTCAGAACTGAAGATGCTTCTTGGGTGAGAAGCAAAATGTCTTCAATGAAAAACAAAGTCCAGGTGCTTTTTGAAGAAGCATTTTTGGAACATTACACTGAAGAGTCCATGTTTATTCCATGTTTATCCAATATGTGACCTTTTTATAATGAGTACTGGACCATTATATAACTATATCTAACAAACATATTATGTTTTAAAACTTGTTATGTTCTAAAGTGAAATGCCATGTTTTTGGCTGGAGAGTGGGGGTTGTACTTTTGGCTTGGGAATTAAGGTAAGAGATGCTAGGTCACTCTGACATAAAAGGAAGCCTGTTAATGATCTATTGTATTGGTTGAACATAACAGGAAAACATTTATTTATTTATTTTTGTTTTATTTATTTTTATTTGTCAATTGCTTACAAGATAATAGGTATAAGTAAAAACATAGTTATGAATACATGGATACATATAAGAAAAATAAAAAATATATAAACGATAGGACAGGGACGGTAGGCACATTGGTGCGCTTATGCACGCCTCCTGACAGGCCTTTTAGGAAAGGGGTGAGGTCAATAGTAGACAGGTTAAAGTTTTTAGGGTTTGGGGAAAAAAGCCACACAGTCAGGCAGAGTATTCTAGAGATTGACCACTCTGTTGCTGACGTCGTATTTCCTGCAATCAAGTTTGTTGTGATTAACCTTGAGTTTGGATCTATTGTTTGATCTTGTGTTGTTATGGTTGAAGATGAAGTATTCGTTGACAGGTAGGACATTGCAATGTATGATTTTATATCCTATACTTTGATCGGCTCAAAGGCGGCGTAGTTGTAGGTTTTTGAGACCTAGAATTTCGAGTCTGGTGGCATAAGGTATTCAGCAATGAGTAGAGGAGTAGAGAACTTTTCCTGTGAAATATTTCTGGACTTTCTCAACTATGTTAATATCAAATACATAATATGGGTTCCAGACTGATGACCTGTATTTGAGCATTGGTCTAGCAAATGTTTTGTATGCTCTAGTTATTAGTATTAATTAGTATTAGTAATATTACCAGAGAAAAAGCTACATAAGATTAGGTTAACAACTCTTAACGCCTTTTTGGCGATGTAGTTACAGTGGGCTCTGGCACTTAGGTCATTTGAGATGAGTACTCCAAGATCCTTGATAGAGTTTGGATCATCAACAAGGTCTTGACTATTCAGCTTGGTTTTATTTTCTGATTTTTTTTCCCAATATATAGGACAGAGCATTTATTTGTTGAGATTTGAAATTGCCACTTGTTTGACCATTCTGATACATAGTCAAGGACTTTTGGAAGGGTAGCAGTATTGTCTGTGGTGTTGAATAGCTTTACATCATCAGTGAAGAGAACGCAGTTGCTCTTGATATGATCACAGAGGTCATTTATGTAGAGCATGAAAAGAGTTGGTCCAAGAACACTGCCTTGGGGGACACCACTGTTGACAGGTACAGAATTTGATAGGATGCTCCCAATTTTGATTATTTGTTCTCTGTTTGACAGGAATTACTATCCAGTAATGCAGGTGTCCAGAGATACCGTAAGATTTTAGAAGTGGTTTGTCGTGTACCATTGAATCAAAGGCTTTACAGAAGTCTATGTAGATTGCGTCCATTGCTTTGCCCTGATCGAGTTGGGTAGTCGGTATGTTTTTGCAGTGTAATAGTTGCAGATTAAATGATAAGTTGTTTCCTGAAGCCAAACTGTTTATTAGAGAGTAGGTTGTTAGTTTCTAAGTGGAGGATGATAGATTGGTTAATAATTGATTCCATGACTTTTCAGGTGACGCAGTATAAGGAGATTGGTCTGTAATTTTCAACGAGGCTGGGGTCTCCCTTTTTGAAGATGGGGATGACTGTGGCTTGTGACCATAGTTTTGGCAAGGAGCTGGTCCTGAAAGATTTTTCAAAGAGGTTCGGCTATGGCAGTGGATAGCTTTTTTAAGAAGTAGGCACATATTCCTTCTGGTCCAATAGATAGGGATGGTTTTAGATTGCGTAGTGCTTTTTCAACATTGTCTACTGTAAAATCGATATGTATTAGATTATTATAGTTGTCTGTGGTTCGACTAGGAAATATTGGGCATGATCCATTGCTGTTTACAAATACTGAGCCAAAGAATGTGTTAAAGAGGTTGGCTTTAATAGTGTGGTCGTTGCAGTATTTACCATTAGGTCCTTTCAGGAGTGGGATGGACCTTAACTCTTCTAGTTTGTTGTATATAAAATTGTAGAAAGCGTGGGTGGAATTGGTGCATAGAAAGTTTTCTTCTTGTTTAATGGGATAATTGGTGCATTCAGTTTTTATCTGGTGGCATAAATTTTTGTTGTGATAAATTTTTATTGTTGTGATGGGAACAAGGTGGTTTTCCAGAGATGATGGTTTGGGGGGAGTTAAAGATGGAAAACTACCCAGAACTACCCAAGAAAGTCCCTAAAACTCCTATGTGAGAGAAACAGGAAGGATTATGTAATCTTTTCAATATGATATCCTGTAAAAGATGTAACCATTTTAAGGGTGGTTTTTCTGTCTCCTACTCCTTTGGGGAGATGGGGTCCTAGTCACATATTTGCAAATATCCTGAATAAAAGAAAGCTTTTTACAGTCTCTTCTCTCAGGACACAAAGTAGTCCTTCCTGAAATGGTTGTGCGATCACATAATTGACAATGGATTTTTTTCTTAGGGAAGGCCAAACACTATAGAAATTTCTTTCTGGGAGCATTTATCTTTCTATGAATATGCTGTTTTGCTCTCTGAAATTTTTTGTAATCCTTAATTTGAACACTGGTAATGTCGGTTACCAGTGATATTAATTAAACACTGCAAAGAGAAGTTCTACAACCTGAGGGAAAAAATTTGGTTGATGAATATTATTATAGTTATTTTTAAATTAGCCTTCTATTAACTTATTGCTAATTAGTTAAGTAGCATACACTGTGCATATGGTGCCTCTATACACATACAAAAACAAATAAATAAACATAAAATTCAATTCTAGATTGTGCTCTGAACAATGAAAATAGTTCTAATGTTTCTGCCAGTAATTCCACCACTTGGAAAATATGAATTTGGATATAAATAACAAGAACTATTTTTCTTAACTGATATCATTTGATAAAGAGTAGGTTTACACTTTATACCCATCATTAGTAGATTTGTAGAGCAAATTATACTGTATGCTAGAATTTATTAAAATAGTTACTGCTAATTCACTAATGTAACTGAGGAAATGTATAGATTATTGTATAAATATTTACCCAATGTTCTCTATAGAGAGAGAAAATTGCAGATGAAATAATAGCAAGCAGCTGCTTTAAGTATTTACAATGAGAGGCTAAGAAGCAGGAGTTTTATTTGATAAATTAATAAAGGATTACAATCATAAATGTTTATAGATTCCAGGGTGTCAAATTGGCATCTTGCAGACTGGAAGCGTCGTGCAGAGGCCACACCTTTCCCTGCTCCGCGAATGGGAAAAATGTCACAAAACGTCACATTATGCGGCAAGTTTGACACCTGTAAATATGACAATTAGTGAATTTTGAGATCCAATAGGTGACTTATTCTTTAGCATTAGATTAATATGTTTCCTGTACGTTATATTTTCCACATCCACTGTATCCTGTAGTTATGGATCTGAAGTGAAAGCAATAAGCTTATGAAACTTGGCTTCCAGGCCAAGATAGTACTGCATATTATCTGTTGAGTTGATGTCTTGTCTTTCATATCCCCCAGTACCTCCAAGAGCTTGTGACTCCATTCTTTGCTTTCATACCATTTCTTAGAATATGATTTTAGCTTTAATCCCCAATTAATCCCCCTGTTCTGTTAGATTCAGAACATAGCTTTCTGAAACAGAGTTCAGCCAAATGGAACCATTGATTGACTTCACTGCTTGAGACCGGCTTTCTTAAAATAACAGTAAAGGGGCCACTTAAGAGCTTTTCTACCACTTGTTTTTATCAGGGATGGATTGCACCTATGTAAGATACCATTATAAATTTTTTATTGCAAATCATTACTAATAACATGCATTTATGAGCACTGATAACCACAGGATTCCTGAAAATCTTGCAAGTATTTCCAATAGATTAAGCTGGATTTAAAGTTATAGTAACAATATTGTTTCTGTTTACTTTAGATTAGGCTGTCAAACTTGCAGCCTGTGGGCTAGATGTTATAATGGGCTGGCCATGCCCATGCACATTTTAGTGAAGGGAAAAAAATTGTGATGGCTTTTGATAGCTGATTTTGGGACTAATAGAAACTAAAGGACTCATAAGGTGTCAGGTTCCAAGAGATGCAACCATTACAAACTTAACCAAATTCAGGCTTGACATAAGGCAGGGGTCTTCAAACTTGACAGCTTTTAGACTTGTGGACTTCAACTCCCATAATTCCTCCTCCAGTTATGTTAGCTCAGGAATTCTGGGAGTTGAAGTCTACAAGTCTAAAACTTGGCAAGTTTGAAGACCCTGGACCTATAGACTCTAATTTGTCAACTTTGGGATTATTATAGATACTGAATCTGATGCATCAATACAAGTATAAATCATGTAGCAAGGTTATACTAACAAATAATGGTTTCTTCATTCATAGGTGAAATTTGAATCAAAAATATTTTGGCAATATCACCTCATAGTTGTAGGGAAATAATGGCATTTCCATGTAGGTCATTGGTTGGGTAGTACTTCTAAATAAGTGAAAGAATGAATCAACTGCAAAGCATAATAAACAAATTATGTAGAAATGTTCCTTGGATTTATATTTGTCTCATTTTTATTAAAAACAGGCCTAAGTGAAGGTTTTAAGTGGACCTAGGCAGGTTACCTTCAGAGATCTTTCTCCTAATGGTAATCAATCAGAATGAACACACTTCTGAAATTGCTAAATGTATTATTACCTTACTGTGCTATTCCCTTTTCAATTAACATGTGAATTCTGAAGTTGTTGCATAATTGAAAGTGGAGGTGTGAAGTTGGGGCATATGTCATTGGGCAGCCTGACCTATACAGTACATAGCATACTTGATTCTGTGTCAGTTTCTTACCACAAAAACACAGACCCAGCTAATGTCAAGCGCCAGGAAATCAGAAGAGTCAGGTAGTTCAAATAAACATAAAGATTTAATGTTGTAACTATGTATCATTTATGTGTTTGCAACTGTGTATCAATG
>BLBF01000016.1:35870125-35889348 GCA_015471245.1 Laticauda colubrina | reverse complement strand
CTCCCTATCATGAGACGCCCATCTGATGCGGGATAGCAGATACCGCAATTTAAGTTCTACAAGAATCTAAACTATAACAGTCAAGAGAAATTAGTAGGAGTTAAGAAAGAAGTTCAGAGTGGACTGGACTAAAATCTCTTGTGGGCCTGCAGGGATTTATGACTGATGATGCATTTCACTCCTCCTTCAGGCTCAGCCTGGTCATTTTCTACATTAACCAATGTAGAAATAATAATTGTGCTAATTAGTATCCCAGTTCTGCTATATTTATTATTCCAGACTACCTCCCACATATTTAAAGATTGGGCTGATATATTTTGGACAGTAGAACTAATGATTTCAGGGACATAAAGTTTAGAATGGCATTGTCCTACATTTAGCAAAAAACTGTTGTTGGAATCCACATTCTCAAGTTCTCTTAGATCTGGAACTGATGTATTAAACAGTAGTTCCCACCCCCAGATAAGTACCAGTCTGTGGCCTGTTAGGAACTGCACCATACAAGCAATGAAGCTTCATTTACTCACGAGCAGGATCTAGGTTGCATGTGAAACCATCACCCACCCTCACCCCTGATCTATGAAAAAAATATTTTCCACAAAATCTTAGGTATTTATACTGTACCATTTCGCAGAGTAATAATATGAAAAAGGCAATAATTTTGTTGAAAATGATAGTTATTTCAAAAGCTAAACCAAAAAGAGTTCCTGGACATAAAGTGTTTTACAGCTTATGTCATGACAAAGTTGATAAAAAAGCATTGATTTTAATATGCTGCTTATCTCATTAATCTAAAACATCTCAACCTTAGAAAGCTCTGTCTAATCCAGTATCATAGCTGACTGCAGATGGAAAGTGAACACACACACATATACACACACACACACACACTTCACAGAGACAGACATTATTGGTTTTTCACCTCATCTTTGAATTTCATAAGGCAATTTGCTTTTATTGTAAGCAATGATTGGAAGCAAATACAAATCTGGTCCTTGTTTTGGCTCATAGCAGCAGTCCACTCTACTAAGAATCCTGAATCTGCTTTTCTACCAAATCCTCACATTCTATACTACCCTTTGGATCAGTAGTGGAATCTTATCTTAGTCGCTACTGGTTCGGTAGGTTATCGCATGTGCGTGCATGCAACTAACGCACGCGCACCTAACAAGCCAATCAGTTAAGAGGATGAAGAAACGAAAAGCTAGGAGGGGCCCTTCCACCCTCCCATGTGCTTTTCGGTCTTTTCTCCTCTCAGCTGACTGTTGGAGGCTTTTGTTTTCGTCTTCTAAGCTGATCAGTTTGCTTAACCAAGCTAAACAGTAGCACACCACCACTGCTTTGGATCTCCCTACTATCACAGTTTCTAATTCTGGCAAAATTGAATGGAATAGAGATAGTTTTCAACATTGGTTTCTACCCCTTGTAGCTGAGGTTTTATATCAAAGGCCTGCAACGATAATTGCAATATAATCCTAGTTTTATATCATACAAACACACAAACAATCCTGTTGCTTCATTTTTAAAGGCCAATCTAGTCTAGTACCACATTTCCCACAATGGAAGAGGAAATGGAATAGTTGTCTTTCGTTGTTGTTTCTTACTGGGGACCCATTCATATGTTGCCTCTATTCCTGGACATAATATATAGTAGTCATGATGATGAGCATTTAATAGTCTGTCCTCCATAAATTTGTTGACATCTCACTTTCAAAGCTGCTTGTAATGGATAACAATTCTACTGTACTTTGGTGGGCATCTTGGTAGAATCAAGTCAACAACCTTTCCACACATTATAGGAAGGGTAAATCTATTTCAGCAACAGCCACAACTTGGATGGCAATATTTTAAGGAATGCTGGGAGTTGTTAGCAACATTTGGAGGTAACTGTATACATCTCTCATTCCTTCTGTAGAAAATGGGATTGCAAAATCTTTTGTTGCTTTGTGAAAACCTGTAATAAGTTACTTATCCTTCTAAATAACAATCTTATACTCTTAATCTAATATATTGGTCCTATGTGTTACTATTTTATTGGCAGTGCTTGTTCTTGTTTTGGAAAAAAATAGCACTTCTGAAATCCACTTTCAATAATAAAAAAGTTAACTACCAAAGCAAACTTGCTTATGGAAAGAAGTTTGCTTTGAGATGACATATACAGACATAAAACTGTGCAATCTACTGAGCTGAACACTTTAATGATGGTTTGATAATGGTAGAATTTTTTTGTCTAAATATACATAAGATTGAAAGTAATGGGCTGTGAAAAAAAAGAGCCATTTGGTTAGCATCCTCTAAACTCTTGCTTTGGGAAGCTTGCATTTTTCTTCTTCTTTCTTTTGTAAGTGTGAGTTTCTTTAGTGACATGCCACTTGATTTAAGAGACTCATTTGGTTCCCTTAATTGTTATCTATAATGTGATTAACTCAGTTTTCAAATAACATCTGTCCTTAAATATGAATAATAAATTAGTTTTAGTAGGACATGAGAAATAACTAAGTTTCACCATTTGAGAAGCATGGCAATTAGCGTACATCTCATGGAACTTGATTGATTGATTGATTATGCATCACCCTTGACTTTTAGTGACAACATAAATAGATTTTATCTATGACAACCTTTCCCTTACCTGGTTCCGTCAAGTCTTTCAGTAGCCATGATCCTTACTGCAATATACAGAAATCACAGCAAGAGAATCTAATACATTTGCATGTGCACAATACATTCATGTGCACACTTACATACACACATACATGTAGGGCTAATTTAAACAGTTACAATGTATTGCCTTTCTTTGATTTCACTACCCAACAACTCCTTTCTGTATGGCAATGTGGGAAGTCCAAAGACTCGTAATATGTGGAATAAAAGAAGCATAAAAGGGATTCTGAATTACTTTCATGAGAGTAGAGCAAAGCATTTGTGTTTTGGATTGTAAAATGTACTAACAGTGATTATCCATGATGTCAGTTTTCAGATGAAGAATGGGGAATCTCTACATCTTCAATAGGTTGTCTGTTAGAGATATTACAACCCATAAGATGGATGGAAATTCAATATATGGAGATGATGACCATTGTGGCCAACTGTCTGATCTGAAGAAAGCTAAAACTATTCTATATTAAAATGACTCTTGCATATTTGTGTTGTGAGTTCTGTCCATAGAGTTCTTTTATGAAATCAAACAACTATACTTGGATTTGAATTTGCAGTAGTAGAACTAATCTCTTTTTCAATTTCAGTTGAAACACTGTAGAAGTTTGGCTCTTCCAACTGGCATGGGGCCCTGACTTGACTTTTTTTGAAATAATATGCAAATCACAATTTATGGGCCTTGTGTCCTTAACTACCAAGTCTTCAGATTGCTAAATATTCCCAAATGTTACAAAAAACAAATTAAAAGGTATGCCCCATTCTCAAAAGAGATCCCAACCAAATATTTTTGAAAGGCGTACGATAGATATAGTTTGATGTAAAATGTCCAAAAAGCTGATCCAGATATATTTTGATGTAAAATAAATATTTAAAGATTTGTTTAAATGCGATCTGTAGGTTTTTTTTGCTTGTTTTTTTTTTTCCAATGAAGATCAGCGCAAAAGAAAACAGAGGGAATGCTGTCAGATGGAGAAAAGGACAGGTTGATTCACCCATTGATGGCACATAATCAATCAAAGAGTTTCTGTATTGAAAACAAACATTCTATCACCCTTACAGAATCACACCACTGAAAATTGGCAGCAAATCATAAAACATTGGTAGCTTGCTTTCTCATTTCATGACTTTCATGACCCTGCAAGATGATACAACATGTCAGTCTTGCCATCTTCTGGTATATCACAATATGATTACCCCTTCAGGCAACATGTAAGTCTGTTTGTGTGTGTGAATTCTAGCACAAAGTTTCTATTAATAAAATGAGACATTGTTAAGTGAGTTTTGCCCCATTTTACAGTCTTTCTTGCCACAATTGTTAAGTGAATCTGGGCTCCCCACTGACTTTGCTTGTCAAAAGGTCACAAAAGTTGATCATTGTGCAACTATTTACAAAGCCTGCATTTCTATTACTGTTAATCTTCTCACCACTCCTTATCACCCATCCCCTCCCACTTGTGACTATGTGACTGTAACTTTGTTGCTTGTATCCTTATGATTTATATTGATTGTTTCCTAGTATGATTTGATTGCTTATTGTACCCTATGACTATCATTAAGTGTTGTACTTATGGTTCTTGACTCTTGACGAATGTACCTTTTCTTTTATGTATACAGAGAGCATTTGCACCAAGACAAATTCCTTGTGTGTCCAATCACAATTGGCCAATAAAGAATTTTATTCTATTATATTCTATAAGTAAATAAAAGTGAAAGTGGAATAACTTCAGGAAGAGAAGTACAGTCTTATATGAAAAAGTACATTGATTTCTCAATAGATTGAATAGAGAGTGGGCATAACAAAATATAATATGGAAGCTGCTTGAAACACAATGAAAAGAATTATATTACTGAGTCACATAGAAGTATGTAATGTATAAAGTATGATCGGTGAAATGATGATTCAAAAGGCATTAATGAAAGATATGAACAAAAAGCATAGAAGAGAATGATAGTTACAAAAAATGATGAAAATTGTGTATGTATATTAAAATAACATATATCTTGGGCCATCAGAATTGAAAAATTCTATAATACAGCCCATTATTTGAGCATTATTGTTCATTTGAGAGCTAGATATTTCAGTCTGATTGTGGTAAGTTGTAGGGGTGATAAATGATTTACATTCTTTATTCTTTCTTAATTTAGTATTGTATTCTGTTTTTCTACACAAAATGTGTTAATGTTCTGTGTTCTACGTTGTGCATTTTGATATGGCTTAATGGATAGTCAACAATATATTATTCTAATACAAAACAAGGTAGCGGCAAAAAATAGAGAAAAACAGGTTAAGGAAACAAACTGTGCTTTGTTCCTTCCAGTGAAGGAATGGTTTTAAGAGTATTTTAGAGATTTGTATTGAAATAGAAATGAATACTTTGAATATTAGGTTCTGGGGTAAAAAAGTGAAATAAGTCCCATAAAATATTTATAGATAATAAGACTGTAGGTCTTATTTTAACAGAATAACAAAGTTGGAAGTGACCTTGCCAAACTTTTAATCCAACCCTCTGCAGGAAACTCTATACCAGTGGTTCCCAAACTTTTTTAGTCCACCGCCCCCTTGGTGCCACAAACTCATCCTCTGTGCCCCCCACCCAGGGCTGCGATTCAAATTTCTGTGGGCATGGCCTAATTTGAGGGTGTGGCTTGTGGGTCATATGACTGTGTAGGTGTGGCTTGCTGGTCACGTGACTGGGTAGACATGGCTTTCTGCTCATGTGACTGGCTGGCATGGCTGGCTGGGCATGGCTTGGTGGTCACATGACCGGGTAGGTGTGGTTTGGGGGTCATGTGACTGGGTGCGTATGGCCAGGTGATTGGCAAACCAAATACATTATTATTTTGTAAGACAGAATTACAGTGTCTAGAAAGCACATATCAATTATTCCAGTTGAGTTAATATTTTCTGCAAATCTGATTTCAAATGTTCTAAGTAGTTAGTATTAACTGCCAATTTAACAAAAAAGGATTACCTTTCTAAAACCAGTTTTGGCATGTATAATATTTCTCTTCCCAACTTTTAAAATAAATGTATTTTTTTACACACATATATTTGCCATGTCCACAGTCCTAATCGGACTTCAACTGAACTTGGATCAGGACTTTTAAAATAATAGAATACCTTAGTCATATTGTTTGCTCTTAACCCAATTAACATTCTATTTTTTTAAAAAAAATACTCTTAGGTTTTCTCAGCCTCATTCTAGCTCCTTTTAAAAAGAAAGAAATTGTGATATGGTGAAACTATTCAAAATAGAATTTCTTGAATAAAATGTTCTATATAATCATGGTATTTAAAATGTGTTTGCTTTTCATATTTCTAAGAAAAGAAAAGATATGTATTCATATGCTAGGCTATTTGAACACCAAATAATCAATTAATTTTGGTATTTATGTAGCCTGTTGTTAATTTTGAACACCTTTTTTCTTGAAAAAATAAATTGTGATGGCAATGAATATGAGTGCTGTTTCCCATTTTGAATGAAAACCTCTACGTCAATTAACTTATGTGACTAGTTCAGAGATACGAACTGTCAGCCTGTTCCCTGATGTCTGTCCCTTGCTTGTGTGTAATATTAATACTTGTTGTGAGAGGTTGGAACAAAATGGTCCATATAATAAATGAAGGAAGAACCACTGCACACAAAGTCGTCTTCCCATTTTGGTTCAGCCTGATATCTTTTCCTGTATTTTACTATGCTGACTTAAATGTTCCTTTCTACTTCCTTGTAGAAATTAAAACAAAAACAAAAAACATCCATTGTGTTGTACCGTATCTTTCATGTTTTATTGATGCCTCTGTGTAAAATTCAATTACATCAAGCAAAAAAGAGCAATGCAACTCAAACACTTCAATCTATTAACATTTTATTGCTGGAGGGGACAGCTAGCTGGTTGTTTGAACTGTGCAATAGATCCCAAAGGACAGAGTTGCTGCTGAAAATGCTGAAAATGTAGCTTTCAATAAATATATTAAGTTGTTACAATTTGTTTATGATAGTAGTTCATTTGTAGTATAAAATTACTTTCAGTTCCATTTTGTAGCACCCAGGGTACCCTCCTGTGGATTTAGTTCTGGCTTCACAAATATCAAAAACACAATACAATCAAAGGACAAAATGTATTTAAACTTTCTAAAGTTCCTTGATAAGTTGCCTGTTAGATGGTATTTAGAGAGTACACAATATCTGGATAACATGTAACTTTATTTCAAGATTCCCAATGGATTATAACAAGGATTTAAAATCTTTTGGAAAGCATTATGTTTATATTTTATAACTAAATTAAGAAAGTAGGATTTCTTTTTTCCTTTCTTTTTTCATCATGGTATTCATATTTCCACTCTTTATTTGTTACAACAAATGTTCTGCATATCCTTGGTGGGTTTTCCCTTCCATCTTTTCCTTTCATTAAAAAAAGAAACACCTCTGAAAATTTATTTGAAACAGAACATTGTTTCTGCATTTTTAAATAAGTGTCAGCAGTAATTTGTGGTCTGGGAGGAATGGTGATTGATTCATTGAATTAATTTATATGGCTACCAACTCAAACAATGAGATTAAAAGAAGCATACAGCATAAGCAAACAATAAGCAAACTCTAGCCGAGTACATTTAATGGTGTCTGAACACTATAATTAAAGAACCAAAAAGAAACTATTGGGAGCCAGAGCAACTTGTATCACATGAGCATAACAAGGTACACCCATAACTAACCATACTACTGTATTCTGGACCATCTGAAGTTACTGGATGAAGGGTATTCCCATATAGATCTTATTACAGTAGTCTAACCAGGAGGTGACTTGGACATGAATGATCATAAGCAAAAAAATCTCATAAATAATCCTAAATTTCCTCTGAAACCTGATGGGGTCCATTAGGTGCCTCAGGTGGGCTGACTGAATAGACTTCACTTCCCCCCAGATCACAAGGGGGTGTTATTGTAAACTCAGATAATTCACTTAAACAAATTGTAAGAATTGCTGAGCAGAGTAAGATCCAGGATTGATTCAATCCTGATTGATCCTGATCCTTGATTCAAGGATTGATCTGTCTAGGCTTCCTCATCAACAAAATCTTAAATAGATTACAAAAATGATACTTCGATCCTGTTCTTAGGTCCTGAAACATCTTGGGTTCAGCAATATTATGGATTGTGCATTGTGACTTTGATAGCATATAACTATCTAGGTCAGTGGCACCCACCTTCTGGGTATCAGGGACCAGTTCTGTGGAGAGAGCTTTTTCCGTGGATCAGAGGGGGAATGGTTTCGTATGCTGCCTGAATCCTGCAGATGGGGCTTCACTTGTTTACATGGCCCAGTTTCTGGCATGCCACAGACCGATGCCAGTTCATGGATCGGGGATTGGGGTCCCCTGATCTAGGCAACCCAGCATCTAGGTATCCTCTGTTAGCATCATAAACAAACAACTTGTTTTGTAAATGAATTCTTTTTAAAGAAAAGTACTTCATTTCCATTTTTATTTATTAAGAAATGCTTTTGTGTAACTTCAGTCATTTTGACTCCAAGCCACATAAAAAATTGAAAGTATACGCCCAGGATGGGTATTCATTCTCCCTCTCTTTCTCTCTCTCTCTCCTCCTCTCTCTCTCTCTCTTTCTCCCTCTCTCCCTCCTTCCCTCCCTCCTTCCCTGTCTATCTGCATTAAAACCATTAATTGTACAGTGAGCAACTTAAAACATAAGCTTTGATTTCTTTGCCCATTGAAATAGGTAATTATGAATTAAGTAACTGTTGCTGTGTATTTTAAGTGTAACTGACAGAAAAGAATGAGGAATCCAAATTCAGCTTTAAATTATTTATGTTGTTTCATTTTTTTTGTTTCTAAATATTGTTACTTATTTCACAGCAAAAGTTACTTGGGCAACATATAGTAACAAAACTAATAGTAGCTACTTCTTGTCTTCACAATATGCACACATGGTGAATTTCCACTTATCCAAGATAGGTAACAAATTGCTAATCATCTTGTTCCTAATCAAGTATCTTTCATGGAGCAACTAGATCTCTAATGCATAATTCAGTTGCAAATTGTCATAGGAAAGGGGTACCATTCCTATGATACTCACAGGGGACTGAGTTTTGATATAGTTTCACAATCCTCTTCTACATCAAAAGTTTTTGTTTTTGTTGGCAAAATAGTACTTTTGCATCTTTTGTATTGTTAAACTGTATGAAATACAGAAATACCATGTTCATGGGTACATTCCAGGGGTGTGATTCAACTTTTTTTTACTACTGGTTCTGTGGGCATGGCTTGGTGGGTATGGCCGGAAAGGATACTGAAAAATCTCTAGTCAGAAGTGGTATCTGTCGGTTCTCCAAACTACTCAAAATTTCCACTACTGGTTCTCCAGAACTGGTCAGAACCTGTTGAATACCACCTCTGGTACATTCCTCTTTAAAGTGTTGATGTTGTGGTTTGCCAGCAGTTGGTGAGGAAGGGAGAGGTATTAGACAGTGAGGATAAAAGGGAACCAGTCAGGGAGTCTGGTGAGGACTTGGATGAGGGTCCTGCATCCGATGCAAGGATGGGGTCAAGACCACCTGAGAGTGGGGTTCTGCCTTCAGTGCCTTTGGAGTCTGGCAGCAGTGAAGCAGAGGACCTTGGGAAACTTGTTTCCCAGTGCATGTGTGCGCAGAAGGCAAGAGCAGCTGAAGAAGAAGGGGCAACTCAGAAGTAAGGTTAGGAGATGATTGCCCCTCCCATAAGGGATAAAAGTCAGTCCTCAGTGACAAAGAGCTTTGCAGGAAGCAAAGCAATTCAGTAATCTCCGAGTCTTTCATGAAGCTCTGTGCTCTGATCAGTTTTTTCTATTTGGGGTTGGTTTATGCTAGCCTTAATTGGACTTCTGTTTCTTGACAGTATTCGACAGCACTGAAAAGCATGCTCTTATCTGGAGGAACTGTGTATAATGAGTTTTGGCTGGGAATGTAAGTAATTCCCAACATTGCATTAAAAAAGTTTTATTTTTAAATTCAGTGTGTGTTTTATTCTGTTTGATGAAGCCTGGGTCAGAAGAGTTGAAGATAAGATATTTGCAATAGAACTTGAATTTTTTTTGGCAGAAATCTGTTAGTCTGTCACCTCTTTTATTTTCTAAGATGTGATCAACATTTCCAGTGATTCCGTATGCTATTTTATTTCTGACTATAGCATTCATTTATTATAATTAGCATGATTAGAATGGATTTGGTAAACATGCAAACATTCTGTGTGTTCTATCTTGAAAGATTACAGAAACTCTGAGTCCTGAGAGGCACCTATTTTTCTAATATTTTAATGAGGATTCATTTCTTCACTAATCAACAGTACTGTACCTAACAGATTTTTTCAAAACACAAGTTACAAAGAAATTATATAAATTACAATGCAATGGAAAGATTGGACTTTAGAGGGCTTCAAAGTCCAAATAATATTACAATATATTTTTTCTTCTGAATAAAAAATGCATACAGAAGAAAGGGCACATAAGACTGGAAATTCAAAATATTTTAATTTTCAATATTGTTTAAAATGAATTTTTTATGTTCCCTATATGACTAGAAAGTGCAAACTGATATTGGTTCTTCCTTATGCCATCTGCTTCTTTTATTACAATGAAAATGGAGCAATATATAGAAAATAATTCCCTCCATTGCAATAGAATAAAATATGTAGAGCATCTAATTAGAGCACCATCTGCAGTAGCCATAACCAGGAAATCTCATTGAAGGGCAAATAATCCCACTGAAGGGCAAATAATCCATGGCATATTTTTGCCTGTCACTTCTAAATTCAAGAGGAAAGAGGCTATCTCACTAATCAGGATTAATGTACTAAATATATGTAAGATTTTTACACAAAACATTGAAGTACCAAAAGTAGGGCATCAAGGAGGATTGTTTCTGAAATTCTCCATTCTGGATTTCCCTGTAAAAATCAAAGCTCCGACAACTATCTGATTTTTTTCCCCCAAAGTATATGTTTGGGACCAGCACCATTTGAAAATTAATCTTAGCTACTATTGTCAAATACATACATTATCAAGACTACAAACAGTTATTTCTAGAGTTTCCATTAAAAAAAAACACCTGCCAGTATGTTTTGGTGAAAGAATGGACAATGATGCCAAAAAATGGGGATAACTAAGGAAACAGAACTGAAGAAGCTTGTTGGATGAGAAGCAAAGCATCTTTCAGAAAAAACAAAGAAAGTCCACTTGAAATGATCAATTCTGAATCACTGTAAAAGAAAATCTCTGTTCCAATAATGTCTTATTATGTATTTATTTGGACAAATTGATCCATTTATTTACCAAATGTCATGAGAAATAATTCTGGGTGTCCTACAACAAAGCTGAGAACACATAGTAAAATATTAACTCATGAGCATCTGTGATGCAAAAAGAAAAGAAGATAAATTACTAGCGTGTTTCCCCATCATATTTTCAGAATATGGTATATTCTCTGTCTCCCTTAGCAACAATTTTGCTATGTATAGTAATCAAAATTCAGATGCTTGGCAACCAACACGTATTTACAATATTGCAATATCCCAAGTTCATGTGATCACTATTTGCAACTTTTCTCACTGGTTTCCAAGAAGCACAGTAAACTAGCACTGATGATGTTACCTAGTTAGAGTAATGAAACTTCTGCAAGCAAACAAGCAAGCTCAGAGCACCAAGGACCTCTCAAAGTAAATGGAGATAGCTAGATTTCAATCATGTGGTCCACTTAACAACTGCAATCTTTCACTTAAAAAGCCTGGTGAAAAGGTCATAAAATAGTTGAGTTGCTAACAACTCAACCATCTAGCCTAACAACATCTTGCTTAGCGACAGAAATTCTGGTACCAATTGTGATCATAAGTCGAGCACTATCTGTAGTCCCAACAGCCCAATTCTCCTAATGTTAAACAAGAAAATTCTACCAAGAACATGAAATGGAAGCTGATGAATTTAAACTATTCACTTGTTGCCTCTATGGCTATAATTCTATGGATCTTCAATGAAGAAGACCAGGGAGCCACTCCAAGGTCCTTTAATGAAGGCACGGTATGTGACTTCAAAAATCTCTCTCTTCAGCTACTGTATTTGCTTGAGGGACAAAATTCAGCCAGTTCTTGTTTGGAAGATATTAAAGTTTATCTGATTACTACCACAGTATTAAAAATGTCCATGATCCTGCAGTGTATGACATTATTTTCCGGAATCTGGGTGGCTGTTGTTTTCCTTCCTTTATTATCCCAAAGAAGTTTCTTATACTTTCCCCTTATTTAGGCATAGCTGAACAGAAAAAAAAGAAGTGAACTGATCCTTTGGTTTGTTTCATATCTGGCCTTAGAGATTGCGGCTTGTAAATTGTGAATGCATGTCTTAAATGTAAAAACTTACACTTCCTAACCTCATTTGAAAAGGTTAGATTTAATAATTATGCATGTGCTACTCTTTTTAAAAGCAATATGCCTGGAAATACACAGAGAATTAACCAAGGAGGTCAAAGCATAAGAAAATTGAAAAGAAAAATCTATTTGCCAAATCTTGTTAAAACTGAAGCAACCAATCAAAGAAATTAATTAAAAAGTTCCACAAGATGCACACTAAATCATTTTTAATAGACAGTCCAAATGTTCAGTGTGGCACCAAATGTGTTCACTAGCACTCTTATCTTTGCATATTCTAAGCAGTAGCAATAGTAATGGCACTTAGACATAAATACAACTCCATAGTGCTTTACAACCCCCTCTAAGTAGTTTACAGAGTCAGAACATTGCCCCCAACAATCTGGCTCCTCATTTAACCTACGTTAGACAATGAAAAGCTGAATTAACCTTGAGCTGGTGAGTTGAATTAGCCAGCAATACTGCATTCTAACACTGTGCCACCACCTGGTAAGTAGGTAAAACATGATTCAAAAGAGCTAATTCCAATCTCTCCAGAAAGTAACCAATTTTAATTGAAAACTGAAAGTCGTTCTAGGGCATGTCAATTTTTTCAGTTTTCAATTTCCAAACATTAGGGGTGCTCAAAAGCTGTGACATGCCTTGGGGATTGTAAAGCTATTTTAATTACTTTAATATCATTTAGATGTGCTTGGTAAGTAACTACATAAATATCATAACTTTTAAATGTTTCATTTGTTTCATTACTCACTGGAGCAATAATACTGAACAATTTACATTGTGTATAAATCACTGCATCATCCCACATGTTTGTCTTTATAAACCTATAATGAAGCTGAAATGGTCTGGGCATTGAGTGATAAAATGCTTCCTGCTAAAGACTAATGTTAAAACAAAGAAAGCAAGGAAAAGATAAATCAAACAGTAAGATGGATAGATATAATGCAAAATTATGAAAATATTTATTTAAACTAAAACTTAAGTAATTCTATAGTGGTCCAGTTATTTATATATTTGGAAATTAAGCATTAAATAAGTGTCTTTTAAATATGGGGAAATATTTGAAAAATGTCCATGCCATTTTGTTGTTGATAGTATTTTGGAGTAGAGTGAACAAATTATATTTGTCTACTTTCCTTAAAATCACAAGTTTCAAATTTATCTCCTGCTCACCAAATATATAATCTGGAAATATTTTGCCTTCAGCTGAATGATTTTCTACTCAAAACTGTGGAGATTGTTATGAATCTGTCAGTACAATTTGTAATGTGAAGCATATGTATCTGTCATGCTGTTTTCAAGTTTGAGTATAGCAATAAAATTTTTTGCAGAGTCTAAAACTTCAGGTGAAGTTGGTCTCACAGAACAAAGTGGCATATTTTCAGAAGAATGTTCACTGCAAACAGTAGAAACATACACAGTCCAAAATCTGACAAATAATTTTCATTGCAACATCATTAGCATAAAAAAATAAGAATGATATGGAAATTTCTCTTCTGTCAATGTAAATGAATGAAATTCTTTGGGATTTATGAGACACTGTGATGGTAATTTCCTCCTTTTTATATATTTATTTATTAAATGTATATGCCACTCATCTTGCCAAGAAACAACTCTAGGTGGCCTATGATCAAGAAGAGCAAAATAAAACATTAAGCATTAAAATAATAAGTATCAACATTAAATATCAATGTTTACTTTGACATGTACATACAAACATCTATACTTCTGGGAATAATTCAGTACTAAGATTAATCAATCTTAAGTGATTCTGATATATTCCTTCCTATTTTCCATAAATGTGGGTAGAATCAGTCTTATGAATTGGTTACATCAGAGGCCTGTCTGTTCTTTGTGTTGGAAACAATTTGGATCTAGTGGTTAAGGCATCAGATTAGAAACTGAGAGAGTCTATGAGTTCTAATCTCATTTTAAGCATGAAAACCAGCTGGATGATTGTGCTAGTCATTTTCTCTCAGCTGAATTTGCCTGACAGGATTGTTATTGTAGGGAAAATAGAAGAAGGAAAAAGCATTAGGCATATTCATTACCTTGACTTATTTAGAAAAACAATAAGTAGGATAAACATACATAAACAATCAAAAACAAATAAATAAAAATTTAAAGATAATGGAATGTTTTCTTTCAGGAGCTGTCTTTCTGCTTTAGGGAATTTGAAATGATGTATCTCCCTGGAGTCCTGCTATGCTCCTTCGTGAAGTGTGTGTGTGGGGTGTGTGTGTGTGTGTGTGTGTGTGTGTAGTATTTCTGGAAGATATGAAGGAACAACATCAGGCTAAGAGTATGCATTCCCAGCAGAGTCATCCAAGGTGTGAAGGTCATTCTGGTTTTCCAGCTGAAGAAACAGGCTACTTGGCACGAAGAACCAGCACTATACTGTTAAATTCCAGTGAAGCTGACTTATTGCTAATAATTCAAGAATCTAGTCAACTAGGTCAACACTAAATTGATGCTAAGTAAGCGTTAATGAATTCAAGAAGGGCTGGACCTATGGGAACGTAATGGTTCCAGGCTGGTTCCTCTCTTGACTCTGCCTCAGGTTCTGCATCTCTGTCTCCTATCCAGCAACCTATATTGGAAAGCAGTGTTATAAGGAAAATGTTGGAGGCAGATGATCACTTTAATGACAACAGCAAAGATATAGTTTCATATGCATAGGACAAGGTAATTAAAAATGGCTCTTGCATTTTCAGTATGATAGAAATAAGGAAAAAAAACCAACAGCAAGTTGGATTGACAATTATAATCTCAACAGGTGTCATTATTGGAACATCACAAAGGCTATGTTGGAAGTCAGATTACTCTAAAGAGGTCTGTCTATTTCCTAAGAAGTAATACCTACTTTATATTGCATAATCAACAAGTATTTTTCATCAGGCCTCTAACAATGTCATTTTATTTATGCTTTACTTAATTTTCAAATTCTAAAATGTGTTTTATATTTAAAAATCTCTTTCCATCTCATACACACATGCAGTCAGACATACAGACTCTTCTCTCTGTGCTATAGGTAATCCTCGACTTATGACTACAATTGAGCCCAACCTTTCTGTTGCTAAGCAAAACAGTCTTTGTGCCCATTTTACGACCTTTCATGCCTCAGGTGTTAAGTCAATTCCTGCAGTGGATAAGCTATTAACCTGGTTGTTAAGTGAATCTGGCTTTCCCCATTGACTTTGCTTATCAGAAGGTCACAAAAGGGGATCATATGACCCCGGGATCCTGCCACTGTCATAAATATGAACAGTTGCCAAGCATCTGAATTTTGATCACATGACCATGGGGATGCTGCAAAGGTTGTAACTGTGAAAAACATCGTAAGACACATTTTTTCAGTGGCATCATGACTTTGAATGGTTACTAAATGATCTGTCATAAGTTGAGGACTGTCTATATTTTGCTTCTGTACTCCCAAGTCTCATGTTGACATTAAGCTTATCTTTTGTGTTTCAGACTTGATATGCAACTGTATTCAATTGTATTGTATTCATTACCTTTTTTCCTTTTGTGCCAGGATCTTGTCCTCCTTTGCTTTATTTTTGTAATTTTGGCACACTGCAATCACTTTTACTTACACTGAAATCTGAAACTTGGCACACTACAATCACTTTTACTTACACTGAAATCTGAAACTTCTAGCAATTTTAGATCACAGTTTGCAGTCTTGTATCCCCAGCACTGCAAAATCACTTATCAGAGAGTCAGCAAGCACTCCAGAAATACATTTCTGATACTAGCAATAAATGTCCTAAAAGGTTAACATCTCTGTTTATGTTGCATAAAAACAATACGTAGTAATCTCAGAGGAAGGAAAAAAAACATTATTTCAGTCAATGACCACTAAATTTCAAAGTAAAACATAGCAGAAGACGATGAGAATCCATGTAATTATGAATACAGTAATAAAATATTACACAATATTATGAGCATTAAATCTATAAAATCAATTGTCTAATAAATTAAATCTAAAAGAAGTCTGTTCTCCTGCTGTTTGAAAACTAAGGTTTATACCAAGATGTAATAACAGACCATGAATACTTTGTTATAGTTAATGACCAATTAATAAACTAAAATACAGACTAATAAAACAATTGATGGATATAAAATGCTAAGGTATTATGCTCTCACAAACAGTCGTGCAATTATTCCTTTTCTATATCTGCGGGCAATAAAACAGTGTTCTGGAACATGCAGAGACACTGTATCAATTGCATCAGATAATAAATGCCATAGATAAAATAAATGTGGAAGTCCTGCAGAATGTGCTATTAAGGATGTCAACTCGCTTGCAGAATATTGCTAATGAAAGGGGCAAAATAGAAGAAAGTGAGAGTCATTTCAGTACGAACAGTTCCATATGGGTAAAGCCATTTATTATAAGGATTTTTTTTTTCCTGATCCACTCTAACAAGAATCCCCTTAATAAATCATGCTAGTGTCATTGCTTATCCGTATTTGTGTATTTACATCTGCCTTGGGTATTTGACTGGACTGAGATTAAAAAAATAAAACATCCGAATAAACACATACTGTCACAAAGTCTTTTGAGGGATTTTTTTTTAAAGCACCTTTTATATTGTTGACAAGAAACCAAGATTTCTCTGCAGAAAAAAAAATAAAAAATTAAAAGATTGGTAACTTTGATAGTGGTGAGAATCAACGGAGGCATAATGGTAAAATAGCACTCGTGATGTTACCTAATTTAGGTAATGAAAGAAGACAATCAAGAAAACAATCAAGCTCAGAGAGCACCAAGGACCCCTCGTTTCAATTCTGAGCTATAAATATTCTCCTTTAAGGTTATATTTAAGAGCTGCAGTGACACAGTAGTTAGAACTGCAGTACTGCAGGCTACTTCTGCTGACTGCTGGCTGCCTTCAATTTGGCAGTTCGAATCTTACCAGGCTCAAGGTTGATTCAGCTTTCCATCCTTCCAAGGTCGGTAAAATGAGGACCCAGATTGTTATGGGCAATATGCTGATTCTGTAAACCACTTAGAAGGGCTGTGAAGCACTGTGAAGTAGTATATACTGGTAAGTCTAAGTACTATTGCTATGTGCTATATTAAACAATATCAAGTATTTTTGATCCTATTGCTTATATTTTCTAATTACAAAAAATTGTAATGTAAATTTAAATTAAGGTTCAACTTTTTGCTGCAATTCAATTCATAACTGGAAAAAAAGAAACAAATCCCTGATTGTTTTCCCATTTAAAACCAATCAAATGGGTACAGATACTTGTTAAATATTTAAAACCTTTTTTTAAAGCTTCACAGGAAGTTTTTGGGGATCCTACCCTCCCCTCTCACATACACACCCAAAAAATCTCAGATAAGAACAAATACTACAACAACCTTCTACTGTAAAACTCTTGACCAAGAATCTGTTTCCCAAAGTCTATAATTCTGGAAATATTTTTATTTATTTATTATTTTATTATCTATTTGTTATTTTCATAACGATGAGTAGATACTCCTCAAAGTGAAATTGTGAGATAGCTCCCCGAGGGTAAAAATTAACATATTGTTTTGTGTGTAAAGTTTGATCTAATAGATAGGTAAGAAATGTTTAAGTAAAAGCAGAGAATATTTTGTGCAAATATTTTGTCCAATACTTTGCATTAGCTATGCACAATGCAATAGAATACAAATATGAATAACTTAACATACATATATGAATAACTTAACATACATATATGAATAATTTAACATACCTGAAACACAAGGAACCCTGAAACAATCTGTCTGCATATTTGACCTTGATATGGATGCATCCTTTCTATCTAGTTCGTTAACCTGACAGAAGTATATAGAAACAGTAAACCATCTTATGCGCAATTATGCAGAATATTCAAAAAAGATCTAATTGTTAATAAGTCTCAGATATTATATTTTGGGTATAAGTTATATGTGCCTCTCTCTGTAGCAACTATATATCCCTAGAGGTTGCTATAGCGAAGGAATAAGATTATTTCAGAAAACAATTAATAAAACAATTAATTTTTCCAAAAGCCATTTTTATTGCATAGTTTGGAATTTTTGTTTGTTAATATTCTGCACGTATCTTATTATGGGTAGTTGAGTACATATCTTCAAATCATAGCAAGTGTCTGAGATGAATGGCCCCACAAAAGTTAGTTCACCGCATTATGTAAGAAAATAAACAGGAATAGCGATCATATAAGATCCTATACTATCTACCACTTAAAATATTTTCTTCAGAAAAGCAGTACTTAACATATGTATGCATATATATTTGACACATATATAGCATTCTTGAATATCTATAGCATTCTACACAATAATATTATTTTTTAAATAAATATCTGTAACCAAAAGCAAAAACAATCAAAGAAATCATGGCAAGACTTTGATCATTTCAATGGATGACTTTTGAAAACAGACTTTTCAAGCAATTTGTGTCTGATATGTGTTCTTCATTGTAGCTTTTAGAATAATATATTTTATTAATTTTAAAAAATATACATATTATTTAGATAAACAAATTAAAATATTTATTTTTTGTGAGTTGTTGATGCTTGTGGACCATTCCTTATAAAGGCAAGGGAAATTTATGTTCATTTTAGAAAAAATCCATTTTATTTTCATATAAGTGTCCAACCTTATATGTATACTTCAGACTTAACCAGCAGAATAACTAATATTTTAATGATTTTAAGATGTCTTAAGAAAATCCTTTCTAGACTGCAACATTAGGAATGATCTAGACTGTAAAGTATTTTATCCTTCCACTGGATATTTCCTCTGCTGTTGTGCCTTTTTTTTCCACTAAAGCAATTGCCAATTACTTTGCTTCATGCGGTAGACCTTTCCTGGACATCCATCCATCCATCCATCCATCCATCCATCCATCCATCCAGTAGTGGGATTCAATTTTTTTTACTAACAGTTCTGTGGACGTGGCTTGGTGGGTATGGCAGGGGAAGGATACTGTAAAATCTCCAGTCAGAGGTGGTATTTGCCAGTTCTCAAAACTACTCAAAATTTCTGCTACCGGTTCTCCAGAACTGGTCAGAACCTGCTGAATACCACCTCTGCATCTATCCATCCATCCATCCTGTACATATATACATACAGTACAGCCATCCATCCATCCATCCATCCATCCATCCATCC
>BLBF01000016.1:35820091-35856734 GCA_015471245.1 Laticauda colubrina | reverse complement strand
TATCTATCTATCTATCTATCTATCTATCTATCTATCTATCTATCTATCTATCTAGTATGTATGTATATATGTATGTGGGTGGGTGGCTAGTATTGATGGATAGATAGAAATACTGTAGAGATACAGATAGGAAAGAAAGAAAGAAAGAAAGAAAGAAAGAAAGAAAGAAAGAAAGAAAGAAAGAAAGAAAGAAAGAAAGAAAGAAAATATGTAAGTGCTGAACTTCTGACACCAAAAGTATTGATGGAAAGTTTTTATTTATATACTTCTTATACAAAAAAATGTACCTACCATATTGAATCAGTTATAACTGTCTCTGATTTTACAGACTGGAGAAGTAGTATCTTGTGTGTTATATGTTGTCTGTTGAGCTGGGTTTTTTTTGGGGGGGGGTCACTTTCAAGAACACCTTTCTATTGTATTGCTCAAATCCAATTTTTTTATTAGAGAAAATACATTAGACACATGCATGAAACTGTAAATTTCAAGGCAATCTATATGCAGACTTTTTTTGTCAAAATTACACATTCATGCAAGAGCAGATTAAAAGGGATTTATAAGGAATTATATAAAAGTAACACAGACTATCTTTGATGCCACAAGGCCCTATTCCTTTGACACTATGTTTGGAGATGCTAGAAATCCAATATATGCATAGGAAATTAGGATATGTATAGAAGTGCCCCAGCTTGCATCTTCTGTATATGCTAAAATGAGATGGTTGTGAAAGGTTGTCACTGATTATTTAGTTAGTATATAGTTTTATTTGTTTAATTAGAACAGAAACAAGAAGGAATGTTTGCAAGACATTTGTGATACTGACACTCAATAAAACTGAATGGAACTGCTGCTCCATAGTGATTTGCCAAATGCCCTATATTTAATTTGGCAAATTGATGAGATGTGGTGTTTGGCAAATTGTAAACAAGATAGAGATAGACATTTATGCCAATTATACCATCTTGTTCGCTACTACAATTTCTGCAGCATCTGAAGGCTGCTATATGGATTGAAAGCGAAGCACAATAGTGAACTGGAATTGGAATATTTCATTTTAGGTGACTTCACTTTTACATCCTTCTTTATTTAATTTCATGCTTGACTATAAAAGAAGACCCACAAAACCTAAGAGCAGAATACTGTGATAATTAAGCACACATGCGCGTGTGCACACATATAAACATCTCTATAGGTGTTCTAATAAATAATGGTTCATTATTTTTATTCCAGGTTTTATGTACAAATGACATCATTTCAAGGCTGACTCAGCCAGCCAGTTTGGAGAGCGTCTTGATTGATCATTATCATTGTTATTATTTGGAAGAGATACAAGCACTTGTAACATTTCCAGTCTTAGGTGCCCAAATGGCTTGATCAGGGGAGGATAGCAAAATGTCATGAGTTGACTTTGCTCTTATGCTAAATATACGTCTAGCCTTAACTTAATAAAGAAGATCATCCCTATTAGAATTACTGTGAGAACTGTCAGATGAAATTCATCTCATCCAAAATGGTTTCTGAAGATCTGTGTCTAGCATAATCTTTTCCTGTCTATTAAAGTTACTAGTCAGTATTCATATCACTCTACAATATGGTAGCTTCCCATTTCCATGGACACTATTACTGCTTTTCATTTTTTGGGGTCTAGTTGAGCACACACAGATAGTCTTTGTTTACTGATTGCCTTGTTTAGTGGCCATTCACTCTCATGATGGTGATAAAAAAGTAACTTTATGACCAATCCCTATATTTGTCTGCAAAGCAAAGGAAAGTTGAAGTAAGATGGTAAACATAGTTGTCATTTTGTTTAGTGACCATTTCACTTAACAACTGAGTTGCCCATCTCAGTTATTGTTGGTAAACGAGGACTAACTTCAGTTAACAATTTTCTTTTTGAATGTCATTGCCATTCTATGGCCAGCTGCCTATTTCTGAAAAAAAATTCTCATTTTATATACTTTATTTCCAGTTTGAACATTTCAAATCTTCCTTGGTTCAATCTTCTCACATTCCCCATTCCAATTATACATCCTTAAAAAATGAGACGGACCATTTTCTATTCTGACACTCAATAACCATACTTTCTTCTGATTTTGAATTGTCTTTTGAATTACAGACATGGTTGTCAACATTTTATGCTCTGTTCCAGTAACTGCAGGAATTTCTTCTGACCTAGGAAGTCTCATAATCTACTATCCAACTTGTATGCATTTTTCAGCCATGTTTATAATTTTCAGTATCAATAATATGCAAATGTTAAATGGACACAACTTCTAGGTATGTTATAGAGTTCTTAGTCCTGAGAGGTTGACTCAAGCAGGCAAGGCCGCATCTGTCTTCCAAATGTTGAGAATTACTCTTCGTTTTTTTTTTTTTTTTAATTTTATGATCAATCCTCTGGAGAGGCATCCATTTTTTAAAATTAGTGTTTTCATTAAAAAAATTTCAGCTGCAGTATTAGCTGAACATAATGATACCTCTCTCAGTAGCTCTGCTTCTGTCCTGTTAGCAATCATCTTCTGCATTTCTTATAAAGGAAGTAATAATAAAACGCAAAGTTTTTTTCCCTCAGATTTCAAAATACACTCTCTCAGAAAGGTTTTTCCTACAGCTGACTTAAAACTATGGCATTAAAAATATTATTAACTGAGACAGGGAATAGAAATAGACTGAAAAAGATTCACATTAGGGTTGTGATAAGCAGGGACAGCTGTAGTGGGTGGTACAGACTGTATAGACTGTATTAAGGGAAGAGTATTGAGACCCATTCCTACTCTGGACACTTTAATTTAGAAAACTAATTTATAAGATCTTCAGAGTCCCTCATCTTCAATTATTATGCCATAATCTTATCATGGAAAAGAAGGCCAACATGGAAATCACTTATTGAACATCACTAACTATCAGAAAGACACTTGCAAGTAAGGAAGTTAAAAATGAAACTGTCCTAATAACTAGGGCCAATGTGAGTGAAGGAAAAAGAAAAGTCAGTGGACTATATCTCTAATTGAATGGTATCATGATGTAACGGGAGGATATTATTATGCAACATATAGATAGTCCTCAATTTATGACCGTAATTTTAGCCCCACATTTCTGTTGCTAAGCGAAACAGTTTTTATGTGAGTTTTGTTCCATGTACGACCTTTCTTGCCACAGTTGTGAAGTGAATAACTGTGGTGGTTAAGTTAGTAACATAGTCGTAAAGTGAATCTGGCCACCCTATTGAGTTTGCTGATCAGAAGGCCACAAAACAGGACCACATGAGCCCAGGAACTACAAATGTCATCAGTATAAACCTGCTGTCAAGCACCTCAATTTTGATCCTGTGACCATGGCAATTACGACCAATGGTCGTAAACATGAAAGTGTGAAAAATGGTCATAAGTGAGCAGTGGTTAGAATGCAGTATTGCAGGCTAATTCTGCTGTCAGCAACATGATCCTGACTGGCTCAAAGGTTGACTCAGCTGTCAATCCTTCTGAGGTTGGTAAAATGAGGACCCAGATTGTTGTGGTTAAAATGCTGATTTTGTAAACTGCTTAGAGAGGGCTGTAAAAAAAACATGAAGTGGTGTATAAGTTTAAATGTTATTGCAAAGTGCTAAGTCACTTTTTCCAGTTCTTTTGGAACTTCAAATTGTCACTAAATAAATAGTTCTAAATTAAAGACTGTAGAAGGATAAAGAAATTATGAAGAACAACATAATTATTTCATTTTCTAGAACCATTAATAAATATATAAGTAAGATACTATGGTATTGCCTTCACCATATTTTTTGTCCATCTCTCTGTTGAAATCACATAATAAATAACTGCAGAATCAGTTTCCTTTCACTCCAGCAATTTTTTTGCTTTGTGAACATAAACAATGTTAAATGTCTGTACACTTGATTATTTTCATGTGCAGCTTTTCAGAAAATGACATAGTCATCAGATCTTATGAAGCTGTGGAAACATATAAAGTAAGGGGAAAAAATCCCCCATGTAATAAGATTATTGAAGCCTTATTCTTCATTTGCATTTGAGCAAATAAAGTGTGACCAGATTAAGCTATTCTGTGATATTTTCTCTAGCTGCTAGGACATGAAATGTTGATTTTGCATTGTAAATATGATGCATTAACAACTTGGCCACATCTGAATATGGAAACATTATTTGCTTTGTGGTTTGGATGCAGGATATTATAGTAGGTGATAGTATGTGGATTAAAAGTTGAACATTTTGCAAAAAGAAATGAAAGGCTGATGGTGGTTTTTTTAAAAAAAATATTGCAAACATGGTTTTCAAGAAACAAAATTCCAGTGAAAGGGAAAATGCATTTGCATATCTCATGAACTCAATTCATCATCTCCCTCCATTTCCCCCAAATCAAAGAGTTATTTGATCCAACCATTTGGCATTTAAAAAATGCAATTGTCCCAGATCAATCTCTATAAATCATGGGTAATTTCATGTAAATGAAGATAGACATATCTTATTGTGCAGCTACACTCTGATGATCAAAAGCAAATACACCTGCTTTATGTCTTACCTTGTTGGATGATAAAATAATGAAATCATGTTAATGTGATTCAGAATTCTCCAGTGATCAGTTTAATCTATTTTTAAAGCTGGCTTTGATATTGGGTTGGCCTTTCTTTGCAGATACTATTTTAGCAACTGTTTTATACATCTACAGTTTTTGACTCTTTGACCTGTGTCCAGAGAGTTCTGTAGTAGGGTTACAAAAAAATCAATCACAATCACATAGTCATTCACAATTTGATTTTGTTTTTGTTTATTTGTGTCATGGCATGTGAAAAGGTGCAGGACACCAGTTATATAATTATGGGCATCTTGACTCTTTTCACCCTAATGAGCTGCAGTGGCACAGTGGTTAGAGTATAGTGCTGCAGGCTACTTCTGCTGACTGCTGGCTGCCTGCAATTTGGCAATTTGAGTCTCACCGGCTCAAGGTTGACTCAGCCTTCCATCCTTTTGGGGTTGATAAAATGAGGAACCAGATTGTTGTGGGCAATTTTCTGTCTCTGTAAACCGCTTAGAGAGAGTTATAAAGCATGTGAAGCAGCATATAAGTCTAAATGCTTTTGCTAATCTTGCCAAAACTCTTGATCATACATGGCTAATTACTGTGTGGGAACTAAGCATTGTACATGACCCTCTCTTTTTCACCACTTTAAACAAAATTTGGATCACTAGGAATCATAACTGAAAGCAAGCAAGCATATATTTCCTGAAACACCACATGCCAGTTTGATGAGGGCTGCTTCAACAGCATTCAAGGAAATATTTTGTCAAGAGAACATGAACTTATTTTTACAGCCAGGAAAGCATCTCACCTCAGATAAGATTATTCATCAGTCTGTCTATATATTCCAGGATGGGACATAAAACTTATAGTGACATACCCTGCCCTTTAAATATTTGCATGCAGTGTCACCACACAAAAACATAAGGTGGAGCTTATGTTATGTTGTCACAATGATTTACTGAACTTGAGAATGAAAATGGATATTTTCAAAATATTGCAGAAGAATAACACTTGGAGATTCCTTTTCTATTGTATGAATATCTAGTCAGCACCCCTTAAATCCAAATGGAATTAGACTGAAGATCAAAAGAGAACCTGCTTCATGCATTTGTAGACAAAAGTTGTGGAAATATATATGGAATGAGTTCCCAAGATTCTCCAGTTCCCTTTTCCCTTCCAATAAACCTACATAACAAGATTTTGTGAAGCTTCCTTGATTACTAGAGGACTGCTTGATAAATGTACATTTCATCATTTTAGTGTCGTATAGACAACTAGATGTCTTTGTCCCACATCACATTTTGGGTCCCACAAGTTAATAAAGACTAAATACGGCAGCCAAAGGATGATCTTTGAGGCTACTCATTTATATTTTATATTACTTTTATATTCCATAATTACTTTATATTTTAACCCCCACCTGATACCAGGGTCAAAAGTGTAATCCTCACCTATTATCATACTTCTCCAGGTCCTGGTTAAAAAACTTGCTCACTTGTGCAATGTCTTAAAGGAGGGAATCTTTCCACCGTCTTCCTAAACTTAATAGAACCTAAACACTGTAGGAATTCAAACTAGCAATAGCACTCAGACTTATATATCCAAAGTGCTTTACAGCATTTACAGAGTCAGAACACTGTCCTCCCCCAACAATTTGAGTCCTCATTTTGCTGACCTTGGAAGTATGGAAGGCTGAGTCATCCATGAACCAGTCATGATTGAACTTCAGACAGTGAGCAGTGAGTTAGCCTACAATACTGCATTCTAACCACTGCGCCACCACAGTTCTAGACAGTTAATAACTTGGACATTGAATATGCTGTGAATCAGGGATACTGCAAGAGATGTGGCTTCTATAAAAAGCAGGAAAGGATACATTCAGCTGCCCAAGATAAGGGACAAAATTGTTTTAACATATGAAGCCGAAAAACCTAGAAATATATATCTTAATTTCAGCAGCTCAGTCATTGTACTAAATAACTAATATTTTGCTATCTTTTCATGACAAAGCGGGTATTTTAAAAAGTTGCAATCTTTCCCTAATTTATTTATATAAAATTAATATCTCCATAGCCCTGTAGACAATATGTCAACTCGTAAAGCATTCCTGGTTTGATCTCGAGTTGCCATAAAAAGGAGGGGGGGATCTGATGGGAACAGTTTGGTTGCTATGATCATAAGCACATTCCACACATACCTTTCTCAAGATTGTGTCTCAGGTTACCAGAGACAGCCAGAGAGGTGTGATTTCTACAGCCCACAAAAGTGCTCTGTTGGAGAGTTTGATTTATGACACACCCTGTCATGCCCCTGATTTCAAAGGGGAGGCTGAGCAGCTGACAGGGAGTGGGCGTGTGGCTTGGTTGGCTGTGGAAGAAACTGGGGAAAGGCAAAGTCCAGCTGGGCAGACAGGAGAGAAGTAGAGCAAGGCAGAAGGAATTCAGAGGAAGACTCAGGGCCACCCCCTCTTCATCCTGGGGCATGCAGAGAAGAACAGAGAAGGGAGCAATGTGAGTTACATGGCTTACGGAGGCGGAAAGGGCCCTGATTCCCTTCATTAGCTGCAGCTGGGAATACAGTGTTTTAAAAGGGAAGCTACACACAGCAAAGTTGTTGGAAGCAAATTGTGAGTTATCTGTTATTGTCAAGACTTATCTGGGTTCTTGGCACCTTCCCAACTGTGTGTGTTTTTTTGGCCTTTCAAGTCTGCAGTTCCTTATCCTGCCCTATCAAGTAAATTGCTGCAGCGTGGTTTGTGTGGATTTTTATTTACAGTTTGTATGTATTTCATTTTTGAACTGAATTTCCTCCACTTAAAGACTGCTCTTGGGAGAATTTTTTCTCCAGCTGAAGGTAACCTGGAAATTGGGGACAAAGTTGGAGGTATTAAAGGGACTTTTCTTGCTTATTTGATTCTGTTGCCTTTGTGCCATGCCCTGGGTCATCACACAAGCTGGGAGGAGGGGGGAAATAGGGTCAGAGGTGGGCAGTAAATTATGTAGAGCAGAGCCAATTGCACTTGGGAAAAGTGCCAACATGTTGCTCCTAATAAATAATTGATTTATTTTTAAACTTGGCTTGAGGCTCATGAATTAGGGCTTCCATCAGAATCCTGACACAATATATGTAAGGAGTCAGTGCCCATTTATGCAGTTAGTTCCTTTTGTGAGAAGTAACCAAACACAAGGATTTGTATTATAATATGTGTGTTCTTTCATATATTGCTGTATACATTTATATAGTGTTGAAATAAGAAAATCCTGAGATGAGGCATCAAAAGGCATATTATTACATTCAATTTGTTTACAGTTTTAAAACTAAATGAAATAGTGTTCCCTACAATTGGTGGATATTGAGGATTTCAGCAGAATATATATTGAGATAACAGAGAAAAATAATAATAAAAAAGAATCCTCTGATTCTCATATAATACAAATTTCTGTAACAGGGGAACACTGTACTGAAAATGACTGTTTGCCAATAATCGCCTTTCAATTTTTTTAAAGCAATGCTTTCAAACCTCAATCAGCTTGAAAGTACCAGTTATGGGAATTGCATTTCTCTAAATGTAAAATTCAATTCTATCTTCAGTTGCTTAAAATTTAAAATATAAATTTTAATACATAGTAAAAATTGGGCTACGGCTGCTTATTAGTTGTCAAAAACTTCTACACTGTGAAACTCCATGCAAATTTCCCTTGCTTATCAAGACATGCAAGTTTAATAAATAAATTAAGGAAAAGCCTGTACTTCCACCCTAATTAGACTAATCCATCAAAGAAAGTGTTCTGAACGTTCTGTTTTATGCAAATGATTGATTGCTTTTCACTGGATTCCATATATTGGCATTCTTCAAACACACAATTTTCATATTTTTAGATTAGATTACTAGCCATGTAAAGCCACAGAACAAAATTCATCCAAATTAAGGTTTATATGTTACAGTCAGAATCAGCCCTACTATCAGACAAAGTGAAGCAATCACCTCACACATAAAGAGAAAGCATATTAGTGCTAAAAGAGAATGTGATATATTTCATACCTTCTGCAAAGGAAGGGGGGGGGTCAAGCAAGGCAAATTACAAAACAAATAACAATAACACTTACTTATATACTTCATACCACACTCTAAGTGGTTTACAGATTCAGCATATGGCCTCTAACAATCCTAGTTTTATTGACCTCAGAAGGATGGAAGTCTGGGTCAACCTTGAGCCGGTCAGGATCAAATTCCTGGCAGTGAGCAGAATCAGCCTGAAATGTTGCATTTTAAACACTGCTCATGTATGTCAATTGACATTGTATGTCATTGACAATGTATGACATTGCTCTGTCCCTTTTATAAATGTATGATGACAATCAGGGAGCCAACATTCAGGGCTTTGGAATGAGGGCATTAGCAACACAGCTAACAGATTAGCAACAGATTAGCAACAGACTTTCAGTAGAAATCATGGTATTGTTTCAATGTCACAGAGCTACTTTCTGTTGGAGTACTAGTCAAAAAAACTTTCTACTCCCCCTCTCTCTGATGTAGATGCAGATATATGATCTCTCCCCTCTGTCTGTCTTCCATCCATCCATCTATCCACCCATCCATCCATCCATCCAACTGGCAAGTTAATCCATGAAGAATGGGAAGTGAAATTGAATTTGTGCTGTCCTAATACATACTGTACTGTTTGTATGTCAGCCAGTTGAATATATTGTCCAGCTACTAGCACTGCATTTCTACTTTCATAACTCATGCACTATTTCAAACCCCAGCAAATACCAAGATTATAGGGTGATGATCAGGGAAGCTGTTATGTTTTCTTCTGACAGGTCATCAGGTTTTAAATCATATTTTTTGTATTGGTTGGCAGGAGCTACTTGTACAACCACCTACTTGTCTTATCTAATCATTGGTCCTAAAATATAAAGAGAGAAGATTTAAAGGATTGGAATTGTTTTAAATATGGAAAGCCCCATTGACTTAATATGGATGGATGGAGAGATGAATTGATGGATAGCTAGATAGCTAGATAGAGTATAGTTAGATAGATAATTAATAGGTAGATATTGATAGATAGATGATATTTAGATATCACCCCCTTCCCAAGCTCTCCTCCTTTTTTTCCTTCACTCAAAATCTTTACAATGCATATTTCATGAATATTATTGCAATTATGTTTATCCAGCTCCATGAGTGTAATTTAAAATAATTTCGGTTTATCACTGTTCAGTGAAAATACAAACTCAAACCCATATGGATGGGTGCATTAATTATTATTATTATTTCTTTGAGGTATGATGTAAATATATGCAGATGTATGCACTGCTGTTGAATAAACTGAGGAAAAGTTCAAATTTTGGAAATAATTAGCTCAGATTACAATTTAAGTTCCAGGCTCATATCCTCTGAAACTCTCTAACTTCTGCAATAAAACTAAGAAGGAAAAGAAAGAATTGTAACATAACATAAATCTTTTAACAGAAGCTATTTGTGCTTTAATCCAATACCTCTGATGGGAGTAAAAGAAGACTAAGGGAAAGGAATAAAAATAAAGAGGAACATATATAGATCCATCCTCCATATAAATCAAGGTGAATCACAGGCATTCGTCAAGAGAACTCAATGGCATGTAAACTGAAACAAACAAAATGTTAAAAAGTTATGATATTTATGTAGCTACTTACCAAGAACATCTAAATTATATTGAATTATACTGAAATATCTTTACAATCCCCAAGGCATGTCACAACTTTTGAGCATCCCTAATGTTTGGAAGTTGAAAAATTTGACATGCCCTATGGGTGTGTATTTGCGTAGGACCCTGAAGCTAGTTGCCACTGCTATGTTCTTGTAGCTCTTTCTCCCATTGCACAATGCCCAAATTCTGGAGTTCCTGCAACATGGTAGGACTTTGGGTCACTTCAGATTCAAAAGCGAAAAGAGGCATTGGAGTGTGTCAAGATGTTCATGTAACACAGGGGTGTCGAACTCACAGTTTCACACTGTCGTCACATGATATATCACAACTTTTCCCCCTTTGCTAAACTGGGAATGGGCGTGGCCAGTCGTGATGCATCCAGGAGTTTGACACCCCTGATGCAAAATGACTGCAACTCTCTAAATGTGCATTGCTGGGATTGGGCCAGTGTATGGAGAGAAGTTATGTGATCTCTGGACACCAAAAAGCTATATATCCAAAGTTGTTTGGATATATAATGCACAGCCCCATAGTAAGAGAATGTTTTTCTCTTTTTTTAGGATTTGACTGTCATAGAATCTGTAGAAATTAAGACACAATATTTGGGAGCAATTGGACCTCATGCTAAGAAAAGAGAGAATCACTTTAGACTTTTCAAAATATATATTTAAGGAATAATTTATTTACCAAATACTTAAGTGTATCTTATAGGAAAATGGTAATATGAGGCATTTTACCTGGAATTGTAAATTGTAAATGATTACATGTTTAAAAAACAATTTGCTTAATGTCAACATCCACTTTAATTTTTGTCTGTGTTTAACCTGAAAAATGTCACCTCCCTTGGTTTTTTTGGTTTTTCTGATAAAAGTACACTATGCAATTTACCTATTTGGCTATAAACAAATATTATAAAAAAGCTGATATTTTTGTCAGCAAACATATCTGTTTAAAACCAGTGAAAGAATTAACTTGGATGCCATTTCAGGCCTTTTGACACTCATTGCTAAGAACAGGATGTATATATAACATTTTATTGCTTCCTTTCCTGGATAACAGAAATTCTCTTTAATGTCAGGAAAAGCAATCAGCAAGCATAAAATCAGCAAAAAAGACTGATGTGATTTGTAGAGTGCCAGCAGAGAGAGGATAATATTATGCAATTTCACCAGCTATGAAAAACATATTGGGCATGAGGAAAATATTGCATAAGCTTCAATTTTATATCCATGCAAATATTCTCACAACTAATAAATGGGAGAAATATGACTGATTACTAGTTAATTGCTTATCATTTTCAGACTTCTGAACAGTGCCAAGTTCTCATGAAGGGGGAACTGAGCTAACTCCCATTAACTGGAATTCAGTTAAACTCCACTGAATTAATGTAAGAAGGAAGTATTCCTTTTGAAAAATTGTAAGCTGTATTTAGACAGCAGCATGCTGGGGAATTCTAAGTCACTTGTTATCTGTATTTCTATACAATGAACAAGGATCCCTGGGTAACTTAACAAAAAACCAAACCAAACCATACCCAAACCCAAACCCAAACCCAAACCCAAACCCAAACCCAAACCCAAACCCAAACCCAAACCCAAACCCAAACCAAAGCAAACAATCTTGCAAGGACATTATCTCCAAATTATTGCATGGAATTTTGAAAAATCTTAATGTATAGAAGCTTTTTTAAAAAAAACAATTTTTTTCCTAATTGCTAGGGGAGATTGACTGTTCTTTAGAGCTGTGGGGAGATACTGCTTCAATGAGCTGATAGCACAACTTTCTAATTCTCCTAGGAATCTCTCAAGGTATCTTTAACATACTTATATTGGACATACATAGTTGTACCAGGTACTACTTGTAATAGATAGCCTTGAGGAACCCAGTCAGATGGAAATAGTTTATTTATTTAATTTATAGGCTGGCTGACTTCTAAATGATTTTGAGTGGCTTATGATTAAAAAAAGTCAACATATAATAAAAATAATATGCAGCCAAATGTAAGAACAAAATTTAAACAAAAAGGGGGTTCCATAACAAGCTGATTTCCAAGGCCTGGGAGGTTAGTATCCACTTACCTGGAACATATCAAGGTTGATTATTTATGTATAAAAAAACCCAAAAGTGATCTTTCCATGCAGATGATATCTGTATACTTTAAAACTCTTGGTTAATCAAGATTTAGAATCATAGGACTGAATCGATAAACTGAAACACTTTCTATGTTAGAAAAAAAATGATTGTCTGGACAATTTCCTGTGGTTTTCTTGAAAAAAATTGGGTATTGGCTTGCCATTGCCTTCTTTTGAGAGTTGAGAAAGAATGACTGGCCCAAGGTTACCCTATTGGCTTTGTGCCTAAGATGGAGCTAGAACTCAGTGTCCCTGTTTCAGTGGTGGAATTCAAAATATTTTACTACCGGTTCTGTGGGCATGGCTTATTTGGTGGGCGTGGCTTAGGGCCAGATGACTGGGTGGATGTGGCTTGGTGGCCATGTGACTAGGATGGTCATGTGACTGGGTGGTCATGTGACTGGGGGTGTGTGGCCAACTCAATGTCACTCACATCAAGGGGCGCCTTACTTGGCCCCTCCCCTCCCAGCCATTCCTTGTCACACCCAGCCTCACTATATCTATAGTTCTGTAAAAATGTTGTTCACATTTTTTTGACTTTATTATCTATCTATAGATGTATTTTCGTGGACCACTGAAAGGAGGAAATGGCTCACATGCTTTGCCCAAGAGGATGATAGGCAACAGGCATTTATGGGGCTGCCAGAAAGAGGGAGGGCAATGTATTTTCCAAAGCACCAGAAGGATGGGAACTGAACAGAGAGACAAGCAACCTAAAAGTAAGGAGAAACTTCCTGACAATGAGAACAATGAACCAGTGGAATTACTTGCCACCAGAAGTTCTGGGTGCTCCAACACTGGAAGTTTTTATCAAAAGACTGGACAGCCATTTCTCTGTATAGAGTTCCCCCCAAGGTCCCTTTCTTTTCTTCTTTTTAAAAAAACAAACTTTATTAATTACAAAACCAAAATGTTGAACAAACAGAACACACAAAAAAAGTAAGAAAGGAAATAGAAAAAAAAAAAAGAAAAATTATTAAAAAAAAAACCTTAACAATTCTATTACTATTACTATGGACAGTCTATGGTTCCTTATTTGTTGTCAATATTAGTGATACACTACAGATACATCTTAAAGAGAAAATATAATTATGATTTACATTTTACATTATTTACTAATGTATTTTCTATTTTTGTTCTATCCAATCATACCAGCATTCCCAGCTTCTATAATATCGTATATACTCGCATATAAGTCGACTTTAAAACACTTTTTTTTTTTCAAATTTGGGGGTCGGCTTATATGCGCATAAATCTGATCTCACACAAATGACATGACGACATGACGCCACTTCTCAGATCACACAAATATCATTAATATTACCATTCAGTCATACATACCTAGAGCACATTCTTTTTTACTCTGGGAGCCTCCATTTTGCTTTTTCTACCACCGGATCATAACACGCTCTGATTGGTTAGTCATTCACGTGACTACTTTCATGTCACATGCAACTTTGTGTCCAGTTTCTTTGCATTTGTAGTAGTAAAATTCATTAAAATATACCCATGTCTGATGTTAAAAGATTTGGGGGTCAGCTTATATGTGACTTTTTGCAAAATTCCTCATTTTGGGGCAGTTTTTTAAGGGTCGGCTTATATGCAAGTATATATGGTATTCTGATGTTTCTTTTTCTTTAAGTGCTAAGGTTAACTTGTCCATCTCTGCACAGGTTGTTATCTTCTGTATAACCATCTCCTCTGTTGGAATATCTGCTTGTTTCCAACACTGTGCAAAGGTTATTCTATCTGCAGTAAGAATATGCAGTATGATATATTTAATATTTTTAGGAATTTGTCTATTAAATATCCCCAATAGGAAGAATTCTGGTTTTAATTCAATTTGCTCCACTGTTATTTCTTCTAACCATTTTTTTATCCTATGCCAGTATCTCTGGGCTTCAGTGCAGGACCACCACATATGAAAAAATGTTCCTTGTCTCTTTTTACATTTCCAGCAATTCGGATTCATATTAGAAGACATTTTCACGATTCTCGAAGGTGAGAGATGCTATCTATGAAATATTTTATAGGTATTTTCTTTGTATGCTGCTGATCTGTTAATTTTATTATTCCTTGTCCAAACCTTTTCCCATTCTAATAATGTAATACTATGTCCTATGTTTCTGCTCCAAGCTATCATGTTGCCTTTGACTACTTCTTCTTCTAATTCCATCTCTAATAAATAATTGTAAAATTTACTTATTTTTTTTTTATCTGGACCTAATAAAATTTTATCTATTTGTTGTGCCTTAGTATAAAATCCAAAAATTTTCTTGTCCTGGCTATATCTATTTTGAATTTGCAAGTAAACCCACCGGTCTACTTGTAGCCCCTGATCTTGGAGATCTTGCCATGATTTTAAAGTTCCTTGCGCATCAAGAAGGTCTTTGTATTTTATCATTTTATTAAGATTTAGATTATTTGAATGTATCATCACCTCCATCACTGAGATCCAAATTGGGATTTTTAAGTAATGTTTTTTTTAACATTTTGTTCCAATTAGCCAATAAGGAATCTCTAATTATGTCTGTGGAAATACTTCTGCTTGATTTTCCCAATGTCCCATAAAAATGCATGCCATCCCCTCTGTAAATCATGGCCTACTAAAAATAAGATTCTTTTATTCGACAGATTTACCCACTCTTTCAACCAGAGTAAGGAGGCGGCACAATAGTATAGTTCCCAATTTGGGAGTGCCGTATCTCCCCTGCTCTTCATATCTTGCATTGCCTTTAGATTTGTCCTCGCTTTTTTCCCTTGCCAGATAAATTTGGTGATTATCTTGTTGAGTTCCACGAATGTATTTTTATGTATTTTTATTGGTATTGTTTGGAATAAGTAAATAAATTTGGGCAGAATATTCATTTTTATAGTGGCAATCCTCCCTAATAAGGAGATTTGCAATTTAACCCATATCTCTAAATCTTTTTTAACTTGTAACAATTTATTATAATTATTTTCCATTAGAGTTTTGCATTGAGCCGTTAACCAAATTCCTAGGTATTTAACTTTTTTTTACTATTTGTAATCCCATTATCCTCTCTAATTTTAGTTTTTGTTTTTCTGTTAAATTTTTAGTTATTAATTTCATTTTTTCCCTTTTAATTTTAAGTCCTACAACTTCCCCAAATTGATCTAACTCTTTCAGTAATTCTTGACCTATTTCAATTGGTTCCAGCTTTGGTGCCTTAAGCAGTACAACTTGGTCTCTGAATAATGTTCTACATGACATAAAAAATGACAAGGATATGAAAAGACATCTGGAATAATTTATCTTCCTTGGGTGACATGTATTTAAAGAACCAGAAGGATAGAATTATACCTTGGAAATGATATTATGGCACTCTAACTATATAGATTACTTAATTTGGAATATGTTCTGGATAACTAAGTTCTATATCACAGATGTTTGACTGAAGGCAGAGTCCTAACATTGTAGCTAAATTTTAATTTTTGATGTGACAGTAGGATAACATTAGAATGTATATGATGGGAAAGGAATTATGCTAAATATATTTAATTTGATTTAGAAATATAAATAATTTTTAATTTTAATTTGCCTTGCCCTCAGAGTTGACTACATTTTGAAACACAGCCCCAAACATATAATTCAAGGCTGAAATATGGACTCCAATTCAGAAAAAAGTTGTGTATCATAAATATACTGCAAATATTTTTATTTTTCCTTAGTTGTGTGTTATTTTTATAAATTGGTCGAAGAAAGATGCAATATTTTACATAGCAAAGAAGAATATATTAAGTGGGAAGGTGGATTTATCAAAAACTTTAAACAGCTAAGAAAAGTCGCTTAAATAATATAAGTAGTTTGTATGCTTTTCTTGCTGTCAAAAATGTATTTGTTTCAAAAATGCTTGAAGGCAGTTTACAATGGGGAGCATTAGAAAAATATTTTTGAAATTTTACCTATTGTAAGGCAGTCAAATAGAAAAATATGAAAATTGTATTTGTTCCATAATACTTAATGTTGTAGTTACTAGTTTACAATAACAGTAATTTAATAGTGCATTTAAATTCAAAATTTAACAGCCATGAATTTCTTGGTATTTGAGCTTAATTAAATTTTATTTTAAACAACTGGTGACTTAGCAAGAACCAGTTGTAATAGACCTATGGACTCTTCTTAGAAGACAGTTATCTTAGTTAACATCCAATTAAATTATCTGATGAACAAAAACTGATCATATTCCAAATGTCATTCTGTCCCATAAAGAAGGCAGACCTAGAAAATATGAATTATTTTTAGTCTTATGTAAGAAGATGTTTGTCCAGTTTTCAGGAAACACCAAATTATCTTTAGCAGCCTCAAGAATTCACAATGAGTTTCTAAGATAGTTTATTATACCAAAGTTGACAAAATCAATACTGTATTCTGTTTCATAATGCATTGTTCTACTTATTCATTCTTTCAAAAAGACAGGAAACATCAACCCCAAAAGATACTGAAATGCACATCCATTTCTGTAATTATGAAATTATTATAGTAGTGAAAAATGAGCTAGTATGGTGACCAAATGGTACACATTAGGTTGCTAGTAATAAAATAAAATTTATTTTTCAGTAATTATGTACTAATTATGTCAATTAATATTATCCAAACAATATAAACATTTAACATAAAGCTGATCATGTATACTAATAGTGATCAAACCTGTCTCCCAATTCCCTTCAAGCTAAGTTACCTGAAAAGGGGAATTCTTGATGTGTACCATATTTTCATGGTTCTTCAGAATTTATTTAGAAACAGATACATACACACACATTCAGAGAGGGGGGGGAGAAGGAGAAGTGGGGAGGGTGGAGGGGACACAGAGAGAGAGTCTTATAAGCTGACAAAGTGCTGCTGTTTTTTGTTATACATGTCTCCATTATTTTGCAGCTATACAGTACTTGCACAAACTAAAAAATCTCTTGAGAAGACAACAGAGTTCCCTCCAGTCTCAACTTATTTTAGACTATTGAACAGACTCAGACTTTGTTAGTGGGAAACTCATTTCAAAGACATGTGCAAGAATCCCATTTTCTTAAGAATTGTCCACCTTGTCATAAAAACCCATGTCCCACTGCACCAATGGATGCAAAGAGTAAAACGTTAAAAAAAGCTTGCCATCTATTGGAAAACGCGATGCATCTGTTGTGTACTCACTGCATACGTGTTTCATACGCTCTATCCCTCCAGCACCCGTCCACTGAGATTTAATCCGCCCAAGAAGTTTTGAGCTGCACAAAACTTTGTGAACAGATGAACTTTCCGCTGTGTATGATGTAAATCCGCAACATCCGAGCAACAAACGTTCTATGTCCATTTATCATCCGTTAAACGTCCGCTGTATCCTCTCTGCATCCTCCGGGCATCCTCCCAACTCACATCCGTTGCAGCTGAAAATGGAAAGAGGGAGGAAACAAAAGGTACACGGAACGTCTACACAGTGTTAGTAGCACGGAAATAGAAAGGATGCGCAGTGAACGGTTTGTATGCAATATACATCCGCTAGGCTTCCTATGAACATCTGTGTAACATTCCCGCTTCATACTACTCACGTCTGTTCTGTTCCATTATTTTCCGTTCTGTTTATGCAAATTTTCACCACTTTTTGGAGCAGATGACAATGGATGGAGCCACCCCCGAAATTTTGCTCATCCACTGTGTCCTTTATGCATACGTTTTACGTCCATCGGCCAGTGGGACAGGGCCTTAAGAATGTCAATGATAGTTTCTTCTATTCGGAAAATGAAAATCAATTTCTTTTCCATTAAATTAAATGAGAAATTAAAAATGTAACGGCAGAGCATTAATTTGAAAAATGTAATCCATTATGGGAGCCTGGATCAAGATTACTGATTACAGTTCAAAATATGTAAATTGGTGGAACTGGTTTAATGAATTAATATGAAGTCGTCCCCCCCAAAAAAAAAATTAAAAAGGAGTTATTTTGGTCTGTGTGTTTTGTGCTGTTTTTAACAAAAAGTGAAACAAGGGTAGGAAGAAATGATGAAATGTCACTTTACAGATTTGGAAAAAAAAGGCTATATTTAACCAACTAGGAAGTAGTAAATGGAAAATGTAGTCCTAGGCAGATACCTGTAAATAGAGTAGAAATAGGATTCTTAGTCATACAGGACATGGTTGTCACAAAGGTTCTTTTTCAAAATGAAAAACAGGAAAGTCCAGTTGCCTCTTGAAAAAGTAGCTTTGGGACAACCAAGACCTGGATGACTGAGAATCTCTATAAACCTTTAGCTAAACAATTTGGGATGAACACCCTTTGAATGCTGTGAGAGTAGAAATGGATTTCCAGAAGAAAAATTGCAGACTATAGGAACCACTACTCAGATGACCCTGAGGACACAGCTAAATCTCCAACAGCTTCAATGACCCTCTCAAAGGATGCAAATTATAAGGAATAAAATATAAATCCTTCCATTCCCCACTATCCTGTCAGAACTGAAGAAGTTTCTTGCATGAGAAGCAAAATGTCTTCAAATGGAAAAATAAGAAAGTCCAGCTGTCTCCTGAAAAAGCACCTGTGGAATAGACTAGAACTAGACGAGAAAATCTTTACACAAACATATAAACACACACACACAATTGTTATAAATCTAGAACTAATTTATAACTGTAAAATAGAAAATAGTATTCCAGTGCAACAAAACAGAAGAACTATACAAGTAAATACTGTAGTAATGATAGAATTATTGTAGAAGGTAGTAGATTATATGCTGATTTTTTTTAATTTTATGTTATTTATTTATTTATTTTGTCAGACATATGTTAGATAACAGTTATAAACATGATTATTAATACTTGAAATGGATACAGATAAAATGGACAGTAGGCACACTGGTGCGCTTATGCTTAGGAATGGGGTGAGGTCAACAGTAGACAGTCGAAGATTAAAGTTTTTGGGGGTTCGGGAGGAAACCACAGCGTCAGGTAGAGTTTTCCAGGCCTTGACCACTCTGTTGCTGAAGTCATATTTCCTGCAATTGAGTTAGTTGCGATTTACCTTAAGTTTGTATCTATTGTGTGCTTGTGTATTGTTGTGGTTGAATTTATTGTTTTTGTTATATATGGTAACAGTATTGCTGTTTTATAGAATGAACAGTGTAGTGTACCTGAAAGCAGTTTAAGGCTTTGTACACTTGTATTGTGTAATGGAAAAGGAAAGTTGTAGAGAATTTGGATCACTGAAAATTTAAAGTGAGGTATTCACCTCAGAAACGATCGTTGGATTTTCAGTGAGCTGGAGAACACAGTCAAATGTAGCTGGGGAAGAAAGAGCATCTGAACACTTCTGTTCCACCCTAGTAAAGGAAGCCATGGGTAGGAAAGATGATGATTTAAATATTGTTGGCTTCACTTCTTATCAGCAGGGTCAATGGTCCAGGATTTTTGGAATTATAATCCAAAGTATCAAGTGGACACTTCCCTTATTTGTCTCTGGTTTAGGTTATAGGTCAGACTACCTTTATTTTAAAGAAATAACTGCTGATCTTGTATTACAAAAACTGTCCAGTGAAGGTTGAGCAGAGGCTGTCATGTTGCAGCATTCCCATAGTCATGTGATCAAACTTCAGACACCTGGCAACTAACTCATATTTATGATGGTTGCAGTGTCCCAGGGTCATGTGGCCATCAGTTGCAACTTTTTGACAAGCAAATTCAATGGGGAAACCAGACTCACTGAACAACCATGGCGAGAAAAATCACAAAATGGGAAAAAATTCACTTAAAGACCATAATTGTTGGGTTCAATTATGGTCGTAAGTCAAGGACTATCTGTACCAGCCCTAGCAACTCTCAAAAATAGCTCACCAACTTCCAATCTGTATTTTTTGCTTCCTGCTCTGCTCCTTGAATCTTAAGGGCCTGTCACATTGGCCGACGGATGCAAAACGTTTGTAAAAAGGACACAGCGGACGAGAAAATGTTCCATCCATTGTTATCCGCTCTCAAAAGTACCCCGAATTTGCATAACCAGAGCGGACAACAACGGAAAGGAACGGATGGGGGGAGGATGTAGAGGGGATATAAAATGGATGCTCCACGGAAGCCTAGCAGATGGAAGCGGATGGGAGCGGATGGCACATCCACAGGGCTTCGGGGGAGCACAGTGAAGCGAACACACAGCGGAAAGAGCGGATGCAGAACAGATGCCGAGTGGATGAAGCGGATGCAGAGCGGAAGCCTAGTGGATGCCAAGTGGATGCCTAGCGGATGCAAAGCATTCACTCTGCATGCAGGGAGGATGCATTGCGTCAGCCCCGTGGATATAAAGGGAAACAGCTCGCAAGCAGGTCACCATTCAGAGGAAAGACCTGCTGCCAGACACAGCTCCAGGCAGCCAGCCAGCCAGCCAGCCAACAACCATGGGGAAGAAAAGAAAACCTCTGCCATCTGCTGCCAGCCCTGGTAAGAGGGACAGGGCCACCATCCCACCCCCTGGCCCTGACTCTGCTTCTGCTGGGGCTTCTACTGCTGGTGCTTACTCTGCTGGTGCTGCTTCTGATGCTGGTGCTTCTGCTGGTGCTGCTCCTGGTCCTGCTGGTCCTGCTGGTCCTGCTGGTCCTGCTGGTGCTGGTGCTGATCCTGGTCCTGCTGGTGCTGCTGGTGCTGCTGGTGGTTACTCTGCTGCTGCTGATCCTGGTGCTGCTGGTGATGCTGGTGATGCTGCTGCTGGTGCTGCTGCTGGTGCTGCTAGTCCTGCTTTTGCTGCTACTGTTGTTGTTGTTGCTGCTGCTGCTGCTGGTTTGGAGGAGCAGCCCCTACAATCTCGAAGCCATATGGCCCTGCCAGAGGGAGGAAGAGGCATACGTGTGAACGGGAGAGGAGGCAATACACCATTGAAGAGGAACGTGAGGATGAGGTGCTGGAATGGCTGAGGGAGAATGAGTATCTTTGGCGGAAGGGACACAGGCTCTATCGAGACACCAAAAGGAAGTAGGCTGCTTGGAGAGAGAAGGCGGAGAACCTGGGCTACACTTCGGAGGTGCTCCTTGGCTGGTGGAAGCACATGCACACCTGGTACGGGAAGCTGCACCTCAAGAAATCTAGCCAGGCCACGGGCAAGCTGACGGACCGAGAGACCTACGTGATGGCCAAGTGCAGCTTCTTGGAGCGTGAGATCCGCCACCGAGGAGCAGCCCCTCTCACAACCCTCTCTCTCAGGCAGCCCGCTGAGAGCAGTCCTCTTCTGGCCAAGAGTCAGCTCCTGTGTCCAGGCAGGTATCTGTGGAGCGTGCCACGATGCAGAACCCCCTGACAGCTGCACTAGCCATGGCAGAGGGCATGGAGGACCCCCTGACACAGTGGGAGCAAGGAGAGGGCACTTCCACCAGAGGCCAACCCACATCCACCCCCAGCTCCACCTCCACAGAAAGGCAGAGACGAAGATCGGAGGGGCAGAGCGACACTGTCCTGCTGGAGATCAGGGACACCATCAGAAGCAGCGTAGATCTCCTCTCTCAGGTGGTAAACACCAAAGTCCCATCCCCCAACTGCAAGCCCTTCCTCACCTATGTCAACCAGACCCTCATGAACATGTCGGAATCACAGATAAAGGACAGGATCACCGGTCTTCTTCACAACCCTCCAGACCCAGCTGAACCTGCTCCCACCCAGTCCAGGCCTACTCCTCCACCCCAGGTGATGTCACTGCCCTTCCAAGGCTTTCCACAGGCCCTTACCTACCAAGGCTTCGGCTACCAGGAACTCCAGCAGCACAGGCAGCCCTTCCCAGTCCAGGCACAGGTACATTGGACACTACCAGTGCCACCGATGCCACTGATGCCAATGACGCCACCAATGCCACAGATGCCACCCATGCCACAGATGCCACCCACGCCTCACCTCGCTCACCTGCAGACCAGATATCCCCACTACACTGCTCCTTCCTCCACCCCACAGCCAAGCCTGGCCTCAGAAAATCTGTCATCGGTATTGGGGCTGACACCCCATGTCCTGGAGGAAGGGGCTCTCAACATCACAGGACTGAACCAGCTCTCTGAGAGCTTCCTCCACACACTGTCCCCGTTGTCCTCTCAGGGCCTGGCACCCCAATGACACCTCAGACCAGCACTCCAGCAGCAGTCACCTCCACAGCACCTGGACCCTTCACCCCTGAGACTGGGCATGCCTCAGAGTGACCAAGAAGACTGCCAGAGACTGGGTGGCTACCTGTTGACTTTATCTTTGCTTAAGACAGTTGGGTCATTTTTCTTTTACAGTTTGTTATAAATAAAGATTATCTTTGCTTCACACACTTGCTTCATTTATTTTAGTCAATAAAGTCTCGGTGGAAATTTTAGAAATGATTTAAGCCTTTGCATGCTTGTGGGATGGGTAAGGATAGCAGTGGGATGGGCAGGGATACCTTTGGGATGTGTAATAGCTGTGGGATGGGCAGGGATACCTTTGTGATGGGTAATAGCTGTGGGATGGGCAGGGATACCTTTGGGATGGGTAATAGCTGTGGGATGGGCAGGGATACCTTTGGGATGGGTAATAGCTGTGGGATAGATAAGCCTCCAGTGCAAGCATAGTGGGACTGTATGGTCTACACTCCCAGCCGCCACACCTATGGCCCTTTATTATCAATAACAATTTAATCATTCATCAACACATTTCAACAAAAACACAACTCTTTATTAAATGCCCTGTTCATTGTAGGGCCACTCAACATACATGGCCCAAACTCATCAGTGTGATGAGACAGGCTGAAGGAAGCATCCATTAAGCATCTATCATCCTGTCTTGCCACTCCACTGCTCCAGCTGGGGAATTGCACCAGTGTTTCATGAGGTTGCGCTGCTTCTTCCCTTCACGTGAAGCTCTGTTGAAGCCTTGCACATCCACAATGTTTATCAGGTTTCGCCCGTGCCTCCATTCCCCAGGCTCCATGTCCCCATTGCCTTGTTGGAGGTCCACGAGCCTGTTCTGCAACACTGGGTAGCGGGTGCGCCTGAGATTGTGAAGGATGCAGCAAGATTCCACGATCCTCCTCACGGTCTCTGGGTGATGCTGCATGGTGGTGAGAAGTACCTGGAACCTGTTGGCCAGGATGCCAAAGGCGTTCTCCAACACCTGTCTTGCCCTGGACAGCCTGTACTTGAAGATCCTCTCTTCATGGGTGAGGAGTCTGGAACTGTAGGGCTTCATCAGGTAGGTTCTGAGGGAGAAGGCGTCATCCCCCATGATGAAGTAGGGCACATCTTGTGTGTCGTTGGGCAGGCGGTGTGGATCTGGAAAGCCCATGATGAGGTTGCATTCCAGCCCCTCCTTGAGGTGACTGGCATTGTATACCTGGGCATCTGAAGATGACTCATGGCCTGAAGCATCGATGTACATGAACTTGTAGTCAGCATCGACCATGGCGAAGAGGATGATGGTGAAGAACCCTTGTAGTTGAAATAAGTGGACCCTGACTTGGGTGGTGCTTTGCAGGCCACGTGCTTCCCATCTATGGCTCCAACGGTGTGTGGGAAGTTCCACCTCTGATACCACTCTTCGGCAACTTTCTTCCAGTCTTCTTCAGTGGAGGGACACTGGAGGAGCTCCTCTAGGTATTATTTCGATGATGGCCTGCACCACTTCTCTGACCACAATGCTGATGGTATTGTGTGGCACCCTCCAGCCGTACTGCATGCTCCTGTACGTGGTCCCAGAGGCCAGGTGGTGCAGAGTCAGTGCCACCTTGAGCCCAGGGTCCAGGCTGGGCCAGAAGTTGGTGCTCTGCTTGGTCAACCTGGGTGTCAGCCGCTCCACAACTTCGTCAAACATGGCTGGTGGCATCCTCATGAAGTTCTGGAATGCACCAGGGTCTTCGTTCCTCAGCTCCACCATCAGCTTGTTGTACAGTCCATACTCTGTTCTTCTGGCGATCCATCTTCGGAGCTAGACACTTCTTGGCCGCCTCCTTTTCTTTGCGTAGAACAGGTGAAAGAGACTATAGATGGCTTCGCACTGTTGTAGAACGATGGTGGCTGCCAAAAGGAGTGTGTGATGATCCATGGTGGAGATGACTGGATGCTGTGGAAGAGGAAGAGCAACAGCAAGGCTGAAGAGGTCTGCAGAGCAGGGCTGCTGTTCTGAAAGTGAGATGCAGGCGAGTTGCTCCCCCTTTTTATAGGAAATATAGGTTTTCCGCTAGGTGTCCTTTTGCATCCTCTAGGCATCCTGCAGACATCTTAAATATCCAAGATAGGTCCTCTCTGTGAATGTTTTTTCCCTTTTAATGCTTTGTATGCGAGCTGTATCCGCTTTCATCCTTTCTACCTCTGTGCTACTAACGCTGCGCGTCCATTCCGAATCCGTTTCGCTTCCTCCCTGTGTCCATTTTCCACTGGAGCGGATGTGAGTTGTGCAGATGCGCAGCGGATGCCTAGCAGATATAGTAGATGCGTAACAGATGACGATGGATGTAGAACGGATGTTCCCCGTTTGCGTTGCAGATGCAGAACGGACACATTGGATACTTTATCCGCTGAAAAAGTTTTGTGAAGCTCAAAACTTTTTGAGCGGATGAAATGTCAGTCGATGGATGCTGGACGGATAGAGAGGATGAAAAACGGAGGCAGTGAGTACAGAACGGAAGCATCGCGTTAACCAACGGGTGGCAAGTGTTTCTCTCCTTTTTACATCCTCTTTCCATCCATTGGTGCAGTGTGACATGGGCTTTAGTTCTTCCATTCAAACTCACCACTCTGTCATTTTGATTCCCATACTCACTGATTGAATTTGCAGTGGTTCCTGTTACTTTCTGAATTTGCACTTCATTTGTCTTTGGACTGAATGTGTCTATGCTGTGTCAGGCTATCAAGCAAGACTTCAGCTTCCAAATTTTCTGGAGCATGCGTGCATGTGGCTTTCCATCTGTCTTTGTAAATGATGGCAAAGCTACTCATTGCTAAAGTACTATAAATTGAGCTCTGCAGGCTGGTTCAGCCTGAAATATGACTTGTGCTGTGTTGTAATAGGATTATTTGGAACAAATCTAGTGTGTGCTGATCTTCTCAGAATATTGTGGTGTGGAGGATATAATTATCGGCCACTGAGATAACATTTTGCCACATTCTATTAGACACCCTTCCTTTTGTCTTTTTTTTTCTAGATTGCTAATTTGATTAAAATAACCCTATTAAGCCCTGTTAAATAACTGGATGTGATTTAACCAACATTTTTTTTTATTAAACAGCATTTTGTTTTTCACAAAATTGAGACTGCTTCTCTAAACATTTGCCTTCAAATTCCACTCGCTGCAGGACAGAGATGTGTTACTGAGGAATATGTCCCTTCTAGCATATTTTTGAGCAATATATTCTTGTGAAGTCATTCCCAGATGGCTGCTAAAAGCAGCTTAGAGACATCTTTTGATATTCCATTTGGAAAAAGTGTTTTCCTTCTGCAGCCATGACAAAGCTTCCTGAGAATGCCAGTGATCTACTCAGATTAAATTGGCCTAGCAGGTCTGCTGGGGAAACACTCCATATCCCGGTACCCAGCACTTAGCCTCCATGGCTCCTTTGGTTTAGCTGAAAGAGAAACAGGATTTCTGGTGTTTCTCCTCTTTACAGTAGAATAGGAAATTTTCAGAAACTGAATAGACAGCTCATCCAGGATCATGCTACTTGTCCTAAGGTCTGGAGAAAATGCAAAATAGGAAATATCTGTGACATACACGTACAAATGCGGAATGCCAGCTGGGAGAGAGATTTTTGCTTCAAAAAAATATGATTTATGGGACGATTTGGTTTCCAAGGTAGAAAGACAAAAATGATGCTACCAACCTTGCCTTGAAATGATCCCATGTTGAATTCACATAACAATACTCACTCCATTGCTGAAATAAGCTGTGAGTTAAGTACAATGTCCATTTATTTTCCCCCTAATTCAAGGATGGAGAACAGCACATTAACATGATCAGAAGCAGCAGCTTTTTGTTCAAAGAAAATGGGTCTTTTGTGTTGCCTCATAAAAAAGGCACAGAACACTGTATTCAGAGGTGGTATTCAGCAGGTTCTGACCAGTTCTGGAGAACCGGTAGTGGAAATTTTAAATCATTCAGAGAACTGGCAAATACCATCTCTGACAGGCCCCACCTCTATCTATTTTCTGCCTTCCGAATCCCAGCTAATTGGCTAGGTCTTTTGTTACCCTGCATGGGAGAACAGAACTGAAATGCAGGTTGTGAGATGGGGAGGGAATGGGGATTTTACATTATCCTTCCCCTGCCATGTCTACCAAGCCATGCCCTCAGAACCAGTAGTTAAAATTTTTGAATCCCACCACTGACCGTATACAGCCATGAGAAAAATTTTAGTTTTGCTAGAATATTACATCACTGTTTTGAAGAAAATATTAATAATTAAAAAGAAACTAACATGTGCCTGATCAATACAGGAAATCTTTATACATCTGTGAATATTAAAAGACAATATTTTAAAACTGTAAATTAATGCTATCTTATGCTATGTAGGCTCAGACATAAAGGCTCAGACAGGTGTTAGAAATAATATGCATCATAAATTTTCATTTATGATGGAGTTATGTAAAAATAGACTTGTGGCATCTTGCTTTGGAAACAATTAATAGTATTGTGGGTTATTTTTCCTTCCAAGAGCTCTGAATGATAGTTTAATTAAATGTGTGAAAGTGTTTCTGTGCCTGCAGGTGCAGGAAACTTATTTATTACTTAACTGCAGTGAAAAATCTCCTGGTTAGCAATTTGTGTGCTAAGGATGCCCCCAATGTACTAAACTAATGTCTGTGACATCATTTGTGTGACTCTCTGGGGTTTGCATATTTATAATGTGAATATCTGTCTAACTTGTTGAATTTAGAAATAAAGATTTTTATTACAGTTTTCATTTCGATTATAACTAACTTAAGTAGTTAAAAATAGATTTACTAGCTTCTGAAATATCACAGCTCAGGCCAACAAACATACTAATGTTTCTTTGTCCCATTTCTTCCACAACAACCGTGAAGGTGGATTCGGCTGAGAGAGAAAAACTATTTGTTGATTCCTGTGCACTTTATACAAATTATTATTTGGAAGCAAAGTCTTCCTTTGACTATTTTCTGCACTTAGAAAGTTCTTTCCTTTTTGTTACATTTATTGCATAAATTACGAATCATAAATTAAACATTGTTTTCTCCTTTGTTTCATTTAGTTAAATAACTGTTTTTCAAATTTAAATATAATATGTATATGATTATGTATATGATTGTGATTGTGTTATATGTATATGTCTAGGTATATAGCAATAGCACTTAGACTTAAATACTGCTTCATAGTGTTCACAGCCCTCTCTAAGTGGTTTACAGAGTCAGCATATTGCCTCCAACAATCTGGGTTCTCATTTTACTAAGGATAGAATGTATATATATATATGTATTCTCTTCCTCAGAGTACCTTCAAAAATAAAAAAATAATATCTTAACAGTACATATCATAAAATAAACAGAACTGAAACAGATATAATCATTGGAGTAACCATTAACTAATATTAACTATGCATAAATAAGCAAAATGCAAGATATGATTAATAAGACGCAAGAAAAGGGAAAGCATAATGACAACTTAAATTTAAAAGCAACATAAATCAGTTAAACAAGTTAAAGAATGCTTGGAAAATGAAAAACTATAGGGCAGTCTACATTTAACCAGTACCCCAGGAGCGTAAAAACACTACCAGTTATACAATGTATATAGTGACATATCTCTATACGAAAGGTAACAAGCATAATATTATGAAGATAAATGTCCACACATAGAAAATGTAATGACTTACATTGGTGCCCTGAAAACACTCATAAAGAATATCCCACATTTGACTGAGTTAACTGAAGCAAACAACAGTAACTTTAATTGTCTAAGAAAAAGAAAATCCCCAGGTATAATGTTCACCAACTGTGTGGTTACAAATTACTTCAATTCTATCAATTTCAAAATGCATGTCTGAAATTATAACACCCCAACTTTCAGGCCCTGTCACATCGGCCGACGGATGCAAAAAGTATGTAAAAAGGACACAGCGGATGAGAAAATATTCCATCCGTTGTTATCCGCTCTCAAAAGTGCCCCAAATTTGCAAAAACAGAGCAGACAACAATGGAAAGGAACGGACGGGGAAAGGACGTAGCGAGGATGTTAAGCGGATGCTCCACGGAAGCCTAGTGGATGGAAGCGGATGGAATTGGATGGCACATCCACAGAGCTTCCGGGGGAGCACAGCGAAGCGGATGCACAGCAGAAGGAGCGGATGCAGAGCGGATGCCTAGCGGATGATGCGGATGCATCATGGATGCCTAGCAGATGCCTAGAGATGCCTAGCGGTTGCAAAGCGTTCACTGCACATGCGGGGAGGATGCATTGCATCAGCCCCGTGAATATAAAAGGATGCAGCTCACAAGCAGGTCACCATTCAGAGGAAAGACCTGCTGCCAGACACAGCTCCAGCCAACAACCATGGGGAAGAAGAAGAAGCCTGTGCCTACTCCTGCCAGCCCAGGCAAGAAGGACAGGTCCACCATCCCACCCCCTGGCGCTGATTCTGCTTCTGTTGGGACTTCTGCTGCAGATGATGACTCTGCTTGTGCTGGGGCTTCTGCTGGGGCTGCTCCTGGTGCTGGTGCTTCTGCTGATGCTTACTCTGCTGGTGCTGCTCCTGGTCCTGCCGGTCCTGCCGGTCCTGCTGGTCCTGCTGGTGCTGCTGGTGCTGCTGGTGCTGCTGGTGCTGCTGGTGCTGCTGGTGCTGCTGGTGCTGCTGGTGCTGCTGGTGCTGCTTTTGCTGCTGCTGTTGTTGTTGATCCTGGTGGTAGTGGTGTGGTGGACCAGCCCCTAGAACCTCAAAGCCCTTCTGATGAGGGCCCAGAAGGCCCTGCCAGAGGGAGGAAGAGGCAATCGCATGATAGGGAGAGGAGACAGTCCTCCATTGAAGAGGAACATGAGTATGAGGTGCTCGAATGGCTGAGGGAGAACGAGAACCTCTGGCGGAAGGGACACAGGCTCTATTGAGACACCAAGCAGAAGCAGGCGGCTTGGAGAGAGAAGGCAGAGAGCCTGGGCTACACTTCGGAGGTCCTCCTCGTGTGGTGGAAGCACATGCACACCTGGTATGGGAAGCTGCACCTCAAGAAGTCTGGCCAGGCCGCGGTCAAGCTCACCGATCTGGACACCTATGTGATGGCCAAGTGCAGCTTCTTGGAGGGTGAGGTCTGCCACCGAGGAGCAGCCCCTCTGTCAACCCTCTCCCTCAGGCAGCCCACAGAGAGCCAGTCCTCTTCTGGCCAAGAGTAAGCTCCTGTGTCCAGGCAGGGATCTGTGGAGTGCCCCATGATGGAGATCTCCCCGACAGCTGCACTCCCCGTGGCGGAGCGCATGGAGGACCCCCTGACACAGTTGGAGCAAGGAGAGGCTGCTGACACCAGAGACCAACCCACACCCACCCCTAGCTCCACCTCCACAGAAAGCAGGCAGAGAGCCAGACCAGAGGGGCAGAGCCACACTGTCCTGCTGGAGATCAGGGACACCATCAAAAGCAGCATAGATCTCCTCTCTCAGCTGGTACACACCGACATACCATCCTCTAACAGAAAGCCCTTCCACACCTACGTCAACCAGACCTTCATGGACATGTCTGAATCCCAGTACCAGGTAATAAAGGAGAGGATCACAGGTCTTCTGCACAACCCTCCAGCCCCAGCTGAACCTCCTCCGACCCAGTCCAGGTCTGCTCCTCCACCCCAGGTGATGTCACAGCCCTTCCAAGGCTTTCGACAGGCCCTCACATGCCAAGGCTACAGCTACCAGGAGTTCCAGCAGCACAGGCAGCCCTTCCCAGTCCAGGCACAGGTTCATCATATGCCACCAGTGCCACGGATGCCACCAATGCCACAGATGCCACTGATGCCACAGATGCCGCCGACTCCTCACCTCGCTCACCTGCAGACCAGACAAGCTCACTACACTGCTCCTTCCTCCACCCCACAGCCAAGCCCGGCCTCAGAACATCTGTCATCAGTCTTGGGACTGACAATCCATGTCATGGAGGAAGGGGCTCTCAACATCACAGGACTGAGCCAGCTCTCTGAGAGCTTCCTCCACACATGATCCCCTGTTGTCCTCTCAGGGCCAGGCACCTCAGACCAGCACTCCAGCAGCAGCCACCTCCACAGCACCTGGACCTTTCACCCCTGATACTATAGGCACGCCTCAGAGTGACTGAGAAGAGTGCAGAGACTGGGTGGCTACCTGTTGACTTTATCTTTGCTTGGGACACTTTAATTGGGTCATTTTGCTTTTACAGCTTGTGATTAATAAAGTTTATCTTTGCTTCACACACTTGGTTCAGTTCTTTTAGTAAATAAAGTCTTGGTGGAAACTTTTAGAAATGGTTTAAGCCTTTGCATGCTTGTGGGATGGGTAAGGATAGCAATGGGATGGGCAGGGATATCTGTGGCATGGGTAATAGCTGTGGGATGGGTAAGGATAGCAGTGGGATGGGCAGGGCTACCTGTGGAATGGGTAATAGCTGTGGGATGGATAAGGATAGCAGTGGGATAGATAAACCTCCAGTGCAAGCATAGTGGGACTGTATGATATACGCTCCCAGGTGCCACACCTATGGCCCTTTATTATCAATAACAATTTAATCATTCATCAAAACATTTCAACATAAACATAACTCTTTATTAAATGCCCTGTTCATTGTAGGGCCACTCAACATACATGGCATAATCTCATCAGTGTGATGAGACAGGCTGAGGGAAGCATCCATTAAGCATCTACCGTCTTGCCACTCCACTGCTCCAGCTGGGGAGTTGCACCAGTGTTTCAGGAGGTTTCCCTCCTTCTTCCCTTCACGTGAAGCTCTGTTGGGGCCTTGCACATCTACAGTATCTATCAGGTTTCTCCCTTGCCTCCATTCACCAGGCTTCATGTCCCCATTGCCTTGTTGGTGGTCCACGAGCCTGTTCTGCAACACTGGGTAGGGGGTGCTCCTGAGATTGTGCAGGATGCAGCAAGCTTCCACGATCCTCCTCACTGTCTCTGGGCGATGCTGCATGGTGGTGAGAAGTACTTGGAACCTATTGGCCAGGATGCCAAAGGTGTTCTCCACCACCCGCCTTGCCCTGGACAGCTTGTACTTGAAGATCCTCTCTTCATGGGTGAGGAGTCTGGAACTGTAGGGCTTCATGAGGTAGGTTCTGAGGGAGAAGGCGTCATCCCCCACGTTGAAGTAGGGCACATCTTGTGTGTCGTTGGGCAGGGGGTCTGGATCTGGGAAGCCCATGATGAGGTTGCGTTCCAGCCCCTCCTTGAGGTGACTGGCATTGTATACCTGGGCATCTGAAGATGACCCGTTGCCTGAAGCATCGATGTACATGAACTTGTAGTCAGCATCGACCATGGCGAAGAGGATGATGCTGGAGAAGCCCTTGTAGTTGTGATAAGTGGACCCTGAATTGGCTGGAGCTTTGCAGGCCACATGCTTCCCATCTATGGCTCCAATGGTGAAGTTCCAATGGGGGAAGTTCCACTTCTGATACCATGCTCTGCAACTTTCTTCCAGCCTTCTTCAGTGGAGGGGCACTGGAGGAGCTCCTCCAGGTATTCTTCGATGATGGCCTGCACCACTTCTCTGAACACAATGCTGATCGCATTGTGTGGCACCCTCCAGGCATACTGCATGCTCCTGTACGTGGTCCCGGAGGCCAAGTGGCGCAGAGTCAGTGCCACCTTCAGCCCAAGGTCCAGGCTGGGCTGGAAGTTGGTGTTTGCCTTGGTCAACCTGGGTCTCAGCCGCTCCACAACTTCATCAAACATGGCTGGAGGCATCCTCATGAAGTTCTGGAATGCACGAGGGTCTTCGTTCCTCAGCTCCACCATCAGCTTGTTATACAGTCCGTACTTGGCTCTTCTCACGATCCATCTTCAGACCTAGACACTTCTTGGATGCCTCCTTTTCTTCCCGTAGAACAGGTAAAAGAGCCTATAGAGGGCTTCGCACTGTTGTAGAATGATGGCAGCTATCAAAAGGAGTGTGCGACGATCCATGGTGGAGATGACTGGATGCTGTGGAAGAGCAAGAGCAAGATGAAGGCTGAAGAGGTCTGCACAGCAGGGCTGCTGGACTGAAAGTGAGATCCAGGTGATTTTTCCCCCTTTTTATAGGAAATATAGGTTTTCCGCTAGGTGTCCTTTTGCATTCTCTAGGCATCCTCTGGACATCCTAAATATCCGAGATACGTCCCCTATACGAACGTTTTTTCCATTTTAATGTTTTATATGTGAGCTGCATCCGCTTTCATCCTTTCTACGTTCATGCTACTAATGCTGCGTGTCTGTTCCGTGTCCGTTTCGCTTCCTCTCTGTGTCCGTTTTCTGCTGGAGCGGATGTGAGTTGCGCGGATGTGCAGCGGATGCCTAGCGCATATACCGGATGCGTAACGGATGATGACGGATGTATAACAGATGTTCCCCGTATGTGTAGCAGATGTAGAACTGACGCGTTGGATACTTTATCTGCTCAAGAAGTTTTGTGCAGCTGAAAACTTTTTGAGCGAATGAAATCTCAGTAGACGGATGCTGGACGGATAAAGAGTATGAAAAACGGACGCAGTGAGTTCAAAACGGATGCATCGCGTTAACCAATGGATGGCAAGTGTTTTTTTCCGTTTTACATCCTCTTTCCATCCGTTGGTGCTATGTGACATGGGCTTTAAGTATTAGGTGTAAATGCTAGCTCAACTTTTAAACTGTCTCTTTCTCAATAGATCTATTGTATTCATCAATTGTTAATCAATGGACAGCACTGTTATTCAATAGCATAAAAATATTTAGACTAATTCCATAAAGTTCCAAACTTTCCCCATGAAGCAGCCTCTAAGGATGCTTGATAAAACTACCCATTGATGGTTGAAGGAATGAAGGAAAGTAACATAGTGGTCTCATAGTTTTGCTTGTAGAAGCAGAGGGGAGAACGATGTGACTTCAGTTGCAGAGATTGGAAACTAGGGAAGAAAGCAGCATTTTAGCAGATTAGAGATTGATACAGAGTCATCTGACTTTCTGACTTCCTTACAGGGTCTTCCTTTGTGCAGATCAGCCCTATAGGAGTCATGGTGGCATCGTGGTTAGACTGCAGTACTGCAGGCTATTTCTGCTGCCTGTTGGCTGTTTGAAACTTGGCAGTTCAGATATGAGTGGCTCAAGGTTGACTCAGCCTTCCATCCTTCCTAGGTAGGTAAAATGAGGACCCAGATTGTTGGGGACAATATGCTGACTCTGTAAATTGCTGAGAGAGGGCTGGAAAGGACTGTGAAACAGTATTTGTCTCAGAAGTGCTGTTGCTTATATCTCTTTTGATAGTTTTTTTGTGATTGGCCAGCATATAGCTTTATCATTCTAAAAGGATTTCTTTATCCCAAAAATATTTTACATCCGTTTATGTCGTGCAATACATATTATATGGGAATTCGTTGAAAGATAACTACAACTGATACAGACTTTAGCTGATAAAGTACATTCAGGACCAAAATGCCAGATCAGATTAGAGGTAATCATGCAGGAATTTCATTAGCTACCAATTATTTCTAGGTACAATTCAAGATACTGATATTAATTAAGTGTTGAAACATTTATTTAATTTGCTTTCTAAATCATTCTATTTTTTTAAAAAATATCAGCTGTAAAGGTTTTATATCTGGAATATATGAATGAGTCACCTTACAGAGGAGATTGGCAGCATAAACATTCAACAAATAAAAAATAAAATATTAAATAAAAAATATCACACACAAACAAAAAATAGACTACTGAGTGTGCAAGAGTGTTTCAATGCACCTTTTTATTTTTTACATGCTTCTTATGACAATTTATGAAATATTTTTTTCTTGGAAACCAGTGTAAAAAAGTTGGTTGAATTGCATATAGAAGTTATTTACTTTTTATTTAAAACAATTAGTCAGAATTCAGATCATAATTATATATGTTACAATATATTTTTATTCTCTGTGATGATTTTTGTGATAAGTAATGCCATTGTGCTATGTATTCAAATAATTTTCCTGAATTGCTAATATATAATCTTACATAGTAGCAATAATGAGAAATAAAACATACTGCCACACTATTATAATTAAATGCTAGGTAACCAATGATAATTTGGCTCAATTCATTAAGCTTATTTTTTAAAAAAATATATAGTTGCCTATTTCCAACAAGAAGATGAGTACTATGTGTGATTCTGTCATATGGAAGTTATTACAGAATGTAAATTAATATTTTGCACAAAAAAGAAAAAAAAATATCATTCTTCCAGGCTATTTACTATTTAATTTAGAGACAAGAGAAATTGGACAGGTTGTTAGTGGAAACACACAAGCAATTAAAAAATAGTATTAATATATATGTTGGTGTTTACCAGGTAAAGTGTTCTGTAGGTGTTCATGCTGAAATCTAAGCTTTATCTGGAAACATAGCACTTCAGTGTCTGTATAAATTAAATTTCAGTTTTGGTATCTGTGATAGTGTTGTGTCTGTTTAGTGTTATGCAGATTTGATGCCGATTGATTTTGCTTGAGAAAGAAACACCAAAGATATACTTAACATGTGTTGTTGCTGTTGCAACTAAGAAAGGAGTGTGCCTTTGTTTCCATTCCACATGTTCACTCTGCAGCAGAGAAGCTATAGAAAGCCACAACTCCGTGGCAGAGCTTAAACTTTTCATCCCAGACTTAATTTGCAGCAACTCCAGGTAGTTCTTTGTCTGAAACCATGAAAAGCAGCTGCCAATCTGTGTAGAAACTACTGCGCTAGAAGGGATGAATTGTTTGAATTAGTATTGGGGAACCTGCTGCGTTCCTGAAATTGGAGAACAGAAGTATTATTTATATCAGCTCATCCTCCAAGATTCTGTTGGGTTGCTGAGAGTTCACCATCATGAGGCAAAGGGCTGATGCAGAAGGCATGATCTCATGCTTTCAGATCAAAGTGTGAATCATGTAATTATTTCTCCCTATCCTGATTCCCCCTGAAAAACTCTTTTTGAGATGGCTGGAGATCCACCCAAGCAGCTTGAATTGCAATAAGGAGGGAAGAATAGCAAAGTAAGTGTCAAATAGCTAGATGAAGGAAACTGATACAAACGACACCTTGCTTATTCAGGGTTTCTCATTATTTCTACAGTCCATATTCAGGAAAGTCTTATAACCTTTCAGAGAAGTGGGAATTTAAGACACAGAAGGAAAGATTTATTGCGCAAACAAACTTCTACTTGTGCAACATTGGTAGCTAATCAAGACAACAGTTTCCTGTGACTGTGATTTGCATCATAGGGGGGATGGAAACTGGGGTTATGACAAGATTAAGACCAGCCTGAAGAGGGAATAGAAACAAGAAATTGTATTTTTATGGCTAATTGCAGATATAAATAAAGGGTAAGATAACTCAGCAGTCAAAAAAGAATTCACTACACCATATTAGAGGGTGGGAGGGAAATATTGCTAACCTAGTTTTGCATCTGTAAGCATGTTTGCACAAAACTAAAATGGGCTTTCTCCAGTGTGCATAAGTTAATAGGATCCTTTTTTTTTTGCAATGGATTGTAGCAGTTTCTTTCCCCTGAGAGTAACTTTTTTTAAAACGAGCCTTTGGCTATATATTTGGATGGCTGTGGGTTGGCATGTGCTGCGTGTGAATGAATATGAAGGTAAAATTGTAATTCAAATATATTTAAATAAAAGCTATTCTTTGGCCTTTGGGGGAGTTTCAAAACATGTTTTATAATTACTTTAACTTTTATTTAACATGATACTTACTCCTAATTCTCTAATTAACCATTCAGATGCAATTGCTTAATGGCTAAATAATTTAGAGCTGAACATCCTTGAAATAAACATTTGCAGCCACTCACTAAATAAGGGAATAACTTTAATACATTTGCATTGGGACTTTGACTGAGATAGTGTGAAAGAAGCCTGTATACATGTACCCTGAAAGATTTATTTTCTGCAAAAGTTTGCCTGATAAATGGATAGGCTGAGTAAAGTGAATGTTAAAACTGATTGATTTATTGACTGATATAAAGCATTTTATATGTCAGTTTTCTTCAAGCGAATGGCTACTAACAAAAATGACATAAATTCAGCTTAACATATCATTTAGAAAGTAGCTCAACTTCCAAAATAGCAACCTGGAAATAAAGGGAAGGGAGGAAGGAAGGAAGGAAGGAAGGAAGGAAGGAAGGAAGGAAGGAAGG
>BLBF01000016.1:35802160-35820081 GCA_015471245.1 Laticauda colubrina | reverse complement strand
AGGAAGGAAGGAAGGAAGGAAGGAAGGAAGGAAGGAAGGAAGGAAGGAAGGAAGGAAGGAAGGAAGGAAGGAAGAGAGGGAGGGAGAAAATCAGTTTGGGAAAACAATAATTTATAATCCAACCATTTTGTTATAATAGTGATTTTTAAAAATTTCTATTTTTAGATTAGCTTGCAAAAGATCATCGAGAAGGACATGATGCTAGTGGGATAAAGTCCCAAGCCTGCCCTTCGGAAGTCAATTTAGTTCTTGAGATAATGGGTTTATGGGTTAGCAGTCAAGTTTCTTGGAATAGTCTGTCTATCAATAGACTACTAAAATTCTTCTTCTGTCTATTAGATACTTTATATTCATCAATTGGGTGAAAGAGTAGATCATAAAGCAACAATTATTGGATTAATGTAGTTAAATGTGCTAATTTAGAGAATGTGTCCAAAATCTTGTGGACATGACTCCCTTGAGACTGAACTTTGGCAAACATGTAGCTGCTTTAGAACCATCACACTGTCCACCTATATTTTCCAGGAACCAATGGTTGAATGCAGCATTGCAGGCTAACTCTGCTAACTGCCAGCAGTTTGATTCTCACTGGCTCAAGGTTGACTCTACCTTCCATTCTTCTGAGGTTGGAAAAATGATGATTGTTGGGGGCAATATATTGACTCTGTAAACTACTTAGAGAGGGCTGCAAAATACTGTGAAATGGTATATAAGTCTAAGTGCTATTGCTTTTGTTGAGGCAAGGAAGATGGAAAAGCATATCTTTCCTGCCTCCCTCCAGCCTTACATCAATCAGCTGGCAGCAAGGCACAACAGGTAAGTGGCCATTGGCTGCTCTGAAACTGAGCCCAACATTTGAAATCTCTTAATGATAGTGGCCAGACTGATAGGGTTGACTTGGGGGCACTGGTAGTTGACAGGTGAACTCCCTCCCTCCCTCAGTGGTGGAAGCCCTTGGGGATAGGCTGGAGTGGGAGCAGGCAATAGTGCAATTTTCCTCATGGCCCATGGCTCCCTTTGTTTCCTTTCCTCACAACATGGTGACAGGCAGTTCTTCAGGTCAGCCAAGGAATAGGAGAAGGATTTGCTGGGGGACTTTCTCATGGTTGTGAGATAAGGAAAACTGGCACAAGCCTTTATTATATGTGGAAAAGGGAATGATGATAGAGTGATCTGGATAGTAGAAGGAAGGGAGGGAGAAAGGAAGGAAGAAGAAACGAGATTTCTTATGCTCCTTGCCAGCTTCTGATATTGAAACTCAATATAGACAAAAGTTAGAAGTCACTCCCATTGTCATTCTGTTTCTATGTTTAGGTAAAGAAATATCTCCAAACAGTGATCCAGTGGATTGTGGGTTATGTAATTGTTATTATTTTCATGGGTGCTACCATGTCACATGTTTTATGAATTCAGGAGTGAAGTTCTTGTCGATATTCATATATTCACAATATTCTGAAAATAAACGCTTTATATGTGATTTTCTGAGTGCTATTATTTTTTGCAAGCAATGTTTATGATTCAGGAACAGTATGAAAAAATGTGCCCTTTTGTATTATTTTGTATTATTCTAGAACCATAATAGAGCTCAAAAGCTGTATCTAAGGTTGTTCACAAGTGAGGAAGAATTTTCTGTGACAGTCATTGATAAGCATTTTGGCCTCATAATCAAGAGACAGTCAATGGTATAAATTTCCTTATATCTCCCAAAAGAAACTGACTTTTCTTTTGCTGTAAAAAATATAAAAGACATATTTTAGGTTGTTTTTTTAAGTGGTCTAGTCTTTGTGCCAATATATGTGATTGATCTACATTACTATTTCCAAATATTGAGCTGATTTATATTTTAGGGGATATGGATCTGGAGGAACCACAGGATTCTACAATTTATTTATTTACAAATAATATTAAAAATATAAAAATAAAAAACAAATAGAAAGGAAGAAAAACAGATAAAGTAAAAGAAAATTGAAAATGCAGAATGTGAACAGACCTAGATCTATATACCGGTACCCATGAAAATCTATGAAAACAAATATATATATATATATATATATATATTTCTTTATATATATATATATATATATATATTTGTTTTTTTATTTTTTTAAGCTTTCGTGGGTACTTACATGTGTGCTGTTTAGCTTCCTTCGGGTATTATCCCACGTCATTGTAGTGCTTTCAAAGTTGTAGCAATGTTTCAGCAGAATCTCATCTGCCATCATCAGGCTTCTGTATGGATGTGGGTCTCACAGCTTTTGGTTTCAAATTCGAGGCTGGCCTATTCTGATTGGCTGGGAGTTTTGGTCTGTGTTCACTGGACTTGGAGTTTGATTAATTGGTGTTTCTGGTTTCTTCTGTTTGTTTTGTGGTTTTGATTGGCTGGCAACACTCTGTTCCTGTGTTGGAGGCTTTCAGTGCAGCTTGGCTTCAAGTGAAAGGATGGCTGCTATCCATTAGGAAGCCAGGTTTCACCTGGGTGCCTGGTGGGGGGGGGTGTTCTAGTTGGAGGCATCAGAGGGAGTCTGTTTGTGCTCAGGTGTTTGCCTGGTTTGTGGTGTGGAGATCTTTCTATTTGAGAGTGCAGGCTTCCAAATGATTGACAGTCTGGTGGAATCCTCTCTTCTATTCATGCTGTCAGGTCTTTTTTCAATCTCTATGGCTTCTCTGATAATTCTGTGGCTGGGGTTTTCTATAGTGGCTTAGGTTTTGGTGCCATTGAAGTCGATGTTATGACCTGTGGCTTTCATGTGTTGGACTAGTGAGAAAGTGTGTTCCAGCTTTTACTGCATTTTTGTGTTGATCCAGGCAGGTTCTTATTCTTCTATTGGTCTGTCCAATGTATATGGCAGGTTTGATGCACAGGGAACTTCATATATGCCTTGGTTTTCCAGGTCAATTTTATCTTCGGGGTTTTTAAGGATGGCTGCTATTTTTATGTCTGTTTTGAAGGCAGTCTTGATGTGATGCCTGTGTAGTATCTTACTGGTTTTGTCTGTAGTACCTCTTATGTAGGGCAGGACAGCTGTTCCATAGGTCTGTTCATCTTCTAGGTTTCCATTATGTCTCAGTGTGTTTTTGTGGATCAGGCCAATGATTTTGCTTTTGTGAAAGCAGTACTTTAGTCAGGGTGTATAGTTCAGTCTTTATGTGTGTCTTGTCTGCCAGGTGTTTGGTTCTGGCAATTTCTGTTTTGGCCAAGGAGTTTATCTGTGCTGGTTGGTGATGGGATTGGGCATTGAGGTAGCGGTTGGTGTGCATTTTCTTCTGGTATATGGTGTGTCCCAGTGTGCCATCTGTTTTAATTTGTAGATTAGTACATCTGGGAATGGTAGCTGTTTGTTTGTTTCCGTTTCCATGCTGAATTTGATTTTGGGTTATGTGCTGTTTAGGTGTGTTAGGAAATTGTTTCGGTTTTCTTTTCCAAACTATGGTTAAGATACATTGATGACACATTTGTTATTTGGCCCCATATATATATATGGAAGGGGGGAGGGAGAGAAAGCATATAGCAATAGCATTTAGGCTTATATTTAGCCCCATATATATTACTTTTGTAGTTTTTGCTTCCCAAAAATAACAAATATAAAGATGACTTCGATGGCCTGGCAACTTTTAATAGCTTTATCTGAGACTCTGTGAAAAGATTTCCAAGAAAAGGTTAAAAACATGCTTCTCAGGAGGCCCAACAATATTCTGAATAATAAGAGGCTTCAAATAGTTTTCAGGAAAGTATCCCTGTCATTTTCCTGGGAATCAATACATCCTAGAGATTTGAATAATTTTTTATTGTAACTCTGTCTCCTCAATCTGCTGCTTAATAATAACTGAGCTTTATCTAGATCAAATGATAGCAGATGCTTTTGTGAGAGACTATAGCAATTTTCCTTTGATGCTGTTCCACCAAATTGATCCATGTCTGTCTAAGGGTTTTAATGGGAACAATCCATTTGTTACCAAGTTGAGCTGTGATAGAATTTGCTTTTAATTCTGTAGAGGCCGGATTCCATTCTCCATGTTGTATTTAGTACACAGGCAAGCATGATAAAGAGACAACTTAAGAAATCTGATTGAAATTTTATTTGCATGATTTGATATTGGAGTAAGGGGATAATTATATGTCATAAAGGATCTCTGCTACTGTTTTTGCTACAGATAGTTTAATAGCAGATAGAATATATTTCTTTCCCTATTCACAATGGAGTCTTAAAATACCTGCTGCAAGTTTTTAAGCAAGGGAGGACACATCATTAATTTCCACAGATTTCTTTCTGGAGGATTGCAAAAATATCCTTAAGTATTTCAAACATTTGAATTGTTCTATATGTTGGTTGGCTGGATAAAGCTATAAATCTTGCAGCTGTTAGAGGAAGCTATTATTTTTGGGGGGAAGTTATAGCTAAATTATAAATTATAGCTAATAAGTTCCTTACAGCCTGAGACAACCCAGTGTCTGGATAAGCCATGTATTATCCATCTAGGCAGTTTATTGTCAAGCCGATACATGTGTATATCAGGGTCCTATAAGCATTTTATTTATTTGATTTACATTTCAAGGCTGTCCAATTCCAAAAAAAGCTCTGGCTGATTTATATATTTGAACAAATACACATTATAAAAAGAAAAATACAACACCACCTCTATGCATTTGATAAAGTCAGCCTCAGTTCACAAAAGCTTATATCTTTTAGAAAATATTGGTGATAGAAGGAGCTACCAAACTCCTTCTGATGTTTAGCATTTTGTAACAGAATTTATTTTGACTTGAACAAAATATACTAATAAGTTTCATCCCATTTATAGCAAAGATCAAAGTAAAAAGCTGACTAGCTTGATTGCATCTTACTCTAAGCCTGGTGTTTTTCACACTTATGGTATTAAGAATTCTACCATTCTACCATTGTTCACAAATGAAGTTGTCAGCTTCAAAATGGTTCAAGCCTGGTGCAGCAATCTTTCCACTTCTCAAATTGCCACACAATGTGGGAGAGGGGAAGTCTAGAATGTCAGCCCAGATGATAACAACAGGCCATCCCTTGGGAACCAAGTTCATCTCAACCCGTACTGGCCAAAGACTGAGGAGAGTTGCCAAGGAAATGCCAGAACACCTAACTGGAGAATGTGACTTTTGACAATGAGGGAGGGAATTATCTATTATTTAATTATACTGAAATCATAGGAAATATTTAGAGCTGGTTTTATTTTCAGTCATGCCAAAATGAAGTATTTAATGAAATAGTCCTTTGAGAAAGGTGAAAGTCTCGGAGTGCTGATTTGGTTCATTATTCTGAACCTTGACAGAAATTTTAAGGTCAAATTAAAGACCACTGTGAAGTCCCAGATCTACTAAAAGGGGAAACAATGGGGAAATTAGGATGACATGATTTAATTTGACATGTGTATTTAGTTGCTACAATAGATGTTGTAGTCCAGGATAGCTTCAAATTGTGGATTTCACAGAAGTTGCATGCGGTCCAACATTGGGCATTTTAAAGAAGAGATTAGGCAACTATTTGACTAAAATGGTATAGCATTTCCATGTTTCAGGAGGGGCTTGGGCTAGAAGACTTCCAAGGTCCTTTCCAAGTCTGATATTCTATTATTAATTTTTCTAAATACTAATTCTTGCTAGTATATTCAGTAAACAGAAAAATCTGTAATTTCTGTAATGTTTCTTTGTCTTTCTTGAAAATAGAGACTGTAATAGAAAATAGAGACTGCACATCCAGTTGTCAGGAATGTGTGCTGTGTTATTTATGAAATAGGAACACCAAAACCAGTGTTCATAAGTTTACCTTTGCCCTTAGTAACTCTGTAGGATGAAGTAGAGGCTTAGGTGGAAGCTTTGCCTAACATTAGTAACATTATTAAGTAACCACTTGATCTTCAAAGTGTATAATGAACATTAGTAGTGTCATGCCCCTGGTGGAGACTGATTCTGAGGAAGAGGAGGAACTGCCAACATGGAGTGGAGTGGAAGTGTGGCTTCAGAGGTGGCGGAGAAGGCTGTGGAATGGCAGAGGCTGGCTGAGGAGTCAGAGGAGGACCCAAGCCCATCCCCTATCCATCCTAGGGCTTTTAGTTACATTTTGGGTTTTGTTATATTTCTGATATATTCTGGGTCATCACAAGTAGTGTACATGCTCTGATAAAAGTTATAATGGAGAAAATTACAGGGATCATAATTTTGTGCATGCAAATACTTCCCTTCTCTCACTGATAAAACAGCATTATCTGAAACAAACCAGAATCACCTTTGATTTTCAATGATTCAATCAACAGTTGCCAGGTTATGAAGCCTCATCTCGCTGTGCCTTGCCTCGTCATGCCATGCCTCCATTCATGTTTTCTAGCGGTATCCATTAAAAGATTAATAAAGGGAACTGCTGATAACTTTCCTAGTTCTTTACAAGTATGGAAGGTCAAAAGTTTTATTCAAAGTATGAGATGGGTTTGTTTTTGAACTTTTGTATAAAAATGTGTGTGTACAAAAGAAAAAAATAAGGGTGTTTGTGACTAGATACATTTTTAAATTAATGTCTATGCCCACTTATTTTGTTGGTAGTTAATTGTGATCCCTATTGTTTGATTGTATCTCATACATAAGTAAAGTGTTAGAAGAATGATTTGTGAAATGGTAAGCAATGGGGGAAAATGCAGTACAGTTGGGAATACAATTCTCGCCTTCCTGTTCAGTTAATTCAGAACAAACTGCCTGAAGCATATGAATATCCATCTATTATTAATTGCCATTTGTCAACATTTTTTTCTTTCTCTGTTGTTCTTGAATTGGGTCCTTGATGCTGTTTATGAAGATCTAATAGAATTTCACCTGCCTAGATAATTGCATTACTACCAACCTTCCATCTCTCTTGCAACAATGAATACAATTTTGACTTTCAAATCATTTCTATAATCTTTGAACATTAATACCTATGGAGATTTTCAGCCATCCAGGTCATACTTGTCCCAAAGATGCTTTTTCTTCTTTGAAGATGTTTCACTTCATATCCAAGAAGCTTCCTCTGTTGTTCAGAAACTTATTGGAAAACAAACAAAACATCTTCAAATAAAAACAAAGTCCAATTGCCTCTGAAAAAGCACCTTGGGGTTTCAACATTGATGCTGTTCTGTTGCTGCAAACACAAAGTTACAAACCACAGAAAGACTGGCACAAGATCACCGATATCCAAGATACACTGTATTTTAACAGACTTTCTGAATATTTTAGCCTATAAATTGGATTTATTTGTTCATGCAATTTTATGGTTCCTGGTGGACCCACAAAATTTTGCTTAAAAGAAAATAATGATATCAGGTGTGACTAAATAATGCTAATAATAAAGATTTACTCTCTAACCCATGCATTTTATGTTTTGTATTTATGCAATGCCTATTGTGACAATTTATGAACTTCATAACAATGAAGTTTAATATGTTAAGAGCACTATTGTGGAGGTCAGCCAGTTATAAAAACTCAAATTTGTCTGACAACACATATACAATACTTGGCCCATGCATAAACCTTCTAAAAGAGGTTGTTATTTCTTCTTTAAATTAAACAATTGAGGCAGAAACTGTATACTTTCCTGAGTAATGTAGCATGAGAATTTGGAAATGGAAATTGTATTGAAACCTTTAATTATCCACAGTTTCTAAAAATTCCCTCAAACTGTATTGTGATTGTTACAAGGGTGGAATGGTGTCTCAGTGGTTAAGATGTTAGGTTTATTGGCTGGAAAGTTGGCAGCCCAGGTCTGAGACACAAGTGACATGACGGGGTGAGCTGTTGTCTTCGCCTCAGTTTTTGCCAACCTAACAGTTTGAAACCATGCAAATGTGAGTAGATAAATAGGTACCACATCAGTGGAAAGATAACATCACTCCATGATGTCATGCTGGCCACATGACGGTGTAAATCTCTTTGAACAGCACTGGCTCAATGATCTTGAAAAAGAGATGAGCATGCCCCCTGTAGACAGCAACAACTAATGGAGTAAAATCCATTTAATATACTCTAGTTCTCCCATTATATTATACATTGTTAACATGAGCCAATTTGTTTTTGTTTTTTTAAGTGGCTTCATCACTTTCTAGGGAACTAGTGTTGTTTTGGCAGACTAAAATATAATTAATAAATAATACATAAAGTATGAGTGTACCTATTTTTAAATCCACAAATGTTTGCAGCTTTAAATATTTATAAAATATTGTTTTATTTGCTATCTTCTAGTTTAGTAAAAGTATTTGATGCTTTTGTAATATATTGAATGGGAATTAAATAAGAATACAAAACACAATTATTTCAAAACCATATCAAATGACGCAAGACCAGTGAAATTTATATGAGCTACTGTATTTGCAGAGTCTGAATTTATGCAACATTTTCAGAAAAATAAAACAGAAGTCATCTGTTGCCATTATTACATGGTCAGGGTACTTCATATAGCTCTTGTATTCTAAATAAAAAACTGGGATAAGATCCAATCCTACTTTATGTCTTTCAGCTATAAAAATGAGGTCTGTTGGTCCAATTACATACTTAGATTAGGCTGTATGTGTGATATAAATACATAGTAAAACATTTATATGCCAAAATTTCCCTCTGCATTTTTCAAACATTTAGAAGGCAGTTCACAGTTTTAAATATGTCTGCAGAAATATGTATTGTAACTAAGGAAAAGCATGCTTAAGAATTTGATAAAAAGTAAAAACAAAACCATAATCATAAGAAATTTTCTTGGAAAAAAAGCAATAATAGAAAACGTGCATTACAAAAGCAATTCCATTGGAAGAGATTTGGAAAAATATGTGGAAATTTCATACACACTGTGTTATTGTTGCTGAATTTGCAAGATGTGGAAATAAATTTAAAGAAATTTTGGTTTGCTGGCTTGAATATGGGGGAGAATCTCTAACTTGGGAAATAATTATTATGTTATTTTCCAATTTATTTTTGGAGTCACCAATTAATCATGAAAGTCTATAGCCTATATAAATAAATATTTCATAACTGATTGGATGCTTCATTTTTAAATGATACATTCTCAAAAGTCAGATATTGTGGAGTGTTTTCATGACCAAATCTTTATTGATTTTACTTCAGTTTAGAACAAACTTGAGGGACGAGACTAAAAATTAGGTTGATCTAAGCTTGGATTAATCTAACTTCTGATCTCACATTCTTACATTACTACATTATTGCAACCCCAATTGTTCTGAAAGCCAATGGAAAGCCTTCCTGATGACTCCAAAACCCATCCTCAGATTCTCTATCCCAGATCTAACAAAATCACATGTCCATGCAAACAAAAACAACTACACAAAACACCACAATCTGAGTCACTATAAGGCGTAAATCATATAAACCCACGTTCCATTGTAATTGAATGGGTATAAATAAATACCCTTGAAAGTAAATTCAGTAGGTATTCAGTTTTATAAATCATAGTTTGGTAAAAAAAAAAAATTGGAAAACTGAAGGAGGAAATAATCCTATGAAAATAGTTTCAAAGATTATTTGAAGTTGTGAGGTATGAGACTTTTTTTTTTTTTTTTGCAACTTGTAAAATATAAAAGGCTTAAGACAAGAATGAAGAACTAAATAACTCTTAGTATGTGCTTCAGCCCCAGAGCCACCAGGAGGTAGTTTATACTTTGGAGAAAATAAAATGAAGGCCGTGGCTGTGTGTATAAATCTCTGCTGAATATATATCTCTGAGGAAGAACTTTTCAGAATAGAGATTTTTATAATGTATTGCTTCCAGTGATTCATAGAGCCTAGTTTTCGGCTTCCTGGATTTGCAGCTGCTGAAAAAAGAAAAGGAACATCATTTGTATTTGTTTTAATATTATTTGCAGACATAATTAGCAAAGTCTGTTCAAGCATTATTTGTTCAACTTATTTATAGAGTGATAATTATTCTTGGGAATTACTGGAACCTATTCATAGGATGATATACTCTTTTTGGGAAAGTCATCTTAATAAGACACATGAACAAACACCATGCAAAGAGATTCCATCTACACCACAGCTTGTGATGTGAAGTGAATTGTTTACTTTATTTTTTTTTTCAGGCAGCAAAAATGTTTTTTTTCATAATGTTCTTTTTAAGGAAAGAGTAGACTGGGTTCTCAGACTTAGCCACAGCTGTGTGCAGGGGTGGGATCCGATAGGGTTAACTACCAGTTTGGTTATTTACAATATGCTTCCCTGCATGCTGCGCATGTGTCTCTAAATTGTCATCAGTACACTGCGTGCAGAGAAGCAGCCTTTGGAAAAGGCCCTTTGTCCTGCTTTTTTAACTGCAGCTGTGCCTCGCACGGCAGCTGAAGTTGAAAAATCAGGAAATAAAGGTCAGGTAACAGCCCAGGTGGGCGGGTGGCCAAAAACATCAGCAGACATAGAACCAGTTCTATGTCTGCTGCTCTTCAGAGCTACCGGTTCTACAGAGGTAGACAGAACCAATAGAAACCCACCCCTGGCTTGTGAAGAAATCAACTGTGACCAATAACTGGAATAAAAAGTAAATGCAAAAACATAAGGAGGATTATTTTATTAAGTGTTTCAAGTCCAAGAAGGCCAGGAAGAATTCTGATTGAAAGAGTACAAGTTGAGTAAAATTTGAGACTTATTGCAGGTTTATTCAGAGAAATGGTTATGTAGAGCATATTTTTGCTCTTGAACATGAGGATATACAATTGTTGATTTAGACAAAGGGTATAGCAGTGAATACATGTGGATTATGCAATGATTTGAATGAATCTCAGTTGAAACTTAGTTACTTGTTAATAAGAGTGGTAAATAAAACAGGTCTGAAAATAAATTGAATGTTTAGCAATGTTCAGCATTAAGCAGGCAGCAAGACAATAACAACAGCAATAGGACTTATATACTACTTCATAGTGCTTTACAGCCTTCTCTACATGGTTTAGAGCAAGGGTCCCCAAAGTTGGCAACTTTAAGACTTGTGAACTTCAACTCCCAGAATTCTCCAGCCCTCTATGCTGGCTGAAAAATTTGGGGACCTCTGCTTTAGAGGGTCAGCATATTTTCTTCAATAATCTGGGTCCTCATTTTACTGACCTCATTTACTGACCTTTACTCAGTCTTGATGAAATCATCTTATATCACAGCTCTTTATAAAATGAAATCCCCCAGACATGATTCCATATATATGTTAATTTTCATGGAATCAAAATAATCTATACTTTCAACATGGTCATTTGGGTGGAAGTTAAAATATGTGCAAACATATGCATAAAAAATTCCTTCTAGCGATTTGAATTGCATGCATGGATACCCTAGAAGTTTTCAACGTGCTGACTGGGATGGGGCCAGTTGTGAGTCCATTGGGAATGCAATGCCTGAATAGGAATTACATTGAATTAATTTTACAGTAGTAAAATTAAAACCCTTCTAATAAAAGAAATACTTCCCCCTCTACTTCCCCTCCTTTCCTGGTACTTTGCTTGTGTGGAGTGACCATTCAAAGTTACAATGGCACTGAAAAAAGTGATGAAAAAAAGTGATGAAAAAAGTGATGAAAAGTGATGAAAAAATATAAAAATATCATCATCATTTTAGCCATTGTCTATCCCCCACGGATGAAGTCCTCCTTCTCATGTTTCCAATATGATACTGAGCTTTCTTTTGCCAATTGGGCCTGCAATACCTGCTGATGTCATCCATCCAACTTGTTGTAGGTCTCTTTCATAGACGTTTATTATCAAGTGGGATCCAATCTATGCTGACTATATTCTATTCTATTTTTTTAAAAGAAAAAGTCACATAGAAACTCCTAAAACACTTACCTGAATATAAAGCAATGGTGAAAAATAAAATTTCAACATGTGGAAAGAATAACATCACCTAATCAAGCAACTACTAGTTCCAAAAATAATATGCCATGCTAATTCTTCAGAATGAGAAATTTCCAAGTCATTAATCAGATTATACCAGTGCATCTTTTAAAAAGATGTATTGTTTCAATAAGATAAAATATATAGTAAGGGTGCAGCACGACTGATGAGGCAGGGTTTTGAAACTTTGTGAGGCAATGAACAAGGATCATTTCAGATAGGATTAACCTTATAATTCTGACATTACAACTTCATAAGTCTTCTCTAAAAATGCAAATGTTCCTGAGTTCCTCAGGAGTATTTAGAAATTAAAACTGACAAAACTTTAGAGTAAAAAATTACCCATGAACTGGATGACATTTCTTGATAATAAAGAAAATATAGTCCTTGTTGCTTTAAGCAGAGAACAGAAGCAGAAGTGACTTGATAGACACTTGCGTGTAGACATGAAGTACAAGTGTTTATAGAGATTTTTTTTCTTTAATGCTGTCCTCTCTATAATATTACAGATATAGTATCAAGTGAGATCAATAGAGCAATTTAAAATGTTTTACTAGTAAAGAAGTGGTAGCTGTAAACTCACTGGCTACTGCTCTGTTTAAAGCCCATGTCACACTGAACCAACGGATGCAAAGAGGATGTAAAACGAACAAAAAACCTTGCCATCCGTTCGAAAACGCGATGTACTCACTGCCTCTGTTTGGCTTCCTCTCTACCCATCCAGCATCCGTTTATGGACGTTTCATCCGCTCCGAAAGTTTTGGGCTGCCTAAAACTTTTGCGCGGAAAATGTATCCAGTTTGTCTGTTCTGCATCCGCTACGCATCTGCTACGCATCCGTTACGCATCCATTACGCATCCGTTACGCATCCGTTACGCATCCGCTATATCTGCTAGGCATCTGCTATGCATCCGCGCAACTCCATCCGCCCGGACGTGGGGAGGAAGCGGAACGGATGCAGAACGGATGCAGAACGGATGCAGAACGGATGCAGAATGGAAACAAAGCATTTAAAATGGAAAAAACATTCGCAGAGGGGACCTATCTCGGATATTAAGGATGTCTAGAGGATGCCTAGAGGATGCCTAGCGGAAAACCTATACTTCCTATAAAAAGGGGGAGCAACTCGCCTGCATCTCACTTTCAGAACAGCAGCCCAACGGTGCAGACCTCTGCAGCCTTCATCTGCCTCTTCCTCTTCCTCTTCCACAGCATCCAGTATTGTCCACCGTGGATTGTAACAAAGTCCTTTCGGCGGCCACCATCGTTCTGCAACAGTGCGAAGCCATTTGCAGGCTCTGTGAACACTACTGCGAGAAGAAAAGGAGCCACCCAAAAAGAGTCTGGGTCCAAAGATGGTTCACCAGAAGAGCAGAGGACGGACTGTACAACAAGCTGATGGTGGAGCTCAGGAACGAAGACCCTCGTGCATTCCAGAACTTCATGAGAATGCCTGCAGCCATGTTTGACGAAGTTGTGCAGCGGCTGACACCCAGGTTGACCAAGGCAAACATCAGCTTCTGGCCCAGCCTGGAACCTGGGCTCAAGGTGGCACTCACTCTGCGCCACCTGGCCTCTGGGACCATGTACAGGAGCATGCAGTACGGCTGGAGGGTGCCATCCAACACCATCAGCATTGTGGTCAGAGAAGTGGTACAGGCCATCATTGAAGAATACAAGGAGGAGCTCCTACAGTACCCCTCCACTGAAGAAGGATGGAAGAAAGTTGCAGAGCAGTGGTATCAGAGGTGGAACTTCCCACACACCATTGGAGCCATAGATGGCAAGCACGTGGCCTGCAAATCTCCAGCCAACTCAGGTTCCACTTATTTCAACTCCAAGGGCTTCTTCAGCATCATCCTCTTCACCATGGTCGATGCTGATTACAAGTTCATGTACATCAATGCTTCAGGCAACGGCTCATCTTCAGATGCCCAGGTATACAATGGCAGTCACCTCAAGGAGGAGCTGGAACGCAACCTCATCGTGGGCTTCCCAGATCCAGAACCCCTGCCCAACGACACACAAGATGTGCCCTACTTCATCGTGGGGGATGATGCCTTCTCCCTCACAACCTATCTCATGAAGCCCTACACTTCTAGGCTCCTCACCCGTGAAGAGAGGATCTTCAACTACAGGCTGTCCAGGGCAAGGCAGGTGGTGGAGAACGCCTTTGGCATCCTGGCCAACAGGTTCCAGATACTTCTCACCACCATGCAGCATTGTCCAGAGACCGTGAGAAGGATCATGGAAGCTTGCTGCATCCTGCACAATCTCATGCGCACCCGCTACCCAGTCTTGCAGAACAGGCTCGTGGACCTCCAACAAGGCAATGGGGACATGGAGCCTGGGGAATGGAGGCAAGGGTGAAACCTGATCGACACTGAGGATGTGCAAGGCCCCAACAGAGCCTCACATGAAGCAAAGAAGCAGCGCAACCTCCTGAAACACTGGTGCAACTCCCCAGCTGGAGCAGTGGAGTGGCAAGACAGGATGGTAGATGCTTAATGGATGCTTCCTTCAGCTTGTCTCATCACACGGATGAGATTGGGCCATGTATTTTTGGTTGGCCTACAATGAACAGGGCGTTTAATAAAGAGTTGTGTTTATGTTGACATGTGTGGATAATTATTACATTATTATTGATAATAAAGGGCCGTAGGTGTGGTACCTGGGAGGCTGGACCATACAGTCCCACTATGCTTGCACTGGAGGTTTATCTATCCCACTGCTATCCTCACCCATCCCACTGCTATCTTAACCCATCTCACAAGCATGCAAAGGCTTAAACCATTTCTAAAAGTTTCCAGCAAGACTTTATGAAAAAAAAGAAATGAAGCAAATGTGTGAATCAAAACTAGACTTTATTAACAACAAGCTATAAAACAAAAATGAGTCTCTGGCATTCCTCTTGGTCGCTCAGTCTCAGGGGTGAAGGATGCAGGTGCTGTGGAGGTGGCTGGTGCTGGAGTGCTTGTCATCAGCTCCTCCAGAAGCAGAAGCAGCAGAAGCGCCAGCCCAGAAGAGCGAGCTCGTGATGCAGAAGCCCCAGCAGAACCAGAGTGAAGGCCAGGGGGCGGGATGGTAGCCCTGTCCCTCTTGCCAGGGCTGGTAGCAGATGGCTGAGGCTTGCTGTGCTTCCGCATGATTGTGGGGTTGCTGGCTGGCAGGGAGGCTGGCAGGGAGGCTGGCACCAAGGCAGGCAGGAAGGCTGGCAGGGAGGCAGGCACCAAGGCTGGCAGGAAGGCTGTCAGGCAGGCAGGCACCAAGGCTGGCAGGAAGGCTGGCACCAAGGCAGGCACCAAGGCAGGCAGGGAGGCAGGCACCAAGGCTGGCAGACAGACATGAACCAAGGCTGACAGGAAGGCTGGCAGGCAGGCAGGCACCAAGGCTTGCAGGAAGACATGAACCAAGGCTGGCAGGAAGGCTAGCAGGCATGCAGGCAGGAAGGCTGGCAGCAAGGCTGGCAGGGAGGCTGGCAGCAAGGCTGGCAGGCAGACATGCAGGCAGGGCAGGCAAGGCAGTCGATGTGTCCGGCAGCAGGTCTTTCCTCTGAATGGCGACCTGCTTCCGAGCTGCTTCCGCTATATCCGCGGGGCTGACGCAATGCATCCTCCCCGCATTCGCATTTAATGCCAGGCATCCATTAGGCTTCTGCTGTGCATCCGCTAGGTTTCTGCTCTGCATCCACTTCATCCGCTGTGCATCCACTCCGCATCCGCTCTTTCTGTTCTGCGTCTGATTTGCTGAGGCCCCCCGGAAGCCCTGCGGATGTGCCATCCACTCCCATCCACTCCCATCCGGTTCTATCTGCTGGGCTTCCGTTCCGCATCCGCTTTGCATCCGCCCTGCATCCTCCCCGCGTCCATGTTATCAGCTCCGGTTATGCAAATTTTTGCCCCTTTTGAGAGCGGATAACAATGGATGGAACATTTTGCTCGTCCGCTGTGTCCTTTTTGCATCTGTTGGCCAGTGTGACATGGGCTTAAAGCACAATTTATATAGTGTCTTGTTGAGTCATCCTTTCAAAGATATTTCCTTACCTAAACAGAGAAGAAGAATGTTCATGGGTGAGCAAAAAAACAGCACTGATCCACAAAAACTGTCAAGGATAACATGGTGAATTATGTGACATAATAGGTTTATTTTTCTTTTCTGTTGGTTTTCCAGGAGACCAATAAACTGCTGCATATAAGGATCACATGTAATGCTTTAATGACACTTTTTGACATTAATCTGGCATTGCTTCTGTAAGAATTATCTGTCTTGTCTATCCTGCAGTGCAAGCCAAGGAACATCAAGGGCAGTACCAGTGAATAAAAGAAGGATATAGTGCCCAGATGGAGAATTGGATAAATTTAGGCTGCCTCTATACTGGGCTGGAATGAGATGAAAGTTACATCCTGAAGATTAATCCTGTCAGAAATGGTTATCAGGCATGTTAGTGAGATGTGAGAATGAGCCTTCATCATCTGTATAAAGTATCACAGTTGATTGAGGTATAATGCAATTGTCATAATCATGGGATTCAGAGTTACTCTACTTATCTCTGAACAGGAGATTCCAGATCTAGCACATCAGACAATTCTTGTATATATTTAAAAACTTTTTGTTGAGGTCTATGAATATACAAAGTGAATTAAATTAATACAATTTCATTCATTTCCTACAAAAGAGTTTGCAAGTGACTTGAATTTTGAAAAGCCATTTAGAGGTCCTGGGGAATTTGCCAAACATATGTAAATGAAACTGTGTCATAGTTTGACAATGTATGACAGTAAATAACTACCAAATATGGAAAATGCAACCTAAAATGAATAAAGAAAAGTGAGGAAAATTAGACGAGATATATCCAGGAAGACAAAATCAGAAACATTATTAAGTGTAAAAATGACACATACCAATTAATTAAAATATTAAAATATTCTTTATTCTTAATATTAAAAAGAGGCAGGGTAGAATAATTCTTCAAAGGAGAAATGGAGAAACATGTTCTTAAAGGCAGAAAGCAGCCCCAGTCTTCCTGCACAATAAACAACCACAAGCAGAAGAGACTTGTCCTTTGAAATGGAGATTTTGTATCCATTAAGAAAGTTTGGGCCAATCTAAACAAAACGCATAGAGGGTTGAAGCTGATGGAATTATTTACATTCCCCACCCAAATTCTAAGGACAGGAAATGACCTTTAGGACATAATAGGACATATTGTTAATAGAATTAGCCCACCACCATTAGGATAGCAAAATCACAAGATTCGCAACATTGCATAACCCTAAAGTATCACAATCAGAATCCTATAAAGATCCACCCATTCACTTATTTAGTTAGCTACTCCAGAAGCACTGCTGCTGTCACTGAAGTTTCCTGCATCAAAATTGTTTATTTGGAATCCCACTTTCCAATCAGCCTTCATTTTATTTCCAGTGTCTTTCTCCCAGCTTGGAACCAGACTGGATTTTTCCTCCAACATAATTAAAAGAAATCCTTCTTATTTTTACTTTTAACATGTGAAAAAGCAAATTCCTATCTTTGAGAAGAGAATTCCAATGCTGATAGGCAAAGGAACATTAGGCTGCAGGGGAAGACACAATAAAATAAAGATTTACTTGAGAGTTAGGTGGTTCTTTTCAATGGTCCAATGAGCTGATTAAGACTAAAAAGTATCAAATGTGTTTAGAGTGGACTGATGCTTGCTGCATTCAAGATTCCCTTTAGGAACTCACTAAATCTGAAACAATGTCGATTGGCAATTGTGCTTGGAATCCTAGACCCTTATCAATCTTCATGGTGATTAGATTTGTTGCTATTTCAGGTCTATTTTCTTCTCAAATATTTTAGACCTGTGGTATTAATCACTGTCTTTCTGGCTTTATTTCTATATCATCTTAGGTCACTGTTCTTATTTTCTACTTACGATATGAATGAACTCCTGGTAGACAAGTTTCAAACATTTAAAGGATTTTGTTTAGCTCTGTTTCCTGCAGAATGGAACATGGAACAAATTTTCAAGTGATATGCGGTATCTGCTATCCCGCATCAGATGGGCGTCTCATGATAGGGA
>BLBF01000016.1:35756064-35797160 GCA_015471245.1 Laticauda colubrina | reverse complement strand
GCAATGATACACAGTTGCAAACACATAAATGATACATAGTTACAACAGTGATAGGAAGTCTTTCTTTTGCAATCATCTTGGATAAGTTTTTTGTGGTCAGGCTACAAGTTATATTTCCCCTAAAATGAGATGTTTTCAAGATCTTCTTTTGCTTAAGACACAGTGAAGACCAAATGCTTAGTACTTCTTTGCATCATAAATCCATAAAAGCTATAATAGGGTTGAAATATCAAGGTTTGTGATACTTTTAGTTATAGCATTTGAAATATACTTTATCTGGAAGTAAAACTAATTTATCTCTGTCATCAATTCACTTTGACATGTGAAGGTTTTCTTAATTTTCTACAAATGCAGTGCTTGAGAATGTTACTGTTTTCCATTGACTTCTGGCAAGCACATACTGAGCTAATTATCCCTGAAGGAGCAGAGACAGAGATCTGTGGTTCATGGCCATCTTTCTGGAGAAAGAAGATACTTTGAGATTACTCACATGCAGTCCAGACAATTGTTCTTCATGTGCAGATTGCATGAACCAAGTTTTTTCTAGATTATGAGTCATATGGGTGGGAGTCAAGGAAATTCTTCAAAACACACAGTTGTTATATAACCTACAGGTGAAACTTGAAAAATTAGAATATAGTGCAAAAGTTCATTTATTTCAGTAACACAACTTAAAAGGTGAATCTAACATGAGATAGACTCATTACATGCAAAGCAAGATAGCTCAAGCTGTGATTTGTCATAATTGAAGTGATTATGGCTTACAGCTCATGAAAACTCCAAATTCACAATCTCAGAAAATTAGAATATTGTGAAAAGGTTCAATATTCTTGGCTCAAAGTGTCCCACTCTAATCAGCTAATTAAGCCATAACACCTGCAAATTGTTCCTGAGCCTTGAACTGGTCTCTCAGTCTGGTTCAGTAGGAAGCACAATCATAGGAAAGACTGCTGACCTGACAGTTGTTCAGATAATCATCATTGACATCCTCCATAAGGAGGGAAAGCCTCAAAAGGTAATTTCAAAAGAAGTTGGACATTTTTTTTATTTCTATATTTTTTATTTCTATAATTTTATTTACTTTTATTTATTTATTTTGTCAAACAATTATTAGATAACAGGTATAAGTATAAACATAGTTATAAATACATGAAATAGATACAAATAAGAAAAAAACAGAAACAATAGGACAAGGACGGTAGGCACACTTTTGTGCGCTTATGCACGCCCCCTACAGACCTCTCAGGAAAGGGGTGAGGTCAATAATAGACAGTATAATGTTGAAGGGTTTGGAGAATAAACCACAAAGTCAGGTAGAGTATTTCAGACATTGACCACTTTGTTGCTGAAGTCGTATTTCCTGCAATCAAGTTTGGTGCAGTTTATCTTTAGTTTGTACCTATTTTGTGCTCTTGTATTGTTTTGGTTGAAGCTGAAGTATTCATTGATAGGTGGGACATTGCAATATATAATTTTATATACTGTACTTAGATCGAACCAAAGGTGACGTAGTTCTAGGTTGTCTAGGTCTAAAATTTCAAGTCTGGTGGCATAAGATATTCTGCTATGAGTAGAGGAGTGGAGGATTCTTCTCGTAAAATATTTCTGGACTTTCTCAATTGTATTAATATCAAATATGTAATGCGAGTTCCAGACTGATAAGCTGTATTCTAGTATTGGTCTAACAAATGTTTTATATGTTCTAGTTAGTAGAGTGATATTACTGAGAAAAAGCAACTCAGGATTAGGTTAACAATTCTTAATGTCTTTTTGGCTAGATAGTTACAGTGGGCTCTAGCACTTAGAACATTTGAGATGAGTACTCCAAGGTCCTTGACAAAGTTTGGACAGTCTTGACTATTCAGCTTGTATTTTATTTTTTGCCAATATTTAAGATAGAGCATTTATGTGTTGATATTTGAAGTTGGCATTTGTTTGACCATTCTGACACATAGTCAAGGTCTTTTTGAAGGGTAGCAGCATTGTCAGTGGTGTTGAATAGCCTTACATCGTCAGCGAAAAGAATGCAGTTGCTCTTTATATAATCCCAGAGGTCATTAATATAGAGTATGAAGAGAGTTAGTCCTAGAACACTGCCTTGAGGGACACCATTATTGTCAGGTACAGGATTTGATAGGACGCTCTCAATTTTGACCATTTGTTGCCTGTTTGACAGGAATGGTTCTATCCAGTTATGTGGTTATCCAGATATATCATAAGACCTTAGTTTTAGTAGTTTGTCATGTACCACTGAATCAAAGGCTTTACAGAAGTCTATGTAGATTGCATCTATTGCTTTGTCCTGATAGAGTTGTGTAGTCCATATGTTTTTGCAGTGTAAGAGTTTTTTCCTGAAACCAAATTGTTTATTAGAGAGTAGGTTGTTAGTTTCTAAATGGAGGATGATGGATTGGTTAATCATTGATTCCATGACTTTATAGGTGATGCAGCATAAAGAGATTGGTCTGTAATTTTCAACGAGGCTGGGGTCTCCCTTTTTGAAGATGGGGATGACTGTGGCTTGTGACCATAGTTTTGGCAAGGAGCTGGTCCTGAAAGATTTTTCAAAGAGGTTCGGCTATGGCAGTGGATAGCTTTTTTAAGAAGGAGGTACGTATTCCATCTGATCCAATAGACAGAGATGGCTTTAGATTGCGTAGTGCTTTTTCAACATTGTCTACTGTAAAATCGATATGTATTAGATTATTATAGTTGTCTGTGGTTCGACTAGGAAATATTGGGCATGATCCATTGCTGTTTACAAATACTGAGCCAAAGAATGTGTTAAAGAGGTTGGCTTTAATAGTGTCATTGTTGTAGTCTTTACATTAGGTCCTTTCACAGGTGGGATAGACCTTGAGTCTCTTAGTTTGTTGTTTACAAAATTGTAGAAAGTGCGGGTGGAATTGGTGTGTAGAAGATTTTCCACAAAATAGAAAGTTATGTGGAAGGGAAAAATGTGGAAGAAAAAGATGCACAAGCAGCAGGGATGACCGCAGCCTGGAGAGGATTGTCAGGAAAAGGCCATTCAAAAGTTTTGGGGACTTTCAGAAGGAGTGGACTGAGGCTGGAGTCAGTGCATCAAGAGCCACCACACACAGACGGATCCTGGACATGCGCTTCAAATGTTGTATTCCTCTTGTCAAGCTGCTCCTGAACAACAAACAATGTCAGGATCATCTTACCTGGGCTAAAGAAAAAAAGAACTGGTCTGTTGCTTAGTAGTCCAAGATCCTCTTTTCTGATGAGAGCAACTTTTGCATCTCATTTGGAACCAAGGATCCAGAGTCTGGAGGAAGAATGGAGAGGAACACACTGCAAGATGTTTGAAGGACTGTGTGAAGTTTTCACAGTCTGTGTTGATTTGGGGAGCCATGTCATCTGCTGGTGTTGGTCCACTGTGCTTCATTAAGTCCAGGGTCAATGCAGCCGTCTACCAGGAGATTTTGGAGCACTTCATGCTTCCTTCCACAGACAAGCTTTGTGGGGATGCTGACTTCATTTTCCAGCAGGACTTGGCACCTGCCCACACTGCCAAAAGCACCAAAACCTGGTTCAATGACTGTGGAATTACTGTGCTTGATAGGCCAGCAAACTCGCCTGACCTGAACCCATAGAGAATCTATGGGGCATTGCCAAGAGAAAGATGAGAGACATGAGACCGAACAATGCAGAAGAGCTGAAGGCAGCTATTGAAGCATCCTGGTCTTCCATAACAGCTCAACAATGCCACAGGCTGATAGCTTCCATTCCATGCTGCATTGAGGCAGTAACTGCTGCAAAAGGGGCCCAAACCAAGTACTGAGTACATATGCATGCTTATACTTTTCAGAGGTCCAATATTGTTCTATGTACAACCCTTGTTTTACTGATTGCATATAATAATCTAATTTTCTGAGATTGTGGATTTGGGGTTTTCATGAGCTGTAAACCATAATCATCTCAATTATGACAAATCATGGCTTGACTATCTTGCTTTGCATTTCATGAGTCTATCTCATATATTAGTTTCACCTTTTAAGTTGCATTACTGAAATAAATGAACTTTTGCACGATATTCTAATTTTTCGAGTTTCACCTATATGTGGACTTAAACCTCAATAATTTCATTTCTTCTTCTTAGGCTTACTTCTTCTATTGCTTTTCAAATACTAAGGATCTTCAGAATGGCAAGTTTCTATTGCATTCACTAGATGAATTTTGTTCTTGGCAAAGAAAATGTTTTAAGTAAAAGTTTAAGAAGGTAGAAATAAATACTTTTTGGAATAAACAGCAAAAGGGCATTTGGACTATCGATTTGAGATGGATTTGAAATACAACTTTGAAATTAATTATAAGAATATATCCCATGTGAATTGTTGTTTGGATTCCTTCGGGAGAAAAAAAACATAAGATGGGATTGTGAAGGAAAAGAATATTTAAAGTCAACTCAATAACACAAAATAGAGCAAAACACTATCAGAGGATGCTTTGAATAACATATGTGAACATTGGACTTTTAATAAATTAGTTAACTTTTTAAAAGAATATGTCATCATAGATATATGTGGGTAAATGATATGACAGAAGAGGAACAACCTCTATTAAACTATACTCAAGTTGATTTGGATATGGATTTAAAAATGACAAGCTTAGAAGAATGATATGAAAAAAATGATATATTGGATAAACAAATAGTATTCAATTTGGATATTTGATTGATGTTTTAATTATTAAAAGGGACATATAAAGAACAAACCTGAAGAGTGTTTTGGATACATTTTCTATACTGGATTTAAAAAAGAGACAAATTAAAGATTTGAAAGAATTACTAAGAGGGGATAAAGAAAACATTAAACAAAATCAAGTTTTAGAACATTATTTGAAGAAATTAAAAAGCAAAATTGTTAAAGGAACAGGCAATGAATATAAAATTATTTCATTTGATTATTTTATTAAGATTAAAATGATATGTAGATATCTCTATATTCAGTAGACTTTTGCTGACAAGGAATAAATGATGAGATTTTAAGATTTTGTTTGTAGTTAAGAGATGAAATATGGGAAGAAAATAATATTTATTATATTTTAAGATAAGGTGATGAGTTACTAAATTTTTTTATATTTACAGTGAAGTGAATATTTACTTCTTTATGTATTTTTCTGTCTTTTTTGTATTTTCATTCTTTTTTCTTTTCTGCACTTTCTAATTATTCTTTTTATACATACCTTTTAAGATTGTATTTTTTGTTTTCAATTTTAATTTATAGTAAATTATTTTTAAAAAAATTTTCCTCCCTCCTTTGTTAGATATACTGAAAGTGAAATGGATATCTCAGAATGTCTATGGAGAGGTTATGGTTGTCTTCAAGGTGCTTTTTCAAGAGGCAACTGGACTTTCTGATTTTTATTTGAAGATGTTTCACTTCTTATCCAAGAATCTTCTTCAGTTCTGACTGGATGGTGGAGGAATGGAAATAATGCTCTCAGAAATAATGCTAACATGACTCATAAATTTAGAGTGATTTACAAAGGCTGTAAGTCTTGTTGCATCATGTTGTTTGAAAAGTTCCATGATTAACATATTTTTTTAACCACTCTTCTGCCCCTCTCCCCAATGTTCACATCAAAGAAAAAGCATGAAAACTGCACAAGAATATTGTTGCTTTTTATGATTAGTTTGAACGGAAATGATCAGGAGAGAAGGTGGAGATTATTTTATGTAAAATCTTAATGTTATTAACTTTTGAGCTTCTCGGTAGTGCATTAAATTTCCAAATTACCAAGTGTTTCAACTGAATGAATGACAGAAGGAAGACCAAATAAAGATGTTCTTATTGTGATATAAATTATTACAACAAATTAAAAGCAAAGCCTTTATTAAAGAAGGGTCTTTTGTGATAATTTGGCATTGAAGTACAAGGTAAAATTCAATACACATATGAATGCTAAAAGATTATTAGCAGACACAAAAAATATAATTTTTCTTGTTTAATATTCTCGCATATGAAATAAGATTAAGTGACTGCTATCATTACAAAAATAGATTATTAAACCCCGTTCTGCAGATTGTATTCACAGATATACCATCACCTGTTTTGGTTCACCGGTAGCAGGTGCGGACAGCTGAGGTCTTGGAGAGCGAGGACTCAGATGAGGGGCCTGCTTGTGAGGCAGGGATGAGGCCAGGAGCATCAGGAAGTGGAATGCTGCCTTCGGAGATGGTGGAGGCTGGCAGCAGTGATGAAGAGGTCCCCAAGGAGCCTGTGTCCAGTGTGTGTGCATGTGCAGGGCTGCTCAAAGGAAAGAACAGCTACAGAAGCACGGGTGACTCAGGAGTAAGGCTGAAAAATAATGGCCCCTCCCTCAAGAGATAAAAACCAGCTGAGAAATTGGAGTTCTTTGCAGGAAGCAAAGAAGTTTTTACACTCAAGCCTTGTGGATGTTTAGAATATCTTGTTTGGTGTTTGGAGACTCTTTGTATTTGAAATCTTTCTAAGTAACTTTATCTAGTATTCTTGGCAGCCTTGCACCAGCTTGGCAAGGCTCGTTCTTATCACAGATAATTAATTTGAAACAACTTTTAAACGGTGAAGGAACGGAATTCATAAAGAATCATTAAAAGGTTTTTCTGTTACCTCTGTTTCGTGTTTGGTTCCTTGGAATAAGGTTTGGGTCAGAACATCACCCTTTAACCAAGTGTTAGAATAGACTGCTCAAGCAAATAAAGTGCATATAATTGTATCTAATATATTTGAATTAAATTAGAATATAATAGAGTGTCTATTAAAATGAAGTAAAATTTATTTCTAAAAGTAAAATAAAATAAAATAAAATGAAACACATTCTATATAATGCACTTTATGGTTCACTTCATGCACCATTAAGAATGAAGAGCATTCATTGTCCCTACAGAATTAGCCTCAAAAGATTGATGAATTTAAGAAGAAGCAGTAAGAAAAATTGGGTGCTGTCTACAAGAAGCAAGGATATTTTGGAAGGGGAATATAAATTACCTCCGAACTGTTATCTGTGAACATAAGCTCTACTGAAATTTTTATCTGTGCTGTTATGAGACAAGAACATTAAAAAGATTTCACTGGACTTGTAATTTGATTTACACATATTACAGTATTGCTAATCTATTCATTCTTGTTTAATAAATATACAGATGACTTCACCTTGCTCATGACTTTGGAAGCTAAAAAACATGTTTTTCAATTCCTGCACTAAAATAGGAATTATGATTAATTAGTCACTTTATTTTTTATTTATTTAACAAATGTATACAGCTGGCCAACTCACCCATGGGTGTCTTTGGGTAGCTTACAACTTTACAATTTGCAATTTTAATTTAAACCTAGTTTGTTTGATTTGTTTGCAAATAATTCAGGATATTTTTCAGTCAGGACTTAAAACTATAAAGTATAATTAGTATTAATTCTTTACTTGCTTCTTTGTTCATATGTAGGGAGAAAAAATGGCATGCTTAAGTGCTCACCATTTGTGTATATTCTGGTTATTAATATAGATTTTGATTAAGTTAATGTGGCCACTACTTGTTCCACTCATAATTACATGTGATTCAAAAACTAAAATGGCATTTACTTTAAAGGAATATGTAGCTTGACTGATGAGGAAAGACATAATTAAGAAGTTGCTCAGAATTGAAACTGTTTAGTTCAGAGACCACATAAGGATGTAATGTTGTTACTTTCTGATTAAGTGTTTATAATTCATTTTTAAAGCAATTGGATCTGCCACAGCTACTCATCCTGATAAAGTTTGTTTTATATATACTTCATGTGTGTTGTGCTTTACACAAATGCACATACATATATACACACATACACCCACATATACAGTCTCTGTGTATATGTACACACACACACACACTTGTACTTTAGGTCTGGTGTCCTTAATTTGTGTATCATGTAGCAATAATTGTCAGTTCCAATGCATCTCTTATGAAGGATACCAGCCAGAGGCAATGGTAAAGCAGATCTAAAAACATATAACATGCAATGGACATTTACAACATAATTTTGCTTTTAAAGTAGGTAATATGATAAAGTATTAATACAGAACTAGAGTTAGATAATGCAGGCATTAAACTATCTCTTATGTTTACAATTAACTAGTACTCTTCATATTTATTTTAGATCTTTATATATATCGAATTGATTAATTAGGAAATATTAGGAAATTTCTCTTATGAAATTAATTAGAAAAGAAGAATAGCAGGAAGATATTAAATACTATATAGCTGGACACATTATTAATCGTTTCCCATCTGTCTTTGATTATAAAAGAAAAGAATTAAAGTTTATCATTTGGCAGATAAAATGAGAATTCAGAATGAGAACAGGCCTTAATGGAATTAATAATTTATCTTTTATGAGATTTTATAATTGTGGAAAATTCACTGTGAAGCTTGCTCAGGTTGAAATAATCCATTACATTAGAACTTAATTTGCTAGACTTGTTAAAAGACAAGCTTTGAATGGAGCTGCTAAATAAATTTATATGAAGCCTAGTAACTGAATTTATTATTTCTGGCAATGTATTATCCTTTCTAGATTTTATTGAGACTTGGACGTCTAGATATAGTTTAGGCTGAAGAAGATATGGGTTATTTTTTTCACTAGTAATCCATTCTTAAGACATGAATGCCAACTTTCTTTTTTCTTTCTATTGTGATAGATTTAAACTATCTTATCTGATAATGATGCATAAGCTTTCACAAATAAAATATCCAGCTGCAAGTGAATATTGAGGGATTCAATATTCCACCTCCACTTTACATGTTGTAAGGGTGACAGGATAAAGGATTGATCTAGTACTCTACATAAAATAATGTGTGTATCAATATCTCAGAAAGCTTTGAAATATGTTTTGGGAGATGGAGAAGGATGGGGTTTTTTTTTTCATGACAAAGAAGTATCCCCTCAACATGGTTTGTTTCCAGTTTATAAAAATAATAACAAAGTATGGAAGTTAAGGAAAATGGTCCCAAGAGTTAAATTTTAACTACCAACTTTCTTTCTAAGCCAAAACATCATTCAAATGTTGCAATTTTTTTCTGGATACAGGTAGTCCTTGACCTACTTTCACAATGGAGCCTAAAATTTCTGTTGTTAAATGAATCATTTGTTAAGTGAGCTTTTCCCCATTTTTCAGCCTTTTTTGCCACAGTTGTTAAGTGAAAGGATGTAAGCGGATGAATCTCGTATAGAAAGCATTAAAACGGACAAAACGTTTGGATATGGGACGTATCTCAGATATTTAGGATGTCTGGAGGATGTCTAGAGTATGTGGAAGGACACCTAGCAGAAAACCAATATTTCCTATAAAAATGGGGAGGAAATCACCTGGATCTCACTATCAGTCCAGCAGCCATGGTGTACAGACCTTTTTACCCTTGGTCTTGCTCTTCCACATCATCCATTGATCTCCACCATGGATCATCACACAATCCTTATGGTAGTTGCCATCATTCAACACCAGAACCAAGCCCTGTTCAGATTGTTTCACCTTTTCTATGCAAGGAGAAGAAGGAGACATCCAAGACCTGTGTGGATCCAATGATGGATCGGGAGAAGAGTGGAGTTTGGACTGTATGACAAGCTGATGGTGGAGCTGAGGAATGAAGACACTCGTGCATTCCAGCACTTCATGAGGATGCCACCAGCCATGTTTGACGAAATTGAAGAGCGTCTGAGACCCAGGTTGACCAAGCCGAGCACCAACTTCCATCCCAGCCTGGACCCTGGACTGAAGGTGGCACTGACTCTGCGCCACCTGGCCTCTGGAACCACATAGAGAAACATGCAGTATGCCTGGAGGGTGCCACACAACACCATCAGCAAAGTGGTCAGAGAAGTGGTGCAGTCCATCATCAAAGAATACGTGGAGGAGCTCCTCCAGTGCCCCACCATTGAAGAAGGCTGGAGGAAAGTTGCAGAATAGTGGTATCAGAGGTGGAACTTCCCACACACCGTTGGAGCCATAGATGGAAAGCACGTGGCCTGCAAAGCTCCAGCCAACTTAGGGTCCTCTTATTACAACTACAAGGGTTTCTTCAGTATCATCCTCTTTGCCATGGTTGATGCTGACTACAAGTTCATGTACATCGATGCTTCAGGCAATGGGTCAGCTTCAGATAGCCAGGTATACAATGCCAGTGACCTCAAGGATGGGCTGGAATGCAACCTCATCATGGGTTTTTCAGATCCACACCCCCTACCCAATGACACACAAGATGTGCCCTATTTCATCGTGGGTGATGACGCCTTCTCCCTCACAACCTACCTCATGAAGCCCAACAGTTCAACATACCTCACCTATGAAGAGAGGATCTTCAACTACAGGCTGTCCAGGGCAAGACAGGTGGTGGAGAACGCCTTTGGCATCCTGGCCAACATGTTCCAGGTACTTCTCACCCCCATACAGCATCACCCAGAGACTGTGAGGAGCATCGTAGAAGCTTGCTGCATCCTGCACAATCTCATGTGCACCCACTACCCAGTGTTGCAGACAAGCTTGTGGACTGTCAACAAGGGAATGGGGACATGGAGCCTGGTGAATGGAGGCAAGGACGAAACCTGATAGATACTGTGGATGTGCAAGGCCCCAACAGAGCTTCACGTGAAGGGAAGAAGCAGCGCAACCTTGTGAAACACTGGTGCAACTCCCCAGCTGGAGCAGTGGAGTGGCAAGACAGGATGATAGATGCTTAATGGATGCTTCCTTCAGCCTGTCTCATCACACTGATGAGATTGGGCCGTGTATGTTGAGTGGCCCTACAATGAATAGGGCGTTTAATAAAGAGCTTTGTTTATTTTGAAATGTGTTGATCAATGAATAAATTGTTATTGATAAAAAAGGGCCATATGTGTGGCAGCTGGGAGGGTGGACCATACAGTCCCACTATGCTTGCACTGGAGGTTTATCAGTCCAACAGCTATCTTTACCCATCCCACAACTATCCTTACCTATCATACAGCTAACTTTACCCATCCCACAACTATCCTTACCCATCCCACAACTATCCTTACCTATTCCACAGGCATGGAAAGCTTAACCTTTTTTTCAAAGTTTTCACCAACACTTCATGAAGTAAATAAAATGAACCAAGTGTGTGAAGCAAAGATAACCTTTATTAATAACTGTCTTAAGTAAACTGTATGACTTTATTAAAAAAGCAAAATGAACCAAGTAAAGTGTCTTTAAGCAAAGATAAAGTGAACAGATAACAACTCAGTCTCTGGCACTATTCTCAGTCATGCTGAGGTATGTCCATGGTCTCAGCTGTTGAGCGGCCAGGGACTGTGGAGGTGGCTGTGGCTGGAGTGCTGGTCTGAGGTGCCATTGGGGTGCTTGGCCCCGAGAGTCCAACGGGGGATGGTGTGTTCAGGAAGCTTTCAGAGAGCTGACTCAGTCCCGTGAGTTTGAGAGGCCCTTCCTCATGGACCTGGGATGTCAGGCACAGTACTGATGACAGATTTTCTGTTGAGGGGCTTGGCTATGGGGTGGAGGAAGGAGGAGTGTAGTGGGGCTGTCTGGTCTGCAGCTGGGTCTGGTGAGGTGTCTGTGGCATGCGATGTACCTGGGCCTGGACTGGGAAGGGTTGCCTCTGCTGTGGGAAGTCCTGGTACTCATAGTCTTGGTAGGTGATGGGCTGTTGAAAGCCATTGAAGGGCTGTGACATCGCCTGGGGTGGAGGAGAAATCCTGGAGTGGGTCGGAGTAGATTCAGCTGGGCCTGGAGGGTGGTGCAGCAGTGCTGTTATTTTCTCCTTCATCACCTGGTACTGGGCCTCGTGCAGGTCCATGAGGGTCTGGCTCACGTACGTGATGAAGGGCTTGTGGTTCGAGGATGGTATGTCGCTGTGGACCAGCTGAGAGAGAAGATCTGTGGTGGTTTTGATTGTGTCCCTGATCTCCAAGAGAACAGTGTGGCTCTGGCCCTCCAGTCTGCCTCTCTGCCTGCTTTCTGTGGAGGTGGAGCTGGGGATGGGTGTGGCTTGGTCTCTGGTGGCTGCTTCTTCTTGCTCCATCTGAAACAGGGGATCCTCCATGCCCTCTGGCATGGGGAGTGCAGCTGTCGGGGGGGGCTCTGCCGTGGGGCCATCCAAAGACACCTGCCTGGACACGGTAGCTGTCTCCTGGCTGGAAGAGGACTGGTTGTCTGTGGGCTGTCTGAGGGAGAGGGTTGACAGAGGGGATGCTCCTCGGTGGCGGACCTCTCCCTCCAGGAAGATGCACTTGGTCATGACGTACATCTCCCAGTCAGTGAGCTTGACAGCGGCCTGGCCAGATTTCTTCAGGTGCAGCTTGCCATACCAGGTGTACATGTGCTTCCACCATCCCAGGAGTACATCTGCAGTGTAGCCCAGGTTCTCTGCCTTGTCTCTCCACGCTGCCTGCTTTCTCTTGGTGTCACGATAGAGTCTGTGGCCCTTTCTCCACAAGTACTCGTTCTCCCTCAGCCATTCCAGCACCTCCTCCTTATGGTCCTTGGAAATGGAGTACTGTTTCCTCTCTCCCTCTCCTTGCCTTGCCTTGCCTCTTCCTCCCTCTGGGAGGGGCTTCAGGGCCTTCAGCAGCAGGGCTTTGAGGGCCTTGGGGCTGGTGCACTGCAGCAGCAGCAGCAGCAGTAGCAGTAGCAGTAGCAGCAGCAGCAGCAGTAGCACCAGCAGGAGAAGCACCAGCAGCATCAGCAGGAGAAGCACCACCACCAGCAGCAGGAGAAGCACCACCACTACCAGCAGCAGAAGCACCAGCAGCTTCAGAGTGAGTGCCAGGGGGTGGGATAGTGGTTCTGTCCTTCTTGCCAGGGCTGGCAGGAGTAGGCACAGGCTTTCTCTTCTTCCCTGACTGACGAACCATGGTGTTCTTTCAAGATGTCTCTGGCAGCAGGTCTTTCCTCTGAATGGTGACTGCTTGCGAGTTGCATCCTTTTATATCCACGGAGCTGATGCAATTCATCCTCCCCACATCCGCAGTGAACGCTTTGCATCTGCTACACATCTGCTACGCATCCGGTATGCAGCCTATAGGCGTCCGTGATGCATCCGCGTCATCAGCTATGCATCCACTCCTTCCACTACACGTCCGCTTCGCTATTCTCCCCCGGAAGCCCTTCGGATGTGTCATCCGCTTCCATCCGCTTCCATCCACTAGGCTTCCTATGAACATCCACTTACCATTCTCGCTACATACTACCCCCGTCCATTCCTTTCTGTTGTTTTCCGTTCTGTTTATGCAAATTTTCACCACTTTTGAGAACGGATAACAACAGATGGAGCCACCCCCAAAATTTTGCTCGTCTGCTGTGTCCTTTTTGCATACGTTTTGCATCCGTCGGCCAGTGTGACCTAGCCTTAAGCTAGTAACCTGGCTGTAAAGTGAATCCAGCTTTCCCATTGACTTTACTTGTCAGAAAGTCACCAAAGCTGATCATGTGACCTTGTGGCACAGCAATAGTCATAAATATGAACCAGTCACTAAGCATCTGAATTTTGATCATGTGATCATGGGTATGCTGCAAAATGTCATGACAGTGAAAAATGGTCATAAGTCATAAAGCATATAGAGATTCTCAGTCATCCAATCATGGTTGTCCTTCTACAAGGAGTATCAATCCTTCCCTACTATCCTGTCAGAGCTGAAGAAGCTTCTTGGATGAGATGCAAAATGTCTTCAAGAAAAAACAAAGTTCTGTTGCCTCCTGAAAAAAGCACCTTTAAGGATAGTCATAAGTCATATTTTTCAATGCTGTCCTAACTTTGAACAGTCACTAAATTAACTGTTGTATGTCAAGGACCATCTGTATTTGTTGGCATTGTGGCTGATACAAGTCAAGACCTGACTGGTGCATGTTCAAATACACTAACAAGATAGATAGATATGGTAATTTATAAGAAAAACAGGGTTGTATACCTTTAAAATTTGTTTGGAAAAAATGATTTGGTTCTACTCAAGAATTCAGTGGAGCTTGCTTCGGGGTAGATAGTTATAGATAATTCAAGATAGACAGTTATAAGTGTGTATATTTCAGGAAGATAAATAATTGTCCTGTCAGATTTCTTCCCATGAAGGCAAGAAACTTATTAGAGTTTTTTCTTTCATCATGTGGAATTTAGTGGCCTATTGTCAATTCAACTTGTTCTTTTCTTTAACCATGTTTTATATCTTTATGCTCTTTGTAAAATGTATACATTAATATTAGTACCCTTTACTCCCTTTCAGGGTTTTTTTTACGCTGCATACTATTGTTATTGTTTCGATACATTTTCCCTTTTGCCCTGATATAATCTATTAACTTTATAATTAGTCTCATTTCTTTTTTGGAAAATATGTTTATACTTCATCCACCCCAATGATTTCTAGCTGTACTCTCACATCCAAATATTTTATTTTTGCTTATTTCAGTGCCTATTATTTAATTTCTGCTTTAGCTATGTCTACAGATGAACTAAATGTGAAATAAAACAAAATGGATAAAACAGAATTATTGTTCAGTATACATTTTATTTCGAAATAGGCAATGTGGAGCTTGAACAATAAAACCTTCAAAATATGTGCTGCAAATTATCAACCCTTGTTTTATCTAAAGCAGTCTTTCTCAATATGGCAATTCCAGATCTATGAAGACTGCAATTCCCATAATTCTTTGCAGTCCAACCTCTATTTGCAGAGCTCCAAATTGGGTAAATTTAGGCCTAACCAATTTTGGCTTTCAATTAACTCAGCAAGAATTATTTACTTTTACTGGAATTTTGTGTATTGGTTATAAGTCTAATGAAACAGAAAAAGCCAAAACACAGTCAATTTTCCTACCATTCACTCTATTTCTCATCTACAAAATAAAAACATGTCAGATCCTTTATTCAGTTCATAAGAGTCATTAATTCTTCATCATATCAAGAAAATAAACCTGCAGGTAATTGCAGGAAACACTTAGATTATGTGTTATAAATCTTCTGTTATACCCTATGATCAAGAGTACAGAAGCTATTCAATAAACACTCAAAATTTCTAATCCAGTGATCACAAGGGCAAAGAATCTGTGGACTATTAATAACTGTCTTTCACATCTAATAAACAAGCCCCACAATTTTAACCATAAGTGGTTTCATTCCCAGCCCATTTTTTTTGCAAAGCTCTCATGTTTAATATATTAAATACTGTATGTTACAGAGTCCCATGCTGTTAAAGAAATAAATATAGTTTAAAAGCTATTTGCTTCTTATTGATGGCAAATTTATTTCTTAACATCTGCTTGGGGAGCAAATAACAATGGGTACTGGGTCCTCAGGCAATATTTAAAGCTTTATCATTAACCTATTATAGATCCCAAGCCAATATAAAGAATGAATAGATGTATGATGGTTCTGATAAATAATTGTCATTTTACAAAGCTTTGAAAGGCATATAAGAGATAAAAATGGGATTGCTTGATGAATTGTCTTCAAAACTGGCAGCACCACATTTGTAATGCCAGAGATCACCACTGGATGCTCAATTCTGGAGCATTATATATTTAGCTTTAGAAAAAGAGTGCATTCATTGTTATTATTTATTTATTTTAGAGGACATATTGTCTTTTTCACACACAAAATGTTTCCAAGTGTTGTAATGATGAGGCAGTCAAGTTGTTTGATCATGAACAACTGAATCATGATGCTTTTTATTGGAGTATAGTCTTGCATTTATACACATTTTTAGTTATCCTCCATCATTGGTTAACTTTGGTTACTGCTTAACTTTCGTTATTGTTCAGCACAGTAATCCATACAATTAATTATCTCTAGTTAAAGTCTAACATATGTTTACTTCCTGTCGCTAATCCTCCTTTAGATAAGTGACTTTGTTTGTTTGTTCAAGATATAGCTTGAGACTGCAAAGGTACAGTAAAAAAGCAGTCTTTAAGATCAACTACCAATAATTTATAAAAATTAGGAATTAAGTTAGGATTTGGTAGACCACATTGTAAAGGACCCATGGGTTGGATATATTTAAATTATGAAGGAAACACCTTTTTCCATTTTTCTTTTTTATAACAAAAACGGGAGTATTCCAAGGACTAGCAGAAGATTCTATATGACCAGCAGCCAATTGTTCTTGAACCAATTGTTGTAAAGCAGCAAGTTTTTCTCTTGATAATGGCCATTGTTCCACCCAAACCGGCGTAAAACTGAGCCATTTAAGGGGAAGAGCCATCATCAAGAATCAAATGGACATTAAGGAGAGAAAGGATATCACGGCCCCAAATATTAGTATGAATATCTAGAATGTATGGTTGTAGGAAAAAGGACTTACCAGCAGATGTTGTAACATTAATTTCTTGAACATTCTGCCAAGCAGCTGTCGAACCTCCTATTCCCCACAATGAAGAAACTGTCGTTTTTGGCTACTGTACTGGCCACTGTAAAGAGGAGATGACAGTAACATTGGCTCCAGTATCCAATAACCCTTGAAATGGTTATTTATTAAGGAAGAGTGTTAACAAAGGACAAGAGGAGTTCAGCTGATGAAGTAAGCCTACAGATAAAGAAGTTGATCCAAATCCTGCATCCACACAATTACATATACTAAGAGATGGAATTTCATATGGAAGAAGAAGCAACTGAGCAACAGAAGAATTACAAGGAAGAACTCGAGGAAGATTCACCCAAATCTGAATCATGAAGATACCAGTGTAATCTGAATCTATTACCCCAGGCACAACAAAACAGCCCTTTTTGTGTGCAGAAGAACGAGGCAAAATTAAGCCAATTAATCCTGAAGGAAGAGGTCCTTTAAATTGAGATGGAACTATTTTAACTTCCATGGAAAATTTAAATTCAATTTCCTCTTGAGTGATTAAATCAATCCCAGCGCTACTGGCTGTGGCTGGGGAGAAGTGAGAGAGACTGCTGGAGGAGTCAGAGTGATGGAAAAGGCACACTTTGGATTCTGGGTGGGTGCCACACCCATTGTCTGTAACTGCCTTTTAAAACTCTCTTAAGATCTGATAAGGCAGACCCTCCCATTCTGCTATTTGCAGTCCAAGCTGTGGCCCCTGACCAGGACGATATTGTACTGGACAAACAGACAGCAATTTTGCAAGCTCTGTTCCTGAGACAGAGGCATCCTTTTTACAAGTCTCTACCATTTTCTGAAAAGAAGGCTGAACAATAGAGTCAGGAGGCTTTTGCCCTGTATCTGCAGGAGCTGAAGGTGAAGAAGGGGGACAAATGACAGCATTAGTATAACATGAAGGTGTTAAAGAGGTGTTAAAAGAGAAAGTTCATTGTGACCAAATTTTTCAATTGCATGCCTACATAAATGCCACACCTGCAAAACTTCTACTTTTGCTCGAGGTTTAGTATGCAATATTTTCCCAATACATTCCCAATCAGTTAATTTTAAAGACCCCTTTTCTGGGTACCATAGGCACTGAGCTGCAATCTCCTGGACCAGCCTTAAGAGATTTCTCTGTGGTACCTTGGCATTAGTCTTCTTCAACAAATAGCTTAATTCATCTACATGCTTCCTTTCTTCCTCAGAAAGCGAAGATCCCATACTTACAGAAACCAAAAGGTTGAAGAAACTACAAAGGGTTGAAGGTGCACCAAATCCTTGCCGGATGAAGTAAGAGGGTCCCTGTTCTTGCGCAACTTGTTGTAATGACGAGGCAGTCAAGCTGTTTGATCATGAACAACTGAATCATGATGATCTTTATTGGAGTATAGTCTCGCATTTATACACATTTAGTTATCCTCCATCATTGGTTAACTTTGGTTACTGCTTAACTTTTGTTACTGTTCAGCACAGTAATCCATACAATTAATTATCTCTAGTTAAAGTCTAACATATGTTTACTTCCCCTCTCCAATCCTCCTTTAGATTAGTGACTTTGTTTGTCTGAGTTGTATTTCCTTGGAAGCATTCTTTATCTGAGATTTGTCATCCAAGATTGGAACATTCCTGCAGTTACAACTCTACATGTGGGCTACATGTGAGAAAATCAGCAAGTAAAAATACTTTGCTTATGAATCATTAGAGCTAACATCTAGCTTAATAATGAGGTGCTGTCATCTGTTAAAACTGCTTGGTTTATAAAATTAAATTGGAGCCTGGAACCTGAAAAATTAACCAGGCATTCGGAAGAATATATAGAACCTATGGCAAAACTGAGTCATAAGATGATATCAATAAGAAAAATCTATTATATATGCGTGCGTGCGTAGATACCCTGTTTCTCCAACAATATGGCCATCCCCAATAGGAAGTCCCAGCATGTTATAGGCATGAAATGAAATTAAGCCCCTTCCCCCAAATTAAGGCCTATATTAAAACATGCAAAATGGGGGGGAAATGGTGGGGGGGCTTGCTGTTAGGAAGTACTTCTGTTGCACAGCTAGATATGGTGCTGCATGCATTGACCCTGATACAAAGTGCCCCACCAATGCCGAGGTCAACATCCAAGCCGTCACTGCCCGCCTTAAGATGCAAGGAGGGGGGAATTAAGTCACCCCCGAAAAGATGGCCTAGCCATTTTTTCAGGGCTCCAAAAAAAATAAGACCCAGACTTATTATATGAGAAACACGGTATATTTTTCTGTCTATTATCCACACAATCAATCACTCAATCCATATATAAAAAAATTACAGCCATTTTTTTGGAGGGGTCAAGGAAAAAAATAACAAAACAGTACTTTGAATTGTGCAAATAATTTCTTATCATATTAAAAAATAATCTGTAATTTTTTTACAAAATCTTTTGATTCTCATGACATAGCCAGAGCCATTGAAGGTCATGTGGCATACAAGATTATTAAATTATTATGGTTTGCAGCAAAGTCAGTCAGGTGTTTAGACTAGATCTGGCATTTTTATCCACCTATCAAATCCTTCCCAAGGACTTGGAGTAGGCAGACGTTGTTGCTTAATAATAAAAAGTACACTGGCAAAGTGTTAGCTGTTCTGAGTTAATGCTGCCTTTTGCAATTAACTGAGGGTGATTTTGTAAATGTTGATGGTGTTCAAGTGACTTAAGGCCCGGTCCCACTGGCCGACAGACGCAAAATGTATGCATAAAGGACACAGTGGACGAGCAAAATTTTGGAGGTGGCTCCATCCGTTGTCATCCACTCCAAAAAGTGGCAAAAATTTGCATAAACAGAATGGAAAAGAATGGAAAAGAACGGACATGGGTAGTATGTAGTGGGGATGTTAAACGGATGTTCATCGGAAGCCTAGCAGATGAAAGAGGATGGAAGGGGATGACACCTCCAAAGGGGTTACAGGGGAGAATTTTGAAGTGGACACATAGCAGATGAAGTGGATGCATCACGTACGCCTAAAGGAAAGAAAGGAGATGTCGTGCGGATGTATATCGGATGCAAACCATTCACTGCGCATCCTTTCTATTTCCATGCTACTAACGATGTATAGATGTTCCATGTACCTTTTCTTTCCTCCCTCTTTCTGTTTTCAGCTGCAGCGGATGTGAGTTGCAAGGATGCCCAGAGGATGCAGAGAGGATACAGCGGATGTTTAATGGATGATAAATGGACATAGAACGTTTGTTGCTCATATGTCGCGGATTTACATTGTACATGGTGGAAAGTTCATCCGTTCACAAAGTTTTGTGCAGCTCAAAACTTCTTGCGCGCATGAAATCGCAGTGGACGGATGCTCGACAGATAGAGCATATGAAACACGTATGCAATGAGTACACAATGGATGCATAGTATTTTCCAACAGATGGCAAGCTTTTTTTAATGTTTTACATCCTCTTTGCATCCGTAAGTGCAGTGTGACTGGGCCTTAATCTCCAGATGTTTTGGAATTGTACCCAAGGCACCTATTACTCTTGGTATATCTTTCTTTCTTTCTTTCTTTCTTTCTTTCTTTCTTTCTTTCTTTCTTTCTTTCTTTCTTTCTTTCTTTCTTTCTTTCTTTCTTTCTTTCTTTCTTTTGTCACAGTCGTTCTACTCTATTTGTAGGTCTTTGTATTCCCTGATTATGTCTAGTTTTCTTCTACTCTGCCCTCTCCAAGGTACCACAGTCTCTACTACCCTGATTTCTTTGTCTTTCTTATCAACAATTGTTAAGTCTGGAATGATGTGTGCCAGATGCTTATCTCTTCAATGCTAAAGTCTCAGAGCACATTAGCTTTTTCATTTTCTATTACTTTGTCTATTTTTGTGGTGCCATAATAATAATAGTGCAGTTCATAAGCTGATATTTGTATAATATCAAAAAGGAGTTCAACTGATATACTTTCTTGAATATGCATGGCTTATCATTGCTTATCCTTAATTTACATACATTTCTCTGAGTACTAATCATAACTAAAGTTCATCTCCTGAAACACAGAGTATTACAGAATCAGCAAAAGCAAAATGAGATGGGATGTTTGTCAGCAGTTTATATATCCTGCTTGTTCTCTGCATAATTTTCATTGCTTATACTTTGCATTTATTTCCAAATGGGAAAATCAGGCAGCAGACACATCTCATCTTACCTACAAAGATTATTGTGGTAAAACCTGCCTAAAATGGGTTAAATTCAAAACAGCTTTTTATAACATCTGAAACAATGAGAAAAGCTAGTTTTCCAACTATTCTACACCTTCCCTGTGTTTAAATTAATAATTGAATCAAGTGAGAAAGCTTACATAGTGCACCACAAAGCTCATCTTTCTTACATGGTGCAATCACATCTCAAACTGTGATTGCATTATGGGATGTGAAATGTGCTTTAATTAATATTCTTTCAACTACAGGATCTGTTCCTGTCATTTTGTCTAATATTCATGAGATAATGAAAATCTGATTACAGAATAAATTACTGAAAAACTTGGGAAAGTAAAAGGGGCTTAAAGTCCTACTCAGACTATATTTGATCTGGTCACAAACTTCCTGGTTTTTACTTTTCTTTATAAATGAGAACTGTCAGGGTTCAAAATCAAGAACGACATGCTGAGTTACTCCAAAGCAGTTTCCTTTATTGTTTCTCACCTATAGACAAAAATCTTGCCAAACTAAAGCAAACTGCCAGTATCAATAAAGCTATACCCCAAGGACCTATAGAGTGGCGCTGTCTGGAGCCTCCCAACTAAACTATCTAATCTTCACTGTTCCTTGGCTCTCTGGTATGCAGCCCCTCCCTCTGGGAATCCAGACTACATCCACCACACAAAGTTGCTTGTCTTAAGGCAAGCTTCTGCATTTGCTCTAGTGAAGATTTTAATGTGTTCATTTACCTCATTTCCATTAAACAAAATGGATTTCTTTCACTGAAGGGACTATTCAAGTATTTCTGTTGTTAATGAGCACACTGAAGTGTAAATGGGTACATTTCAAATTATGGTCAAAGCTGTGACTTTTGACTTCACTAAAGGTGGTTGTACACTTGCTAAAAGGGCTCATCTTATGTTTATTCCAGTAATTAGGGAGCAGTTAGCAAACTAGATTAATCCTATATATTTATTATCCATCCTTTGAACTCAGAAATGTGTATGCATAAAGATGGAATCAATGCTACAATTTTCTTTGTTGGAGGCTGAGCACATGGGTTTTGCTATCAAAATTTATTACCATGTCTAGAGTCATAAATAAATTTTCATCAGCCATTATTCAGTTGTGGGTAGCTGTCCAAGCTAAGGTAAATGAGTAGTATATCAGTGCTATGTGTAGCTGAAAGAATATTTATGTGAAAGAATATATGGGATGAAAATAAATCAGCACTAAGAGATTTCTGAACTGATCTTCAGAGCAACAAGTAATTAGTAATTATAACCCAGTCCTTCATTTATAAATATGGTCACTCATCTGGGATATTCTGTTTGCAAATGGGATAATATATGGTCATATATTTTTAAAAGGCAAAATGGATAAATTACTATGGCTATGTAATTAAACATAGCAATCACTAGTATATTAGTGTAAAACTGCTAAATTTTCTCAATGTAGGTCTGCACTTGGCTAAAATCATAAAATGTCTTCTTTAAACATCTTGATTGGTTGGTTGGTTGGTTGGTTGGTTGGTTGCTTGGTTGGTTGGTTGCTTGGTTGGTTGCTTGATTGCAGTGTTTGTGCACAACTCCTTTCCAATAAACTCTTGGAAAGATTTCAATATAGCTAGTAGAAAAATGTATATGACAACAATGAATCTAGGTTCTAAGTACATAGAGTTCATCAAATGTAACATGTGGAGCTTGTAAGCTGTTCTATAATATACTCATCATATAGAGCATGTTATCTGCTTTCTAAAGTTATGAGAAGGTATTTTCACAAGTAGTTCCCAACACAGTAGTATGTAGAAGAACAGAACCTTGTTTGATATAATTGAATAATTATAAGGATTTTAAGCTGCTTGCAAATGTATCATTGTTGGATTGCAAGTGGTTGTTGATGAACATGAGGAGATTAAGAACTACTACTGTAGCACATGTATTCCGTATGTCATGGTGGAGCCAAATAAGGATGTGAAAATAAACATTTGGAAAATAGGAGCTGTAGAAGAGAAGTAAAGCAGCTATCACTTTATTACTTCCCTCCCATTCCATTATTTATTCACACTCACATTTTTTTTTTCAAAGCTTTGTTTGCATACATTGAGTCAGTCAACTGTAATGTTTGGGCCAGAGAAACATCATATGCCATTTCTGTGCAGCTTGGCCTCAGGTTAATTTCTGTTAAATTAAGCTCTATTGTTTGCAACAATATTTAACCATAAGTAATCTAAGTTACACCAGAAAATATTAAGCTGATAGAACATTGTTAAAGACTATAAATATGAACATTTACAAGTTCAAGCAGATGAAAGTTTCTAGAATAGATACAGACTCTTACCTGTTTTACATCCTTCTGTTATTATTGATTACTTTTGTTTTATTGCCTTTATATTTTATTTAACAGAACAACAGAGTTAGAAGGGACCTTGTAGGTCACCTAGTCCCTCCCCCACACCATTTCTGACAGATGTCAGTCCTGTCTTTTCTTCAAAGCTACCAATGATGAAGTTCCCACAACTTCTTTTTTTAAATATAAATTTTATTTTGGTTTTCATAAAAACATAATACAAATAAAACATCTTTTTTTTGAGAATAGCATGATTCCAGGTTATCACTTCTTCATACAGACACAATTTAATATTCACCTTGGTTTTCTCAACTTTATTTTTAATTATCTCATATCTAAATTCAATTATATATCTTTTTCTAAGTTTCAATGTCTTTCCAATCATTATATTTATAATTTTGTCTGCCCTGTTTAATTTCATATTATCTTTTCTCATTAAACAAATTTTCTCCTGAAGTTACAAACTGGAGCATGACACCTTTATATCTTTTAATTTTTCAGCTTTGTTCGGGTATTTTCCCACATCATGATAGTTGTGCTTTTAAAGTTGCAGCAATGTTTCGCAGAATCTCATCTGCCATCATCAGGCTTCTGTATTGTGTTTGTCTGTGAGTCAGACTTTCACAGCTGTTTCAGTTTTAAATTTGGGGCTAGCCTACTGTTATGCCAGAATGATTTTTTCTTCATCCTGATTGGTTGGGAGTCTTGATCTGTGTTTATTGGTCTTGGAGTTTGCTGTGTTCTGCTTGATTGGTGTTTCTAATATCTTCTGTCTGTTTTGTGGCTTTTTTTTTGTCTTGATTGTCTGGCAACATTATGTTCCTGTATTGGAGGCTTTTAGTGCAGCTTGGCTCCGAGTAAATGGACGGCTATCATTTATTAGGAAGCTAGATTTCATCTGGGTGCCTGGTTGGGGTATGTTTGAGCTGGTGGTATTAGGGGGGATCTGTTGGTGCCCAGGTTTCTGCCTGACTTGTGGTGTGGAGATTTTTTTGTTTGTAAGTGCAGGCTTCCAAATAATTGACAGCCTGGTTGAATCATCACTTCTATTCATGCTGTCAGGTCTTTTTTCAATCTCTATGGCTTCTCTGATAATTCTGTGGCTGGGGTTTTGTATAGTGGCTAGGGTTTTGGTGCCATTGAAGTCGATGTTATAATCTGTTGCTTTCATGTGTTGGACTAGTGAGGAGGTGTGTTCCAGCTTTTTACTTCATTTTTGTGTTCATCTAGGCAGGTACTTATTCTTCTATTGGTCCGTCCAATGTATGTGGCTGGGCATGATGCACAGGGGACTTCGTATATGCCTTGGTTTTCCAGGTCAATTTTGTCTTTGGGGTTTCTAAGGATGGCTGCTATTTTTTTGTCTCTTTTGAAGGCAGTCTTGATGTGATGCCTGTGTAGTATCTTACTGATTTTGTCTGTCGTACCTCTTATGTAGGACTGGACAGCTATTCCATAGGTCTGTTCATCTTCTAGGTCTCCATTATGTCTCAGTGTGTTTTTGTGGATCAAGCCAGTGATTTTGCTTTTGTAGAAGCCATTGGCTGTCAATACTTTAGTCAGGGTGCATAGTTCAGTCTTTATGTGTGTCTAATTTTGTACTAATCTACAAAAAAACAGATGGCACACTAGAACACACCGTATACCAGAAGAAAACACACCGCTACCTCAACACCCAATCCCACCACTAGCCAGCACAGATAAACTCCATGGCCAAAACACTAATCACCAGAACCAAATGCCTGGTAGACAACACACACACACACACACACACACACACACACAGTTTTGTAGATTTTCACGGGTACAGGTATGTTGGTCTAGATTTGTTCAGGTCTTTTCCCATGTAAGATTAAGAGTATCTTGGTGATGTTTGAGTGAGGTCCCACTCGCCGTCCTCAGGCTGGCACTTTCGGCTTAATGCCAGTGCAAGCAGTTTGTGATCTGAGCTGCCCTCTCTCTATAAATACTGGTGATGGGGGCTGATGTGCTGGGCTGGTTGGCTGTGCTGCTGCCTCTTGATTGGTTGATGTAGTTGATGTTGGTATAATGGGCTGTTTGATGGCCTTGTGAGTTTTATTGTGAAGATATCCTGGATCTTCTGCTGAAACGTTGCTTCAGCTAAAAGCACAACTATAATGACGTGGGAAAATACCCCCAAAAAGCTGAATACCATACATGTTAATACTTGCGAAAACTTAAGAAAATATATCACAATAGTAAATGAAACACTCATTCCATTCCAATTCAATTCTATCATTAATATTAGTTAGAATCTTAACATCTTTAACATTTCTTTTCAATTGAATATCATACTTCCTTGTGAACACTTATAAACTTTCTATATTAATTCTTTTTTTCCATATTTCTCTTCACTTATATTTTTATAATTCATTAATAATTATTAAAATGTTCCCACCCTTTCCTAATTTCATTCTGTCATTCACTTTATTTCATTTATTTATTAACAAACATTCCACTGCATTACAGTAAGTATTTTATCCATCATTTTAATCATACATTGTTTCATATTTTCTAAAATTATTTCTATTTCTAAAAAAACAATACTATCTTATGTAACTTTGCAGAATCCCTTTTTCAATTAAATTTTCACCCATTATTTCTAAATAGGCTTATACTTTCAATCCTTATACATTTTTCCTGTTTCTCTATATCTTGTTTCTGTCTTTTATAACTTCTTTTCCTTTCCTTCTTCCCCCTCTTCTTCTCTCTTCCCTTTTTGACCCCTTCTCTCTCTACTTCTGTTTCTCTCTTCTGTGATCCTCTCTTCTGTTGCTTCCTAATATTGTAATTATTTTTCAAACTATTTTTTTTTTGGTTGTTTTTTCAAATCTTAAACTTTTCACTCTCTTTCCCCCCTTTCTTTTTTTCCCCCACATAAAATCACTTGAATTAAAATTAAATATGGTTTCTAAAAATTGAAATATGAAGCCAAAAGAACATCTCCCTTCTTGTGCATCTTCTTTCTGTTTTTTAAGTTCCATATTCAGTTCTTCTAAAAGTGATGCCATTTTAAACACTTTTAAACAATCACCCGATTGATTTTAGTCATTTAAATCCAATAGCCAAAAATCACCAAGTAATCCAAATAATTCATAGCTGTTTCTTCTTGCTTCTTTTTTCCACTTTCTCTTCCTGGGGTTCTATTATTTTGTTTCAAAGTTTCAGTTAAAATGTATCTTTTAGGAATTTTGTTAAGGTTTCACTGTAAGTTTCTTTTAGTTCCAGGCAGTCTCCTCCAATTTTTCAGATCCTGCCCTTTTATTCTTTCCTTTTCTTTCCTTTCCTGCTTTTAAAGGTTTTTGAGTATCCAAAATCTTTATTATCCCTTTGACATTTTATTTTCATCTTAAATACTTATTGATGTCAAAGTGAATTTTGGTCAATTTCTTACTTAAATCTCTTAGTTGTCAGTGTAAGGAAGGGAAGGGGGGGGGGGGGAAGCCAAATCCTTTTTCTTCCCTCTCTCCTTCACTGCTTCAAAGTCTTCTTTGGGTACAATGTTATTTTTTATAGATCAAATTCCAGGGTACCTTACATTGTTGCTTTTTCAGTTTAACTCGGTCAACTAAAACTTTCTCTTCTTATTTTCCTCCTGCACATTCTTTTCCAGTTGAGTTCTTCTTTGATGTGGCCATTTCTGATCACCACTGCAACTGCCTTCGGGAAAGGGAGTAATGGCCATCTGAGAAGGAGATATGTGATTCTCCTTGAACCTGCTGGTAGTCTTCCCCCTCTACAACACCTCTACAGGATGGCTTAGCACCAAATCCAGCTGGCTTTGGGACGCTCTGGCAGTGAGCATGGATCGAAACTGCACAAGATCACAGATTTTGGTCCATTGCTGAAAAAGCTCAAACCGGAAGTCAAGTTCCCACAACTAAAGAATTGAAATATTTGATTGTAAATGTTTTAACAATGGCTAGAATTGTATTTGCTAAGAATTGGAAAAATGAAAAAAATACCTATGCAGGAGGAAATTATTAAGAAAATCATGGACTGTGCCAAAATGAGTACATTGACATTTGAAATTAGAGAACAAGAGAATAAACAATTTTATATGATATGGGTTTTATTTTATCAATAGTTAGGAAAGAACCAGCCTGTAACAAAGGAGAAATTTCTTGACAGTGTGAACCAGTGGTGGGATTCAAAAATTTTTTACTACCAGTTCTGCGGGCGTGGCTTGGTGGGCGTGGCAAGGGAAGGATACTGTAAAATCTCCAGTGAGAGGTGGTATTTGCCTGTTCTCTGAACTACTCAAAATTTCTGCTACCGGTTCTCCAGAACTGGTCAGAACCTGCTGAATACCCCCTCTGGTGTGAACAATTAATCAATGGAATGAGCTGCTTCCAAAAGCTGTGGGTGCTCTAATGCTGAAGGGTTTTTAGAAGAGATTGGACAATCAATTGTCTGACACGGTGTAGGGTTTCCTGCTTGAGTGGAAGTGGATCCCAAACTAAATTTGTTCTGATTAAATAATGTAAACAGAAGGGCACCATTTCTCACTTATTAATGAAATAAGATTAATCTTTAAGCCCAGTTTCTTTCCAGATGTGGAAAGAGGAATGGACAAAATTTTATCCTTCAAGTTAAGCAGGAAATTGCCTTTGAGCCAGCTCTGCTTCTGAGCCTCGAAAGATGACAAGTATCAAATATAAAATAAAAGGCCAGGTAGATTACTGTAGAGATATAGTTTTATAAAACATTTCTAGTTTAATACTTTTCAACTGGAAAACCATATGATAAAAACTGCTGGGCTGAACAATAAAATATAATGGGATATAATACGAAGACAATGCATATTTAGAAGTGAAATCAATTTCTTTGGAAATCCCCTCTGCTAGCATTGGAAAAAATGTTGATATTCCCACATTAGAAATAATTGTTTATGTTCTCAATGAAGAAATCAAAAGTATCCTGTCCAGAGCAGCTAGATTTTTGCAATAACAACTGACAAAGGGAATATACCCATGCCAGTAATGTGGAAAAATAAAAGAAAACATTTTTCAGTTAACCTACTCAGAAAGTCATTTAGCTAACAGTATGCTGACAGCATGAAAAGTAAATCTCCCAAACCTCCTCAGGAGATTTTTCATAACTGTAACTGTTAAACATAGATCCAGTTAAATAGATGAACATAAATTAAACAGTTAAACACAAAATTGGTTAATGCAGTTATCTTCCTAGCCAGTCCAAATTATCTATTGGACTCCTTAGTATCTCTGATTGCAATGTTGTTTTTTTTCTAAAGGTCATAACATACATAGCATACATTGAAAATTTCTGCCACCAGTCTGTTGTTAATGAGGATATATATGCTCTGCCAATTCTGGCTGTCTAAACAATTACATGTTAACTCAGATAAAAGAATGTTTCTGAAACTACTGTGTGATTTTTTTTTTCAAAAAGTTCCTGCTAACAAATGAGTTAATTCATTCATTCAAGACTACCTGGGCTACAATTTATTGCTACTCAAGGCAAATCTTGTCTGTAAATATATACTACATAATAAGTGCAGAGGCAGTCATACTTCTATGGAGATTCATTGGCTGTTTTTGTATATTACATTAAGCCATAATATTGCTTTTTTAAAAAAAAATAATCACATGTAATGTATGAAGTCACCTATGACGTCCAATTACAGACCATCTCCAACAACTGTCCTGTAAGATAAGTTTGGAAAAGAGAGAATGACTAGTGAGAGTTATCCATTTAGGATGAATTTGAATCTGGGTTTCCTTACCCTAGATAAGCACCTTACTTTTACACTTACATTTAAACATTGGGATCCTAAGATTGCCAAATAGACGATGAAAAAGAGTCTATATGTCAGATCTGCAATCTTCAGCCTTGCATTTTGCTGGTATTCTGTCATAAATTGTTAGGAAGGACAAAGAAGGGGTAGCAAACTATTGGCATGTAGAAGGTAGATATGAGCAAGTGGGTGGGAGGGGTGACAGGCTTGATGAAAGCCATAGGTGTGAGAACTGGTCTGTTCCAGTCTTCAAGGCTGCAAAGCTTGGAACATAATGCAAACTGCACCAAATGGCACCAATCAGCAGAGTTGTTCCCAAGACACCTATGCACCATATGCCATTGGATGAAGACACACCAGCCAAGGGGAAAGGGCTTGAAAGAAGGGAATGCTTTGTGCAGGAAATTTAGTTCTAGCTTTGCTTTTGCCATAACCAGTAATCCTTAGCAAAAGAACCTATCATTTAAATCAAATGGAGTCAAGGGTCTTTCTTTCCTAGAGAATGAGCTGGGGCAAGCCTGATACTATATCAATATTAAAAATATGCCCTTCCTTAAAGAGATTTATGCATTACATCAGGTCAAATAGGATGAATACCGAGTCCTTTCCCCCAAATATTGTTATTCAATGAAAGCATCCCTTTTCCATGGCAGTCTCTGTCCTTTGAAACATCTCTCCCTGTGAAGTCCAATAGGCCTTCACCCTTTTTCCATTCTGTAAAGCCTTAGAGACCTGGTTTCCCCCCACCACCCCATGTCTTGAGAGATTAGATGATGGAACATTGACATGGCCTGATGCCGTTTTTAATATTTTATGCTATAACTGATTGTGCTTTATAGTTTTTATAATTATTTTATATGTTTAAAATTGTTGATTGGGAGCTGCCCAGAGTTGACTGAAAGATGGGTGATTATTATCAATGTTTTTGATACATAGACAAATAAATATAAACCAATTGTTCATATAAGAACATAAAAATGCTAATAAGTCTGAATATTTTTCCATTTAATATATTTACAAAACTTGTGTGCAATCATAAGCAAATAAAGGATATTTAATTTATTAAATATTAAATTTATTAATTTAAATAAATCTTTAATTTAATTTAATAATGAAAAAGACTAGGGGAGAATTGATAGCAGTGTTCCAAAATTTGAGGGCTTCCACAAAGACAAGGGGGTTAAACTGTTTTCCAAAGCACTAAAAGGCAAGTTAAGAAACAATGGATGGAAATTAATCAAAGAGAGAAGCAATCTAGAACTAAAGGGAAATTTTCTGATAGTGAGAACAATCAACCAATGCAGAAGCTGTGGGTACTTCACAACTGGAGGGTTTCAAAAAGAGGGAGGTCAACCATTTGTCTGATATAGACAAATGGTATAGAGACTCCTGCTTGAACAGGGAGTTCCAAGGTTCCTTCCAACTCTATAATGTTATGTTCTATGTTCATAGGATGGAATCTAGACAAAGAGATAAGATTCCTTAATTGAGTCTGGAACTACAGTAGAGGATCAAGACACAATATGATTCGATTTGTGTTGTGGAGTGATGGGAATGACCGAGGCAGACATGGAACAACTGACAGAATCTTTATTTAACGAAATAAAGGGTTGCCGCGACTGCTGGGCTAACAAGCAGTCGGCTGGCAGCAACAGCTGATGCCGTTTGACAGCGCTTTATATAGCCAGCTGTCAAACGGCATCAACCAATCAGGGTAGTCCGCGCTCCTGCCAGGAACGCGGAAGAGAGGGAAAACTCCGCATCGACGCAACACTCCTTTCCCCTGGCAAGGAGCATGCGTAGTCCTACAAGTAGGCCGGTCATCTTCTCAGGCGGTTGGAACGCAGTAGAACGGGGGCCTCCGTCTGTCAATCAAAGTCCTCTGCTTCAGGGAGCCCTTCGGAGCCGGTTACCACAGGAGACTTGTCCTCTGGAGCTGCAGATGAGTCGCCAGGCGCTGGAATAGGTAGGTCCCTCTGTCCACGGTTCTCCTGGGTGTCATCGGTCAGCGGCGGCAGGTTTTCATCGGCTGGTGGTAGATTCGGATTGGTGGGTGGTAGACTGGGTCCATCCGCGGCCACTGTCCAATGCCTCCTCAGCTGGTCGATATGTCTGCGCCAGGTACGACCATCCTCCAGCAGCACCCTATATGACTTAGGCCCTGTCACAGCTATCACCTGTCCTGGCACCCATAAGGGGTGGCCTGCATAATTGCAGCCATAAACCAGGTCATTTAAGGCAAACTTCCTAGGCTGGCTGTCAGACCCAAGAGGAGTTACTGGGGCATAGTGGGGGTGCAGCCTGTCCAGGGGAGTCCTTAAACGTCTGCCCATGAGGAGTTCCACTGGGGACCTATTGGTAGTGGCACAAGGGGTTGTATGCTGATATAGCAAAAATCTGGACAACTTAGAGTGCCCGTCACTTTGGCCAAATCTCCCTAGGGCTTCTTTTACTGACCTAACTGCCCTTTCAGCCATTCCGTTGCTAGCAGGGTGAAAAGGAGCTTTGAGGGCATGCCTAACCCCCAAGTTGGCTAAGTATAGTTCAAATTCGCAGGAGGTAAATTGGAGCCCATTATCTGACACTACTGTGTCAGGGATGCCATGTGTCACAGATAGCCTGGTTAGAGCCCTGGTAACTGCAAGGGTGGTTGTTGTGGGCAGCAAGGCCACATCAATCCATTTTGAGAAGGAGTCTACTACTACTAGAAATGTACGCCCCTGCATTGGGCCAGCCAGGTCAATGTGAAGCCTGGACAAAGGGGCTCCAGCATTCTCCTACTTCCCAGGGGATGCAGTTGATGGGGCAGGTCTGGTTACCTGACAAGGCTGACAAGTGCTTACCCAGCTGGAGATCTGGGCATCCATGCCAGGCCACCAGACATAACTACGGGCCAGGGCCTTCATTCTAATGATGCCCGAGTGGCCTTCATGCAGGAGCTTCAGAACTGAAGCTTGCAACGAGGAAGGAATGACCACCCTTGTTCCCCACAACAAACAACCCTGGAGGGATGACAGTTCCAGCTGGCGTGCATTGAAGGGCAGGAACTCAGGGGAATAAGGGACATCTGGCCACCCCCTTCCCACCCAGTCAAGGACTTGGGTGATTTCCTTGTCCCTTGAGGAATGGTAAGCAATATCAGAAGCTGTAATGGGCAGATTGAGTTCATTGAATTCGAACACAGCGTGGATTGGTGCAGGGTCTTCAACTGGATCTGGCAATGGGCAGCAGCTGAGAGCATCAGCATGTGCGAGGTTTTTTCTGGGTCTATGGATAGGTTTGTATGAATAAGCAGCCAAATACAGAGTCCATCTGGTCATCCTTGGGGATAGAATCTGAGGTGTTTGTTTATCAGCAGACAAAAGGCTTAGCAGAGGCTTGTGATCTGTGATTAGTTCAAAATGGTGGCCATAGAGGAATTCATGAAATTTCTTTACAGAGGCAACTGAAGCCAAAGCCTCTTTGTCTATCTGGCTGTAGTTGCGTTCAGCTGAAGAAAAGGTTCTGGAGAAAAAGGCAATGGGTGCCTCAGAGCCATTTGGCAGTCTGTGACTAAGAACAGCCCCTATGCCAAAAGGGGAAGCGTCTGCAGCAAGAACTAATGGAAGATGCTGGTTGAACTGAATGAAAACTGCTTTAGAGGTGATCAAGGATTTGACAGAGTGGAAGGCATGGGCTTCCCTAGGTCCCCAATGCCAGGGGGATTTTTTGTCCAAAAGTCTATGTAAAGGCTCTGCGATTGAAGCTTTGTGAGGGAGGAATGCAGCATAGAAATTGAGAAGCCCTAAGAAGGCCTGGAGTTCAGTTTTGTTGGTAGGAGTGGGTACCTCGTGGATGGCCCTGACTTTAGATTCTATAGGGTGTATGCCAGAGGCATCAATTCTATAGCCCAGAAAATCTACTTGCTTAGTGGCAATGGTGCATTTGTCCTTTTTAAGTTTGAGGCTATTTTGCCTGAATCGATCTAGAACTGACCTTACTCTTTGTAACAACTGAGGTTTGTCTGTGGCTGAAATTAAAATATCATCGAAATAGGGGACTACCCCTGGGAGATCTTGAAGTAGCCTCTCCATCAAGGATTGAAATATCCCAGGGGCTACACTCACGCCAAACTGAAGGCGTCTGCACCTAAAAGCTCCCCTGTGAGTTACTATTGTCTGCAATTCTGCTGTGTGGTCATCTACAGGGAATTGCTGGTATGCCTGAGACATATCCAGCTTTGCAAAAATAGACCCAGGTTCAAAAGAATGTAAAAGGTGTTGAATGATGGGAACTGGGTAAGCACTGATTTGGAGGTATCTATTCAGGGAAATTTTGTAATCAGCGCATATCCTAACGCTACCATCTTTCTTAAGAGGGGTCACTATGGGGGTCTCCCATTTAGCAAAATCTACAGGTTCTAATACTCCTTGTTTGATTAGTTTGTCAAGTTCCTTATCTAACTTAGGACGAATTGCGAAAGGCACCCTACGAGGTTTCAGGTGTACAGGAGTTGCTTGAGGGTCTACACTAAATGATATGGGGGTGCCTGAGTAACATCCCAAATCTTCGCTGAATACATCAGCATAGTCTTTGAATAGGGAATCTACTTCAGCTTTTAACACAGAGTGGATGCCTGTTATATTTAGGCCAAGGGCAGGGAACCAATCTAAACCCAGTAAACTGGCCTTTAAAAGTTTTGAATTGAATGAGGAACTTGCCTTTCCCGAGGACTGGAATGTTCTTGCCTTGGTAATCTCGCAGAGTCAGGTGGCAGTCAAGGAGCTTCTTCTTTGGAAATCTGGCTAGCAGCTTCTTAAGGGTGTTCCATTAAATAATGGTTAGAACAGAACCTGTATCCACTTCCATCTTGCAAGGTTTACCTTCTAAGGAGACAAAAATACTGATTTTGTTAGAGCTGTTGTTGGACTGGTTGAAGTGGTAACAGGTATAGGAGTCTTCCACTTGCCTTTGAAAGATGGGGTTTGGCTGAGGTCTCTGAGTAAAGGTTTTCCCAGCTTGGCAGACCCTTGCTAAGTGACCCTTCCTCTGGCAACTTAAAAAGATGGCATTCCTGAACCTACAGGATGCTCTTAAGTGATTTCCTCCACAGCTTAAACAGATGGGTTGCTGCCAGGGAGAAAAACTAGCCTTTGACTTTGAGTCTTCTGGAAGGGGTCTCTGTTGTCTAAGATGATTTACAACAGCTGAATCCTCAGAGTCCTCATCAGGAGAAACCTCATCAAAATGGACTGTTGAGCTATTCTGTTTGAATGTGTTTCCCTGGATTTCAGCTGCAGATTGAGCAGAAAGCTCAGCAGCCTGAGACTCTTCAATGGCTATTGCTAGGGTTAGGTCCCTTTTGGCTAATAGCCACCTTTGTAGCCTTAAGTCTTTAACCCCACACACTATTTGGTCTAGGAGCATATCCTCTAGATAATCCCTGAATCCACAATGTAAGGCAGCAGACCTCAAAGCAGCCATGTATTCACTGATAGTCTCTCCATCACCCTGAACTCGCCTCCTGAAGGCATGTCTCCTTGCAATCTCTGAGGGCTTGGGTGAATAGTGATTAGAGAGGATTTCTTGTAGCTCCCCACAAGGGACTTCTTTGACAGGTCGTGGGGCTACCAATGCTGTGGCAGTGTCAAACACTGCAGCCCCACAAAAGCTTAAGAAATAGGATTTTTTTCTATGGGCTGAAGCTTCAGTGAGGTCTATAACATCCAGGAAGCAGTTGAAGCGGTTCCTATAGGATTCCCAAGTCTCTGCCGCTGGTCTAAATGGCGGGAACACAGGGGTTGAAGACATCTTTCCTCAGCGATGACAGTCTATTCGGCTAGGAAGTTGAATTTCACGCTCGCGGAATGGCATCAGCGGCTTGTGACAGTCAGCTCATAGTGGCTTTGGCTCTTTTGTTTTTAGTGACTCTGGCTCTTTAACAGTGACTGCGCTCTGCTGCATTGTCCGGTCACCTCTTATTTGGATCCCACCTTTGTCGCCAGTGTTGTGGAGTGATGGGAATGACCGAGGTGGACACGGAATAACTGACAGAATCTTTATTTAATGAAATAAAGGGTTGCCGCGACTGCTGGACTAACAAGCAGTCGGCTGGCGGCAACAGCTGATGCCGTTTGACAGCGCTTTATATAGCCAGCTGTCAAACGGCATCAACCAATCATGTTGATGTCCATGCTCCCACCAGGAACGCGGACCAGAGGGAAAACTCCACATCGACGCAACAATTTGTATGGATCAAATTGTTGCAAGCAACCCACAGAATAGAAAGCTTCATAAAGAAATAGTGCAAATTGTCCTAGAGAATCAATAGAGGAATTGATTGATTACTAGACTTTCAACACTTACAATATCATTCCATAGTCTTAATAGGAAGCATCAATAGGAGTCTTGACACAGCGAGAGGTGGAGAAACTTGTGTGTGTTCAACATGGAAACTGCACTTGCATGCAGTGTGAAAAGTCAAATGTTATGAAGAATTTCCTCTCATCACTTTCTAAATTTTATATGTGTATTTCTGCAACGATGTAGTCTATGATATTGTTCCAAGGTTGTACACCAAAAATTAGATTCCAGATTTGGAGGAGTATAAATTTAATATTGGAAGATAACATCTCAGCTATCACAGGAATAAAAACAAAGTCAAATGGGGAAGTAAGAAGGAAGATATTTTTAAAAAAGATTTCAGAAATAATATTCCCATTTTAAAAATAGCTCTATGTTCTCAGTAGAAGTTTTACACTGAGAACTTTTAAAAGAAAATTGCAGAATTTGAAAAAAAACATGCAGGTGAACCATATGGGAAACTGATAAAGCTTCCAGGAATTATTTCAGTGCAGTTTCATAAGTATCGTACCTCAGCCAATTAGCTTGCATACTCAAAACTTGCTGAGAAAGCACTTCATCAAGTGGATTGTTTTGAATTTCTTTTTTTAGCCTTGGATAATTTGGAAATATATACCATGTGAAGAGTATTAAGATTAATTTACAGCATCTACATGTTATAACAAATGAATAGAAGACCAGTTTTAAGCATCTAACAGCAATAACCTATGAATTTTTATTCAGAAGTAAGTAAAAGTGATCCACAGAACGTATTTCCACATTAGCATGACTCTGTGTTCTATATCTTAAATATAAATAATAAAACTACTAAAAAGGAATAAAACAGGAATAATGTTCATGTAAGATTGAAGCAACATGTTTAATAAAAGTCATGTAAATTTCAAGACCACAGAGATTTGGTTAGACTGCCCCAAAATTTGGAATCCACAATTAAAATAAACATTTTCAAATGTTTCATAGACAAGGAATAAAATCAAAGAATTAAATGATTATAACTTACTGTAAGGAATATGGGATTCTACTTTATGGAGCTGAAACAGAATAAGAGTAAGAGTGTTGCTTGTAGGCAGTAAAACCCTGACAAATTTGATATCCAAACAAACATTTTTTTAGGGGATGGGATTTCCTTCAAGTTATTATATACTCTGGAGACTGTCCCTGCAGTTTTCTTTCTTTTCTTTCTTTTTTGAGGAGGGAGGTATATGGCTTGTATTAAAACTTTTAGAAGGAAGATAAAAACTAATAAAAGCTACATAAAATACATAGTAAGAAAGAAAAAAAAAGCTAATAATGCAAGAAAAGGAAAAAATAAAATAAAAATAGAATTAAGATACAAAGAAGTGGCTTCCAACGTTCTCCACAGCAATTATAAGCACAATAATATCCAACCTCTCTAAAGTTACATCATGTTTCTCTTCTTTCTATAATCCAAGGGTGTCGTCACGGAATCATCACATGATGTATCATGACTTTCTCCCCTTTCACTAAACTAGGCTTGGGGATGGCCAGTGCATCACAGCCCACAGGTTGTTAGTTTGACAGTGCTGCTATAATCTATCCTATTTAATCATCAAAACCATAAATCACTAATACTTTTTTTTCACTTTTGCACACATAAAAATAGTGTTCTTGCAGTTTTCTTGACTTTGATTTTGGACTGCTATTGTCACCTTCCTGGGCCTAAATGAGAGGCAGAGGCCAAAGTCACCCACATGGCTTTGGGTCTAAGACAGAACTAGAACTCATGGCCTCCTGGTTTCTAGCCCAATGCTTCAATCACTTGCTCTAGTGTACACCAAACTTACATAAACTGAGTTATTAATTGGTGTAAAACAAAAGTACATCAACTAAGTTATTAATATCCTACTTTTTTCCCAGGATCCATCGTTCTGGCAAAAAGGAAAAAAAATCACACAAATAACACTATTTGTGATACTTATATTTGAGAAAATCAATAGGTGTTCCTTTTTTCTTATGGAGAAAATATTTCAGTGTTTTCTAATCAACCATTGTGCTGAGAAAGAAAAATCAAAAGAAAGTTGCTCTGTATAACTTGGAAGGTTCCAAGTAATCTCTTCTGATTGGCCAGAAAGGCCAGTAAAGGATTGGTTCATTAGGAACCAATCCAAGGAGCCGCTCAAAGGCAGCAAAGTTAAAAGAATGTCATTGGCTACAAGCCGGCAGGCAAGCCTCTATATAAAGGGCTGGCGCGGCTTGAGCCAATGTTCCGTTACTGTTTGCTGTTAACTAATAAACAGTTATTTGTTGGAACCCGGTCTACCGTGCGTCTTTTCTGGATGGAACAAAAGTCATTAATATTTTTTCAGTTTCTATCCCTCCAGCCTCTCATTGTCACCATAACTTGTGTTATATGAATCTTTGGTATATTGCTGTTTGGATAATTTGATCTGAAGTTGCATTTGCGCTAATCTGCTGTGCTTCAGAAATCCAGTCAAAGGCAGAAGGCTGCAATTGCAGTGGAAGAATGCAATAAAGAACAGACTGTAAAAAAGAGACATAAATCCCACAAAAATGTTACTGTAAGTCCAATTGCAGAATCAGGTTGATCTCTTGAGTGTCTTTCACTAAACCTACAGTTTTTTAATAATTCCTGAGATCTGTATGTAGCTTTCAAGGCCAACAGTTTTCAAAGGATGAGATTCAGAACTCTTTTCTAGTCAATAGATCAAACAATTTTTTCTTTGACCTAACTTGTTTTGCTTTGTCTTCTTTATGAGAAGAGCAATGTGATCTCTGCACACTCCAGCAAATACAATTTGTCTGCTTTGACTCAAGTCTTAGTATTGATGCCATTCTAGGTGTGACATTGCACTCCTGTATTTCCATGATATCCTTTTCCTTTGGCAACAAAGTCATTCCCCCTCCCCCCCAGTTTTCCCGTAACACAGCTTAAATTTAGGGCCACCTGTTCATAGTGATGAGGATTAGTAAATTGTGGAGATATTATAAAAAGTCAGTGGTCTCTTCAATTAATCCTGAGAGTTATACCAAACAAACGAGTCTCACACTTGTTTAAACTAATTCAACATCACAAAAATATCAGGTTAAGAAAATTATCCTAACTTCTTCCAGAAAAAAGAGTTATAGAGTTAAAAACAGCTGTTATTTTGTATTCCCTCCTGGAATTGTGGTTGTCACTGAATATTTCTCACTAATGGTTAACAGCTAGAGGGAGTGCCCCTCTCCCCGAAACCCATTTATTGCAGATATGGCTCCTTTAAGAAGTTACAACCAACAAATAAGTCAAACAAAAAAGTCAAATTAATTCCCAGCTCCTCTGATACTTCTGTTCTGAAAACATTAACACGTTTCCAAATTAGTTGTACCTAAGTAACACTCTGGTACAAGTAGTCCTCACAACAGTTCATTTTAGTGACTATTCAAAGTTACATCACTGAAAAAAGTGACATGACCATTTTTCACACTACAACCATTGGCAGCATCCCCATGGTCACATGATCAAAATTCAGACACTTGGCAACTGACTCATATTTATGACAGTTGCAATCTCCCAGGATCAGGTGATCCCCTTTTGCAACCTTCTTGACAAGCAAAGTCAATGGGGAAGCCTGATTCACTTAAAAACCATGTCACTAACTTAACAACTGCAGCCATTCATTTATTAGCTGTATCAAGAAAGTTTGTAAAATAGGGCAAAAGACACTGAACAAACATCTTTCTTAACAAGATAAACGTTAGGCTCAATTGTAGTCTTAAGTCGAGGACTATCTGCATAGGATTCCTAAACTTTTTGGACTCACATCTCCAATAATCTTAATGTGCATATCTCCCCTAAAAATCCAATCACCCCAATGAATAAAACAATACAATGAAACTTTATTTTGAATAAAGACATAAAAAAATAGGCGCAACATTTATACCTTCGCCATCACAAATAACTCTCTTGAAACCAGTATTTTGAGAAAGGTGGATTTATTGTAACAAAGTTGAACTAAAAGATTTTTCACACCTCCCATGGACTCTGTGTGCACTTCCCCAAGCGATGTAGACTTCAGCATTTGAGAAAGCCTATTCTAACAGCTCGATGTGAAAGAGACATCTGGTGTCTCTGTTTTTTTTCCAGTGGCTTTTTATCCTGGCTGTGTTTCCAAGCTATCATGGATGTGTTGCAGGTTATTTATACATGTTGCCCTTCCTTGTCTCCTTCTGGCTTTCTTTAGGTAGATTTGGACATCTGAAAGAAGATGGGGTTCTTTTTTGCCTACCCCATTAAAGACTACTTTTTTTTTCCAATATGTATTTTTGTTCCTTTAAACAATTTTCTTTTCCTTGGCTTGATTGCTGAGATGTACAGGGCACATTGAAAGGCTTTTTGGCACTCTGACAGCATTTGCCTTGATTGGCAGTGTTGTGGCTGATGCTGAACAGGTATTGTCAACATGGAGGATGGAAGAAAGGGATTTGAAAGAAGGCCAAGCATAGAGAAAGGCAGCCAGAATCAGTGGGAATTGCAAGTCTCTTTCTGTGAATCAGAGCTTGGCTAGCTGCCAGTTTTCATTTTTATCCTTTCCAACCCAATGGAATATTGGACATAAATTATGTAAAAGGCTCAAGATATTCTTGCCCATCTGTCCACCAGCAGGTTAACTCTGAGAAAACTGAACAGAACTGAATCAAATTTGGTATGGCAAGAGAGGCAGTGGATGAAAGACTGAGTTGGCAGAGGGGCTAGATCTGTCTAAGAGTGCAGGATCAGCATTTTAGCAAAAAAAAAAAAAAGTCAATGGATCTCTCCAGGACAGCCTATTGGACCACAGGTTGTAATGCTGTTGATGGCTGCATTCTAAGCCTCCTTCTCCTGTTCCTCCTGAGTAAACCCATTCGCAATGTGACTTGCAACACAAGTGGACTGGGAGAAACATACCTGAGTAGCAATAGCAATACCACTTAGACTTACATATTGTTTCATAGTGCTTTATGGCCTTCTCTAAATGGCTTACAGAGTCATTATATTACCTCCAACAAACTGGGTCTTCATTTTACCATACGTAAATATGGAACACTGAGTCAACCTTCAGCTGGTCAGCATTGAAATGCTGGCAGTTGGCAGAGTTAGCCTCAATATTGCATCCTCACCACTGTGCCACCATGGTTCTTCTGCAGTAAAGATACTGCAACTTGTTACTCAGGAAAAAAAAATCAACAGCCCTTTGTAGCCACTGCTAATAAATAAATAGGTTAGAAAAAACTCCAAAAGACGTTCTACCTGCTTTCCCTACCTTACTCCCCGACTCTTTCTTTTTCTTTCCCAAATCAACCTGCCTGACTCAGATAAAAAGAAAGGTGAGGAATAAAGCTTTGTCCATACTTTCCTGGAATAAAGGCTCATGAGAAAGAAACAGTTTGTAGTTGGGACATTATGCTTCTGGAACACTTATTTTAAATATATATTTTATTTATACATTTTTCTTTAGAATATATAAAACTACATGAGCAGTATGTTGTCTGGGTACAGTTATTGTTAAAAAATAATAAGAGTAATAACAACACTAATATTCATAACATTAATTATAATTGCATAATGATAATAATATTTGCTTACCCATACTAATAAACGTTCATATATAGTTGATCGTTCTCTAAAACTTTTGAATTTCTAACTTCTATTTCTGTAAACTACCCTGTTCTCCAGAACAATGAGTTTTGACCCAGTGGGTAATGCCCACTGCCCGAAGGACTCCAGGCAAGAGCTAATAGCTAAACAGCTTAAGAACATGGCAAGAAAAATTAAAATTTTACATGATGGCCTAGAGGCCCATGTGATGGGCAGTCATACAAATACACACACACACGCACTATACATATATATATTTTCTTAGGCTTTCGCGGGTACTTACATGTGTGCTGTTTAGCTTCCTTCGGGTATTATCCCACGTCATTGTAGTTCTGTTAAAGTTGTAGCAACGTTTCAGCAGAATCTCATCTGCCATCCTCAGGCTTCTGTATAGAGTTAGTTCCTGGTTTCAAATTTGAGGCTAGTCCATTCTGATTGGCTGGGAGCCTGGATCTGTGTTTATTGGACTTGGAGTTTGATTGATTGGTGTTTCTGGTTTCTTCTGTCTGTTTTGTGGCTTTGATTGGCTGGCAACAGTC
>BLBF01000016.1:35658558-35755964 GCA_015471245.1 Laticauda colubrina | reverse complement strand
CAGCAGAATCTCATCTGCCATCCTCAGGCTTCTGTATAGAGTTAGTTCCTGGTTTCAAATTTGAGGCTAGTCCATTCTGATTGGCTGGGAGCCTGGATCTGTGTTTATTGGACTTGGAGTTTGATTGATTGGTGTTTCTGGTTTCTTCTGTCTGTTTTGTGGCTTTGATTGGCTGGCAACACTCTGTTCTTGTGTTGGAGGCTTTCAGTGCAGCTTGGCTCCGTGTGAAGGGACGGCTGCTCTTCATTAGCAAGTTGCTATTCATTAGCAAGCTGGGTTTCACCTGGGTGCCTGGTGGGGAGGTGTTTGGGTTGGAGCTATCAGAGGGAGTCTATTTTTGCCCAGGTGTTTGCCTGGCTTGTGGCATGGAGATCTTTCTATTTGAGAGTGCAGTCTTCCAAATGATTGACAGCATATATATATATGCTGTTCAGCTTCCTTCGGGTATTATCCCACGTCATTGTAGTGCTTTCAAAGTTTTAGCAACGTTTCAGCAGAATCTCATCTGCCATCATCAGGCTGATGATGAAGAAGCCTGATGATGGCAGATGAGATTCTGCTGAAACGTTGCTACAACTTTGAAAGCACTACAATGACGTGGGATAATACCCGAAGGAAGCTGAACAGCACACATGTAAGTACCCGCGAAAGCTTTAAAAAACATATATATATATATATATGGATCTTTGGTTATTCGGATTTTCTCCTGCGTAGAATTGGAAGTATCGGGGCAACGTTTCGATGAAGTCTCATTCATCATCTTCAGGCTTGTTTCATCAGCTCTGTGCTTCTCAGAGTAATGTGAACTTGCAGCTGCTTCTTCCTTTTAACTGCTAGTGGGGTGTGACTTGATTGGTTGGGGGTTTGGCTGTGTTCTGATTGGTAGGTGGGTTGGCTGTGTTCTGATTGGCTGGGGGTGTGTTCTGTTTAGGTGGGGGCTTGGTTGTGCTCAGGTTAGTCTTAGTTGCTGGGGGATTTGAGCTGGTGAGCTGTGATCCTATTGTTTGGGTTCGTGTTCGTGGTCGTGCCACATCTTCATGGTGGGTGTGAGTCTTTTTTCAATGTGGAAATGTGGTGGTAGCATTTTGTGTGGCATTCGTGGGTGTGGGTCTGGTGTCATTCTTCATGTTAGGTACTCATTTATTAATGAGGGCAGGTTTCCAAATGGTTGGTAGGCGGGAGGTATCATCTCGTTTATTCATGCTGTGTGGGCGTTTTTCTATCTCTATGGCTTCTCTGATTATTCTGTTGTTGAAATGTTCAGTTTTGGCAATAGTTCTGTGATTTTTAAAGTCAATTTCATATCCTGTGGCTTTGAGGTGTTGGACCAGGGAAGAGGTCAGTTCTTCTTTTTTGATTGTGTTCTTGTGTTCTTCAATGCGTGCACAAATTCTTCTCTTAGTTTGTCCTATGTATGTGGTGGGGCAGGCAGTGCAAGGGATTTCGTATACTCCTTGGTTTTCTAACTCGATTTTGTCATTAGGGTTTCTTAGGATGGTGGATATTTTTCTATTTGTGCAGAATGCTGATTTTTTCTGTAGTGCCTTTTATATATGGGAGGAGGGCTTTGCCATTCTCTTGTTCTCTGTCTTGGCTTTTGGTTGGGGATTCTTTTTGGATTAGGTGGGTAATCTTTTTTTTTTTTGAATCCATTGGCTTCAAGTACATTAGTGAGAGGGTGTAGTTCGGTTTTTAAGTGTTGTTCGTTGGCTAAGCATTTTGTTCTGGAGATGAGTGTCTCGGCTATGAAATTGATCTGTGCTGGCTGGTGGTGTGAAAGTGCATGTAGATAGCGATTTGCGGTGTGTCCTAGGGAGCCATTGGATTTTTTGTACACAAAGACATCTAGGAAAGGAAGTTGATTGTTGGCTTCTGTTTCCATGGTGAATTCCTAGTACACACCATCTACCAGAAAAAAACACATACAAACCTCTATCTATCTATCTATCTATCTATCTATCTATCTATCGATCTATCTATCTATCTATCTATCTATCTATCTATCTATCTATCTATGTTTTTTTAAGCTTTCGCGGGTACTTACATGTGTGCTGTTCAGCTTTGATTGGTTATTTTCCCACATCATCATAGTTGTGCTTTTAAAGCCCATGTCACACTGCACCAACGGATGGAAAGAGGATGTAAAATGGAGAGAAACACTTGCCATCCGTTGGTTAACACGATGCATCCGTTCTTTACTCACTGCGTCCGTTTTTCTTCCTCTCTATCCGTCCAGCATCCGTCGACTGAGGTTCCATCTGCTCAAAAAGTTTTGAGCTGCTCAAAACTTTTTGAACAAAAAATGTATCCAATGCATCCATTCTGCATCCGCGACGCATACGGGGAACATCCATTCTGCATCCGTCGTCATCCGTTACACATCTGCTATATCTGCTAGGCATCCGCTGCGCATCCGCGCAACTCAAATCCGCTCCTGTAGAAAGCAGACACAGGGAGGAAGCGGAACGGATGCGGAACGGACGCGCAGCATTAGTAGCACCGACGGAGAAAGGATGAAAGCGGATGCAGCTCGCAAAGAAAGCTTTTAAAATGGAAAAAACGTTCGCAGAGGGGACCTATCTCAGATATTAAGGATGTCTAGAGGATGCCTAGAGGATGCAAAAAGACACATGGGGAAAACCTATATTGCCTATAAAAAGGGGGAGCAATTCACCTGGTTCTCACTTTCAGTCCAGCAGCCCTGCTATGCAGACCTCTGCAGCCTTCATCTGCCTCTTGCTCTTTCAGAGCATCCATTGGTGTCCTCCATGGATCGTAACACTGTCCTTTTGGTAGCCAACATCATTCTGCAACAGTGCGAAGCCATCTACAGGCTCTTTCAACTGTTCTACGGGAAGAAAAGGAGGCAGCCAAGAGGCGTCTGGGTCCGAAGATGAATCGGGAGAAGAGCAGAGTATGGAGTGTACAACAAGCTGATGTTGGAGCTGAGGAATGAAGACCCTCGTGCATTCCAGAACTTCATGAGGATGCTTCCAGCCATGTTTGACGAAGTTGTGGAGCGGCTGACACCCAGGTTGACCAAGCAGAGCACCAACGTCTGGCCCAGCCTGGAACCTGGACTCAAGGTGGCACTGACTCTGCACCACCTGACCTCAGGGACCACCTACAGGAGCATGCAGTACGGCTTGAGGGTGCCACAAAACACCATCAGCATTGTGATCAGAGAAGTGGTGCGGGCCATCATCAAAGAATACCTGGAGGAGTTCCTCCAGTGCCCCTCCACTGAAGAAGGCTGGAAGAAAGTTGCAGAGCAGTGGTATCAGAAGTGGAACTTCCCCCACACCATTGGAGCCATCGATGGCAAGCACGTGGCCTGCAAAGCGCCAGCCAAATCGGGGTCCAATTATTTCAACTACAAGGGCTTCTTCAGCATCATCCTCTTCGCCATGGTTGATGCTGACTACAGGTTCATGTACATCGATGCTTCAGGCAATGGGTCAGCTTCAGATGCCCAGGTATACAATGCCAGTGACCTCAAGGAGGGGCTGGAACGCAACCTCATCATGGGCTTCCCAGATCCAGACCCCCTTCCCAACGACACGCAAGATGTGCCCTACTTCATCGTGGGGGATGACGCCTTTTCTCTCAGAACCTACCTCATGAACCCCTACACTTCCAGACTCCTCACCCGTGAAGAGAGGATCTTCAACTACAGGCTGTCCAGGGCAAGGCGGGTTGTGTAGAATGCCTTTGGCATCCTGGCCAACAGGTTCCAGGTACTTCTCACCACCATGCAGCATCGCCCAGGGACCCTGAGGAACTTCGAGAAAGCTTGCTGCATCCTGCACAATCTCATGCACACCCGCTACCCAGACTTGCAGAACAGGCTCGTGGAGCTCCAACAATGCAAATGGGACATGGAGCCTGGGGAATGGAGGCAAGGGCGAAACCTGATATACACTGAGGATGTGCAAGGCCCGAACAGAGCCTCACGTGAAGGGAAGAATCAGCGCAACCTCCTGAAAGACTGCTGCAACTCCCCAGCTGGAGCAGTGGAGTGGCAAGACAGGATTATAGATGATTAATGGGTGCTTCCTTCAGCCTTTCTCATCAAACTGATGAGATTGGGCCATGTATGTTGGGTGGGCCTACAATGAACAGGGCATTTAATAAAGAGTTGTGTTTATGTTGAAATGTGTTGATCAATGAATAAATTGTTATTGATAATAAAGGGCCATATGTGTGGCATCTGGGAGGGTGGACCATACAGTCCCACTATGCTTGCACTGGAGGTTCATCAGGCAAGTTCTCTGTCAAGGCATGCTCCACAGACACCTGCCTGGAGACAGGAGCTGACTCTCGGCCGGAGGAGGACTGGCTCTCAGCAGGTTGCCTGAGAGAGAGGGTTGTGAGAGGGGCTGCTCCTCGGTGGCAGATCTCACCCTCCAGGAAGCTGCACTTGGCCATCACGTAGGTCTCTCTATCCGTCAGCTTGACTGCGGCCTGGCCAGATTTCTTGAGGTGCAGCTTCCCGTACCAGGTGTGCATGTGCTTCCACCAGCCGAGGAGCACCTCTGAAGTGTAGCCCAGGCTCTCCGCCTTCTCTCTCCAAGCAGCCTGCTTCCTTTTGGTGTCCCTATAGATCCTGTGTCCCTTCGCCATAGATAGTCATTCTCTCTCAGCCACTCCAGCACCTCATCCTCATGTTCCTCCTCGATGTTGTATTGCCTCCTCTCCCGTTCTCACGTCTGCCTCTTCCTCTTTTTGGCAGGACCACATGGGTCCTCATCAGAGGGGCTTCCAGGTTGTTGGGGCTGCTCCTCCACACCACCACCACCAGCAGCAGCAGCAGGACCACCACCACCACCAGCAGCAGCACCACCAGCACCAGCAGGACCAGGATCTTCATCAGCAGAGTAAGCACCAGCAGCACCAGCATCACCAGCAGGACCAGGATCAGCAACAGCAGAGTAAGCACCAGCAGCGCCAGCAGCACCAGCAGCACCAGGATCAGCAGCAGCAGAGTAAGCACCAGCAGCGCCAGCAGCACCAGCAACGCCAGCAGGACTAGGAGTACGAGCAGGACCAGCAGGACCAGGAGCACCAACAGGGCCAGGAGCACGAGCAGGACCAAGAACATGAGCAGGTCCAGGAGCACCAGCCGGACCAGCAGAATGAGGAGCAGCTTTAGCAGAGTAAGCACCAGCAGAAGCACCACCGCCAGAAGCAGCATCAGCAGAGTAAGCACCAGCAGAAGCACCACCACCAGAAGCAGCAGCATCAGCTCCTCCAGAAGCAGCAGAAGCCCCAGCCCCAGAAGAGCGAGCCCGTGCTGCAGAAGCCCCAGCAGAAGCAGAGTGAGGGCCAGGGGGTGGGAGGGTGGCCCTGTCCCTCTTGCCAGGGCTGGCAGCAGATGGCTGAGGCTTTCTCTTCTTCCCCATGGTTGTGGGGTTGCTGGTTGGCAGGCAGGCAGGCAGGCAGGCAGGCAGGCAGCAAGGCTTGCAGGCAGCAAGGCTGGAAGCAAGGCTGGCAGGCAGGCAGGCAGGCTGGCAGGCTGGCTGGCAGGCAGGCTGGCAGGCAGTCGATGTGTCTGGAAGCAGGTCTTTCCTCTGAATGTTGACCTGCTTGGGAGCTGCGTCCCTTTATATCCATGGGGCTGACGCAATGCACCCTCCCCGCATGTGCAGTGAATGCTAGGCATCTGCTAGGCATCCGCTGGGCATCCGCTAGGCTTCCGCTGTGCATCCGCTTCATCCTCTCGGCGTCCGCTCTGCATCCGCTCTTTCCATTCTGCGTCTGTTTTGCTGTGCTCCCCCGGAAGCCTTGCGGATGTGCCATCCGCTCTCATCCACTTCCATCTGCTAGGCTTCCATGGAGCATCCGCTTTCCATCCTCGCTGCATCCTCCCCCCGTCCATTCCTTTCCATGTTGTCCGCTCTGGTTATGCAAATTTTTGCCCCTTTTGAGAGCGGATAAGAACAGATGGAACATTTTTCTTGTCAGCTGTGTCCTTTTTACAAATGTTTTGCATCCGTCGGCCAGTGTGACAGGGCCTTAAAGTTGTGGCAACGTTTCGGCAGAATCTCATCTGCCATCATCCGGCTTCTGTATTGTGTTCATCTGTGAGTCATGATGGCAGATGAGATTCTGTCAAAATGTTGCTACAACTTTAAAAGCACAACTATAATGATGTGGGGAAATACCAAACAAAGCTGAATACCATACACAAGAATACCCATGAAAACTTAAGAAAACAAATATATACATATGCATATACATATACATAGATACATAGATACATAGATACATACATACATACATACATATATACATATAAAATAAAAGGCATGATTGCTTGGAAGAACTTTTCATAAAAAAACAAAACTGTCATAAAATGCTATGGTCACAGCTTTCAATTGAATGTTGTATTCAGGAATAATGATGATTTGGTGGCATTATTCCAATAGCTCACTTTTTTCTTTTGCAGCCACAATACCCACAGTTCACAGCACATGGTGAAAAGACTGAAGTTTTCTCTTTTTTTTCTCTTCCTTTATGGAACTAAAGGAATTTTTTTAAAAATTCAGGAGCTGACATTGTTCAGGACATGGAGACTGATTGATGGTTTTTCTATTTGTCTTTCATTGGCTGGAGGAAACACTGATTGGCTCGTAGTTCTTCCTGCTTATTCCAAGGTCAGCAGGCATGAAGGCAATCATATAGTCAGCTTCAAAATGCTGTGGAAGAAATGTAAACAGTGCTGTAAAAGTGCCATCATTTTCACAGAAAATCCTCTGAATAGTTCTAACCGTAGTCATTTTGCTAGCAGATTCTTTTCTAATTGGAAGTTTATAAGCTATTTATTTTAATATATGGCTTTCTGAATATATTTTCCAAATGCTTGCCCTCAGACATATGGTTTTCTTCAGTGGCTGTTCAGAGGTGGTATTCAGCAGGTTCTGACCAGTTCTGGAGATCCAGTAGTGGAAAATTTGAGTAGTTTGGAGAACTGGCAAATCCTGCCTCTAATTGGCCCCACCCCATCTACTCTCAGCCTCCTGAGTTCAAGGTGATTGGCTGGGTCTTCTTTTGTTGCCCTGCACAGGAGAACAGAACTGGAAAGCAGGTTAGTGGGGTGGGGAGGGAATGGGGATTTTGCAGTATTCTTTCCATGCCATGTTCATCAAGCCACTCTCATAGGACCGGTAGTAAAAAAATTTGAATCCCACCACTGTGGCTGTTGATGAATATGGTAGCCTTGTATAAACACCTCCCATTTAGTGAGATTTTCATCTTGCAAATCTGGTTTAAGGTGCAGGTTTACTTATTCCAATATCTGCCTGCTTTATGTGCAGAATTAATTCAAATAACCCAGTTACATCCAGACATAATAGAATACAGAGTTGGAAGGGACCTTGGAAGTCTAGTCCAACCCAATGCTCAAGCAGGAGATCTTTTACTATTCCAGACAAATGGTTGTCCGGTTTCTTCTTAAAAACTTCCAGTGATGGAGTATCCACAACTGCTGAAGGCAAGCCATTCCCACTGGTTAATTGTTCTCACTACTGGCAAATTTCTCCTTAGTTCTAAGCTGCTTCTCTCCTTGTTTAGTTTCCATCCATTGTTTCTTGTCTTGCCTTCTTGTGCTTTGGGAAATGAGTGGATCTCCTCTTCTTTGTAGCTGTCCTTCAAATATTACAACATGTGATACTTAGTCCCATGCATCAGAGGAAGCAATGTGAATGTTTTCTTCAGAATGGGAACTTAACCTGAACAAAAACTAATAAACAGTTATTTGTTATCTTTGATGGAAAAGTTATCACCAAAAAATGGAATATGTAGATAAACTCTACCTCCTAGTTAGATACATCATATCTAGAAGAGAATTGGAGTGCGCTTGCAAAATTTTTGGTTTATCTGCCAGTTTCTCTATTCATGGATAGTATCTTACCTCAAACAGCTCTTCTGTATCATATTGTATATTGAGATGTTTTGTTTTGTTCTTGATGCATTCTTTTCTCTGGGGAACGAGGGACAACTAGTTCCCTTTGGCTCATTTACTCCATTGAGTTTATGTAGCCCCACAATTATTGACATGTTTTCTTCTGTTGATGACAGGATTACAACTGATTATTTATTTATTTTTTGCTTGCTTTGTTGATTACCTCACCTCCAGGAATAGCTGCTGATTTGTCTCCCTAAAGTTTAGTGAATTTATTTTTCTACAAACATTTCAACTTCTTTTCTCACTTGGGCTATGTACAGGAACTCTCCAATTGGTCTGTCTGTCTGTCTGTCTGTCATCTCTCTCTCTCTGTCTCTCTGTCTCTCTCTCTCTCACACACACACATTCAGTAAGTACTTCAATTTTCTGTTCCCAAGCTCTTCTCCACGGATGTGTAGGCACTATCACTGCCTCGGGCGGCCTCTCCCACTGGCCCCTTTGGGGTAGGGCTGGAGGGACTTGGGAAGGAAGCCAAGCTCAGGTCTGCCTGGCTCTTTTGCTTGGTAGGCGGGCGCGCACCTGTGGCTTGCTTTCCTGACTCTGCCCAGCCCACCTGGCTCTGGCACAGCCCTGGCGGGATGAGCGAAGGGCCCAGTGGGGAGGTGCTCACTGCCTTGGTGAGAGCTCCACTGCCAGGCAGGAAGGCCCACCTGTCAGCTGTGCTGGGCACCCTAGGTGAAGCTCTTCACATTCTGCCGGGCACCAGGCAGGGATGGCAGCTGGGTGCTTCTCCCGGGGTGGGCTGATCCTGCACTGCAACCCCGGGAGATTTACCTCCCCACATGGGGTTGGGCTGCTCTCTTGGGCAGGGAAGGCTTTGTCATAGTAGGGCTTTTTAAAACAATGGGCTTTGCATTTGAATGATTCCCAGGAAGGTGGTGACAGGAGTGCCTGAAGCCGAGTGTCTCCACTGGGCTCCAGTTGCAGGGAGGAGCCCTGGCCGGCCCCACGTGGCTGTACCATATGCTGTGTGGCTGCGCCAAATGCCACAGCATTGGTCTAAATGCCACGGCAGCACGGGGAGAAGGGAAAGCAATGGTGGCGGAAGGTCTCCCAATATGAAGTGCCCCACCAACACTGAGGTCAACATCCAAGCTGTCACTGCCCACCCACCCGAAGATGCAACAGGGGGGAAATTAAGTCATCCCCGAAAATACGGCCTAGCCATTTTTGGGGGGGTCAAGAAAAAAAATAAAGCCCGGCCTTATTTTGTGAGAAACATAGGATTCAGAACAGGAAAAAATATATAGAATCCTACAGAAAAAAATTGCATACAACAGAATGGTTGCCAAAAAAATAAGAACGAAGAAGTATTGTACACTGTTTATATAAAGAAAAAAGTTATTATTGTAAATAATGTAATAGAGGTATTAAAATAGATATAAAAATGGAACATTTTTGCTGGAAAATAAAAATTGCCCAGAAAGTGAAAGAAGAAGTTTAAACATGTTTAAACATCTAGTGTTCAGGACTCCTTAAATTTTTTTAATTAACTTCTCTTTCTTGACTACCTTTTGTCTTTCATGTAGGAGGAAAAAAGGTCTGTTCCTGATATTTGATGGCTTCAGAAAGTTTTCAGATTGTACTCAAGGATATTTTATTGAATATGGCTAACTCTCTCCACAGCCAGCCAGGAATTTGATCCTAATGGTGCTCAAGGTTGACTTAGCCTTCCTTCCTTCTGAGGTCGGTTCAAAAAAAGAACCCAGATATTGAGGGCAATATGCTGTCATTTTAAACTGACCAGAGAGTGCTGTAAAACACTACTGGACAATATATAAGTGTAAGTACTAATGCTAGGAGTACCTCCAAGTGGTATCTCTCTGACAGCTGATACCAGCCATTTGACTTTCTGAGGTACTGTGGGAAATTAAGTAGGTGAAGATGTATCTGAGGCTATCCTGGCAGAAAAAAAGTAAATAAATATGATCAGACCAGTTCAGGCCTACTCTGTAACAGTAAAGCCAGCAAAGCAGAATTATCTTTCTTCCCTTAATTGTATTGAGAGAAATTGGGCAACAAATCTCCTGAACCCTTTTATAAAATAACAGGAATAAATTTGTATCAGTCAGCAGGAATTGCATAGCAGTTGTCCAAATGAATTCAGAGATGATGGCATGAACATGTAGTTTGATATAAATAAATATATTTAACATCTATATTTACATCCATTAAGATAGCCAGGCAAAGAAGAGCATCATGAGGTAAAGCCCATGTCCCACTGCACCAAGGGATGCAAAGAGGATGTAAAACGGACAAAAAAGCTTGCCATCCATTGGAAAACACAATGCATCCGTTGTGTACTCACTGCATACGCGTTTCATACGCTCTATCCGTTGAGAATCTGTCTACTGAGATTTCATCCGTGCAAGAAGTTTTGAGCTGCACAAAACTTTTTGAACAGATGAACTTTCCGCCGCGTACAATATACATCCGTGACACATATGGGCAACAAACGTTCTACGTCCGTTGTCATCCATTAAATGTTCGTTGTATCCTCTCGGCATCCTCTGGACATCCTCGCAACTCACATCTGCTGCAGCTGAAAGCGGAAAGAGGGATGAAGCGAAAGGTACACGGAACGTCCACACAGCGTTAGTAGCACGGAAATAGAAAGGATGTAAGCGGATGCATATCGTATATAAAGCATTAAAACGGACAAAACATTTGTATATGGGATGTATCTCGGATATTTAGGATGTCTGGAGTATGCCTAGGGTATGTGGAAGGACACCTAGCGGAAAACCGATATTTCCTATATAAAGGGGGAGGAAATCATCTGGACCTCAGTATGAGTCCCACAGCCGTGGTGTACAGACCTCTTCACCCTTGGTCTTGCTCTTCAACATCATCCATTGATCTCCACCATGGATCATAACACAGTCCTTATGGTAGCTCAGATCATTCAACACTAGAACCAAGCCCTGTTCAGACTGTTTCACCTTTTATATGCAAGGAGAAGAAGGACACGTCCAAGAGCTGTCTGGGTCCGACAATGGATCAGGAGAAGAGTGGAGTTTGGACTGTGTGACAAGTTGATGGTGGAGCTGAGGAATGAAGACACTCGTGCATTCCAGCACTTCATGAGGATGCCACCAGCCATGTTTGATGAACTTGTACGGCATCTGAGACCCAGGTTGACCAAGCCAAGCACCAACTTCCATCCCAACCTGGACCCTGGACTGAAGGTGGCACTGACTCTGCGCCACCTGGCCTCTGGAACCACTACAGAAACATGCAGTATGCCTGGAGGGTGCCACACAACACCATCAGCAAAGTGGTCAGAGAAGTGGTGCAGGCCATCATCGAAGAATATGTGGAGGAGCTCCTCCAGTGTCCCACCACTGAAGAAGGCTGGAGGAAAGTTGCAGAAGAGTGGTATCAGAGGTGGAACTTTCCCCACACTGTTGGAGCCATAGATGGGAAGCACGTGGCCTGCAAAGCTCCAGCCAACTCAGGGTCCTCTTATTACAACTACAAGGGCTTCTTCAGCATCATCCTCTTTGCCATGGTTGTATGCTGACTACAAGTTCATGTACATCAATGCTTCAGGCAACGGGTCAGCTTCAGATAACCAGGTATACAACACCAGTGACCTCAAAGATGGCTGGAACGCAACCCCATCATGGGTTTTCCAGATCCAGACCCCCTACCCAATGACACACAAGATGTGCCCTACTTCATCGTGGGTGATGACGCCTTCTCCCTCAGAACCTACCTCATGAAGCCCTACACTTCAAGATACCTCATGCATCCACTACGCATCCGCTATGCATCCTATAGGCATCCGTGATGCATCCGCGTCATCCGCTATGCATCCGCTCCTTCCGCTATGAGTCCGCTTTGCAATTCTCCCCCGGAAGCCCTTCGGATGTGTCATCTGCTTCCATCTTCTGTCATCCGCTAGGCTTCCTACGAACATCCGTTTAACATCCTCGCTACGTACTACCCCCATCCATTCCTTTCCGTTGTTTTCTGTTCTGTTTATACAAATTTGGGGCACTTTTTGGAGCGGATAACAACGGATGGAGCCACCCCTGAAATTTTGCTCGTCCGCTGTGTCCTTTTTGCATATGTTTTGCATCCGTCGGCCAGTGGGACCTGGCCTTTAAGAAAATAAAATAAAAGGGGGGGAAAGGGAAACTCCCCCTTCACACCCACTGCAACCAATCACAGTGCAAATTGCCTCATTCAGGAGCCAGCTGTCTTCAAGCAATATAACTGTGTGTTCTGATTCACAGCACAACTCCGCTTCTCCAGCTACTAAATTTTTAATTAGGCCACCATTTAGAATGTCCTGAACCCTTTTAATGGAACAATGGGATGAAGCAGGGGGAAAAAAGATATATATTGCAATCACTTGGTCCAACATTTCTCAGATAAAATCCCTCACATTTGCTCCAATTTGAAGCCAGATATGTGGCATTTGTGGCTTATAATATTGTCTGTGAAGTTTTTGAGCTAATGGATCTTGAAGTAGACCAAATTTTCTCTGGCAGTGACCTTAGTTCTGTCCTATGTATTGTGGATTCTTGCCTTATCTGTCTGGGAATAAAAGTTAGAGTAGGGACCAAGAGTTGGATTCATAGATCATCAATACTTTTTAGAAGAGAAGTTTTCTTTATGGAATGGCTATGCAATCTGTTTGATGTTGACTGAATATTACCAGATGATGGAATTAATGCTGTTATTCCATTATATTTAGAGAAAGGTACCAAATTGGAGACACGATTGATCTCTTTTTTGTGCCCAGGAAACAGTAAGGCAGAACAAAAAGGTTATAAAAAGTGACATGTTTGGGAAATATGATATGGTTTTATGTCAAACAGACTACATAGACTACATGCTACAAAGACTAGATTTTTGTTCTTCAGTAGGTCATTGAGGAATGTATGAATGTAATGGGGGTGGGGGATGGGGGGGGTGTCAAAAGATTGCTTATTTATTACTTTGAAAAACTATGTGGTAAATTAAATAGACATGAACTATGGAATATTTCAAGTAAATGTGGAGTTAAAAGTTGATTTCTTGATGTAGTATTAGCAATGCATGATAAAAGTAAAAATGGGTGAAGAAACCAAATACTATTAGCAAATATTAGTAAATATTGAATTAACTATCAGCAAATAGTTTAACATTGAGCACAGAGTAAGACAAGGATAGGGTGATATTCCTTTAGCTGTTTAATATATTTATAGACACATGTACAAAGAATGTTTCTGGTAACAGAGATGTGTTGCTGAATGTTTGCAGATTATGTTCTGTTTTGTCATGGAATCTGAACAATTTACAGTACACAAGTTAGATGGATTTTATAATGCAACAAATGTAGAACTAAGAATTAATTCATTAAAGATTAAAGAAGATGTGTTTCGCACAGAAACTGGAATGAAAGATTGCAACTTACAAATAAATGGAAATAAACCAGTGCAAGTACATTAAGTTGAAAACCTTGGTTCAATTTTAGAGAAAGGAATCATAAGTTTTTCCTAATGCTTGTAGAACTGTAGTGAACGCTATGTGATCTAGTGTAAGAAATGAAGGTTTCTCAGATGAAAGGGAAAATGTGTACAATAACATTTTGCTATATGGAAGTGATAGTCAACTACCATAAAACATGAATGAACAGTGGAGTGCTTAAAAGTGTTGTGTGATAAAACAAAGAGAGAAAGAGAAGTCAAAGTGTTGAATTGATGTGGATTAAATGCAACAATATATCTCCACTGTGAAAAGAGTGAATGAGCCAAGATATAGAAGACTGAGAAAATCATGATAGGATAGAGTTAACACCAAAAGAGATAAAAAGGGAAGGTGTAAATCAGTGCATGCACATGGGACAATATCTTTGGTTCACAAAAACACCAAAACACAGAGAGTTTCTTTTTGTTGAATTACTACCTTTCACATTTTTCTGCAGTCTGCATAATATTGAGCACACTAAACGTGAATAGCATCAGCGGTGGTATTCGGTAGGTTCTGACCAGTTCTGGAGAACTGGTTGTGTAAATTTTGAGTGGTTCAGAGAACTGGCAGACAGCACCTCAGATTGGCCCCGCGCCATCTATTCTCTGCCTCCTGGGTACCAGCTGATTGGCTGGGTCTTCTTTTGTTGCCCTGCACAGGAGAACAGAGCTGGAAAGCAGGTTAATGGGGTGGGGAGGGAATGGAATTTTGCAGTATCCTCCCCTGCCACGCTCACCAAGCCATGCCCACAGAACCAGTAGTAATTTTTTTTGAATCTGGCCACTAAATCTATGTGTGAAAACTCTTATTTTTTTGGGGGGGGGGGGTGATCTATAATATTCTTTGAAATGCATAGTTCTTCAAAATCCTTCGTAATCTATACAAATCATTTCCCAGTGTAATCTTTCACCTTTTAACTTTCAGTTAGATAACTGGTACATAAGCTTCTACTTATATCTGTGTGACATATACGAAATTCCATTGGACAAATTGCTTCTGTGATAGACAGATACAATATCTTTAGTAACATGAGCACTCAAGCATTTAAATCTGTATAAATGCAACGCCTCTCAAGTAAACAGGTTTTTATGCAAGAAAAAAAATTATGTGACATAAATGGAAGAAGCAGATCCTATTGTACAGAATATAAAAACTCTATGAATATGATAATATTTTAAAAAGACAAAGAAAGATGTCTTCAAACATATCAAAACCTTATCCTTCTTTTAACAATGCTTATTTATTAAACAATAAAATTTTAAAGGCGTTTCTGAATTCAGTCCACAGGGAAAAAAATGATCTCAACTGTGATATATGAAATTTGTCTGAAAATCAGTACAATGCTCTGCACACTTGAAAGTGGATTTTCAAAGCTTCATGTACTGTCCTTTTTGCAATTTTCACTGTTTGCAAGTATTAAAAAAATATTTCAAAATTCAGGTCACTTTGCCCTCCCTCTGAACTAGCTCTACTGCCTTTTCTTTGTCACATAATCAGATATGATTGGCTAAATTGCATCAAATGGTGCATGGCAAATTTGTGGATGGATTTATCTATACTCTACCTCCCGGAGCTTTTTTTTTGCAGCAATTACACAAAGGTTTGTTTAACAATTACTCATGTTATTGTTTCTACTACATTTGCTATCTTGTAACTAATGTTTGTGGGCCTTCTCTCTTTTTTTCATTCTTGGATTATCCAATATTCCTTTTCACTTGCCTTCAAAGCAACATATTCTTTCAAGCATGCAGCCACTTTACTTGAATTTTTAATGGTACTTCTCTTTAGCTTTCAATTTAAAAAAATATCGCTTTTCCTTGTAAATGTAATAGATCATTAATTTTTGTTGCTTGATTCATTTTCCTACAGCTCTTTACAACCCATGCTATTCCTGTGGCTGTTACCCAATGCATGACTTAGACATTGGATAATAGTAAAAATATTTGATGTAACAGTAAAATATTTGTTCAAACTTTGTTCTAATATAAATAAAAACATCATTCAAGAAAAACTATGTGAAAGAGAAATAGTTCAGTCCTATCATCTCACAACATTTCAGTTAAGCCCTTGTCACACAGCACCAACAGATGGAAAGAGGATGTAAGACAGAGAGAAACACTTGCCATCTGTTGGTGAACGCGATGCATCCGTTCTGTACTCACTGCATCCATTTTTCACACTCTCTATCTCTCCAGCATCCGTCTACTGACATTTCATCTGCTCAAAAAGTTTTGAGCTGCACAAAACTTTTTGAGCAGATGAAGTATCCAATGCGTCCGTTCCACATCCGCTACGCATATGGAGAACATCCGTTAGATGTCCATCGTCATCCGTTACACGTCCGCTATATCTGCTGGGCATCTGCTGCGCATCAGCGCAACTTGCATCTGCTCCAGCGGAAAACGGACACAGGGAGGAAGCGAAACAGACGTGGAAGGGACACACAGCTTTAGTAGTACGGATGTAGAAAGGATGAAAGCGGATGCAGCTTGCATACAAAGCATGAAAACAGAAAAAACATTTGTATAGGGGATGTATCTCCAATATTTAGGATGTCTGCAGGATGTCTAGAGGATGCAAAAGGACACCTAGCGGAAAACCTATATTTCCTATAAAAAGGGGGAGAAATCACCTGGATCTCACTTTCAGTCCAGCAGCCCTGCAGTGCAGACCTCTGCAGCCTTCATCTGGCTCTTGCTCTTCCACAGCATCCAGTCATCTCCACCATGTATCATCACACACTCCTTTTGATAGCCGCCATCATTTTACAACAGTGGGAAGCCATCTACAGGCTCTTTCACCTGTTCTACGTGTAGAAAAGGAGGCGGCCAAGAAGTGTCTGGGTCCAAAGATGGATCACGAGAAGAGCCGAGTACGGACTGTATAACAAGCTAATGGTGGAGCTGAGGAACGAAGACACTCATGCATTCCAGAACTTCATGAGGATGCCGCCAGCCATGTTTGACGAAGTTGTGGAGCGGCTGAGACCCAGGTTGACCAAGGCAAATACCAACTTCCGGCCCAGCCTGGACCCTGGGCTGAAGGTAGCACTGACTCTTCACCACCTGGCCTCAGGAACCACCTACAGGAGCATGCAGTATGCCTGGAGGGTGCCACACAACACCATCAGCATTGTGGTCAGAGAAGTGGTGCAGGCCATCATCAAAGAATACTTGGAGGAGCTCCCCCAGTGCCCCTCCACTGAAGAAGGCTGGAAGAAAGTTGCAGAGCAGTGGTATCAGAAGTGGAACTTCCCCCACACCATTGGAGCCATAGATGGCAAGCACGTGGCCTGCAAAGCACCAGCCAAATCAGGGTCCACTTATCACAACTACAAGGGCTTCTTCAGCATCATCCTCTTCGCCATGGTCGATGCTGACTACAAGTTCATGTACATCGATGCTTCAGGCAATGGGTCATCTTCAGATGCCCAGATATACAACGTCTGTGACCTCAAGGAGGGGCTGAAATGCAACCTCATCATGGGTTTTCCAGATCCAGAACCCCTGCCCAGTGACACACAAGATTTGCCCTACTTCATCGTGGGTGATGACGCCTTCTCCTTCAGAACCTATCTCATGAAGTCCTACACTTCCAGATGCCTCACCCATGAAGAGAGGATCTTCAACTACAGGCTGTCCAGGTCAAGGTGGGTGGTGGAGAACGCCTTTGGCATCCTGGCCAACAGGTTCCATGTACTTCTCACCACCATGCAGTATCGCCCAGAGACCGTGAGCAACATTGTGGAAGCTTGCTGCATCCTGCACAATCTCATGCGCACCCACTACCCAGTGTTGCAGAACAGGCTCGTGGACCTCCAACAAGGCAATGGGGACATAGAGCCTGGTGAATGGAGGCAAGAGAGAAACCTGATAGACACTGTGGATGTGCAAGGTCCCAACAGAGCTTCACGTGAAGGGAAGAAGCAGCGCAACCTCCTGAAACCCTTGTGCAACTCCCCAGCTGGAGCAGTGGAGTGGCAAGACAGGATGGTAGATGCTTAATGGATGCTTCTTTGAGCCTGTCTCATCACACTGATGAGATTGTGCTATGTATGTTATGTGGCCCTACAATGAACAGGGCATTTAATAAAGAGTTGTGTTGATGTTGAAATGTGTGGATGAATGATTACATTGTTATTGATAATAAAGGGCCATAGGTGTGGCACCTGGGAGGGTGGACCATACAGTCCCACTATGCTTGCACTGGAGGTTTATCTATCCCTCAGCTATTACCCATCCCACAGGTATCCCTGCCCATCCCACTGCTATCCTTACCCATCCCACAAGCATGCAAAGGCTTAAACCATTTCTAAAAGTTTCCACCAAGACTTTATTGACTAAAAGAACTGAAGCAAGTGTTTGAAGCAAAGATAAACTTTATTAATAACAAACTGTAAAAGCAAAATGACCCAAGTAAAGTTTCCCAAGCAAAGACAAAGTCAACAGGTAGCAACCCAGTCTCTGGCATTCTTCTCAGTCACTCTGAGGCATGCCCATAGTCTCAGGGGTGAAGGGTCCAGCTGCTGTGGAGGTGGCTGCTGCTGGAGTGCTGGTCTGAGGTGCCATTGGGGTGCCTGGCCCCGAGAGGACAACAGGGGATGGTGTGTGGAGGAAGCTCTCAGAGAGCTGGCTCAGTCCTTTGATGTTGAGAGCCCCTTCCTGTATGACATGGGGTGTCAGTCCCAAGACCAATGACAGATGTTCTGAGGCCGGGCTTGGCTGGAGGCTGGAGGAAGGAGCAGTGTAGTGGGGCTGTCTGGTCTGCAGGTGAGGTGAGGCGTGGGTGGCATCTGTGTTATCGGTGGCAACTGTGGCATCTGTGGCGTCGGTGGTATCTGTGGCATTGGTGGCATCGGTGGTACCGGTGGTGTACGATGAACCTGTGCCTGGACTGGGAAGGGCTTCCTGTGCTGCTGGAACTCCTGGTAGCCGTAGCCTTGGTAGGTGAGGGCCTGTGGAAAGCCTTGGAAGGGCTGTGACATCACCTGGGCTGGAGGAGCAGACCTGGACTGGGTCGGAGCAGGTTCAGCCGGGCCTGGAGGGTTGTGCAGAAGACCGGTGATCCTGTCCTTTATCATTTGGTACTGTGATTCGGACATGTCCATGAGCGTCTGGTTGACGTAGGTGAGGAAGGGGTTGCGGTTGGAGGGTGGTATGTTGGTGTGTACCAGCTGAGGAGATCTACAATGCTTTTGATGGTATCCCTGATCTCCAGTAGGACAATGTGGCTCTGCCCCTCCAGTCTGGCTCTCTGCCTGATTTCTGTGGAGGTGGAGCTGGGGGTGGATGTGGGTTGGTCTCTGGTGGAAGTGCCCTCTCCTTGCTCCTAATGCATCAGGGGGTTCTCTACGCGCTCCGCCATGGGAAATGCAGCTGTTGGGGGGGTATCCATCGTGGGACGCTCCACAGATACCTGCCTGGACACAGGAGCTGACTCTTGGCCAGAAGAGGACTGGCTCTCTGTGGGCTGCCTGAGAGAGAGGGTTGTCAGAGGGGCTGCTCCTCGGTGGCAGATCTCACCCTCCATGAAGCTGCACTTGGCCATCACGTAGGTCTCCAGATCGGTGAGCTTGACCGTGGCCTGACCAGATTTCTTGAGATGCAGCTTCCCCTACCAGGTGTGCATGTGCTTCCACCGGCTGAGGAAGACATCCAAAGTGTAGCTCAGGCTCTCCGCCTTCTCTCTCCAAGCAGCCTGCTTCCTCTTGGTGTCTCGATAGAGCCTATGTCCCTTCCGCCATAGGTACTCGTTCTCCCTCAGCCATTCGAGCACCTCATCCTCATGTTCCTCTTCAATGGAGTATTGCCTCCTCTCCCGTTCTCACGTATGCCTCTTCCTCCCTCTGACAGGGCCATCTGGGCCCTCATCAGAGGGGCTTCAACCTTCTAGGGGCTGCTCCACCACACCAGCAACAGCAGCAGCAGCAACAACAACTGTTGCAGCAAAATCAGCACCAACAGCAGCACCAGGACCACTAGCAGCAGCAACACCAGCAGGACCAGCAGGACCAGCAGGACCAGCAGGACCAGCAGGACCAGCAGGACCAGGATCATCAGTAGCAGAGTAAGCACCAGTAGTACCAACAGGACCAGCAGAACCAGGAGCACCAGCAGGACCAGGAGCAGCGCCAGCAGAATAAGCACCAGCAGAAGCACCAGCACCAGGAGCAGCACCAGCAGAGTAAGCACCAGCAGAAGGACCAGCTCCAGGAGCAGCACCAGCAGAGTAAGCACCAGCAGAAGCACCAGCACCAGGATCACCGCCAGCAGAAGCCCCAGAACCAGAAGAGTCAGCCCGAGCATCAGAAGCCCCAGCAGAAGCAGAGTCAGGGCCAGGGGGTGGGATGGTCGCCCTGTCCCTCTTGCCAGGGCTGGCAGGCTTCCTCTTCTTCCCCTGGTTGTTGGCTGGAGATGTGTCTGGCTGCAGGTCTTTCCTCTGAATGGTGACCTGCTTGCGAGCTGCATCCTTTTATATCTGCGGGGCTGACGCAATGCATCCTCCCCGCATGTGCAGTGAATGCTTTGCATCCGCTAGGCATCCGCTAGGCTTCCGTGATGCATCCGCTGTATCTGCTAGGCATCCGCTCTGCATCTGTTCCTTCCGTTGCGCGTCCGCTTCGCTGTGCTCCCCTGGAAGCCCTGCGGATGTGCCATCTGCTTCCATCTGCTTCCATCCGCTAGGCTTCCATGGAGCATCCGCTTTACATCCTCGCTACATCCTCTCCCCGTCTGTTCCTTTCCGTTGTTGTCCGCTCTGTTTATGCAAATTTGGGGCACTTTTGAGAGCAGATAACAATGGATGGAACATTTTCTCGTCCGCTGTGTCCTTTTTACATACGTTTTGCATCCGTCGGCCTTTGTGACAGGCCCTTTATATTTTATTAAAACTTTCCACATATTCATATATCTAGGAAGAAAACAATACTGTTAAAAAAATGATCAAAACCAGAATTCAACCAAATCCATTTCCACTGAACAGGCACAATGATAACAGACTGAAATTCTTAAGATGAAAATTACTGCAATTTATGACAGGTAATGAATTGGAAACCTAATTGCTAATGCTGCTTTTGGAAACATTTATCAAATACTTTTCTTGCTTTTTTTTAAAGACATAAAGTATGCTGCTAAAAAGCAATGCTGAGAGGTAAAGCTCATTTGAAAATTAGCCTTTAAACATTTTTCTTTCTGAGAGGTGAATAGAAATTTAGTTTGGCCAGAAAAAAAAAAAGGAAAATGGCCATATTTCATATAATACATGCTTTGCATAATAAAGTGCCTCTGGTTCAGACTCTAGCATTCCCAGAAAAAAAAATTAAAAAACATTTATTTCAGTGCTGTATGATTGCCAGTCATGCAGAATAATTTCTAGCTTAAATTCCTTTCTTGGGAACTTTCCAAAGGCCACATGTCAGAGATAGAAACTTCCTCTAGAAAATGTTATTATGGTGAAAGCTGGCACAAATAAATTTAAACTAAGTTACATACACATGTAATTAGCATAATATCAGATTTGGAAGGTACCTTGGAGGTCTTCTAACCCAATCCCTCCACTCAAGCAAGCTTTTACAGAATTTTCAGGTCTTGTATTTTTTTTCCATCTTGAGAAGTGTTTACCATACTAGGATGAAAAATAGCAATGGAGCCTTCTATTTGAAAACATAAAAAATCGGCAAGAGGTGTTTTCTAAGTTTGATTAATATCTAAAATGTTTAATGCACTTATAGTTATAATGGTTTCTTCTCCTGTCTCAGATTCTAGAGTCAGATGTTAGACCTGAAGCTGAAACAAAAAGTTTCAGCCAACCTTTGCAAGGACAGGAGGGATAAAGCCAGTTACATTTGATGCTGATCAATCTCAAACACCACCTGAGAAGCTGGACCTATCCAGTGAGGATAATCTAAGTTCTCCCAGTCCTTGCACCAGACAAGTAGAAAAGAAAGCACAATAGCACAAAGTCTATTGGGTTGCTTTTCAAGCAAAGGAGTAATTGTTCTGATTAGTGACAGCTGGCTGCAGCCAAAAACAAAGACTTGCTTTACATTTTCTCTTTGCTGGAAATAATGTTTGGTTTGTGTGTGAATTCTATTCTAGACCCCAGGACTGACTGACAACCTTGATCTAGCTCTTGAAACTTACACTGACTTTGCACAATTCTTCTGTATTCTTCTTTGAAAATGAATTTTGCTTTCTTTGACATTTGATTTTGTGTGTCCATGTGTGGTTCAGTGGTGGTGTTCAAACTTTTTTACTACTGGTTCTGTGGGCATGGCTTGGTGGGTGTGGCTTGGTGGACATGGAAGGGGAAGGATACTGTAAAATCTCCATTCCCTCCCCACCTCACTAACCTGCTTTCCAGCTCCGTTCTCCTGTGCAGAGCAACAAAAGAAGACCCAGCCAATCAGCTGGGACTCGGGAGGCAGAGAATAGATGAGGATGGGGCCAGTCAGAGGTGGTATTTGCTGGTTCTCTGAACTATTCAAAATTTACACAACTGTTTCTCCAGTACTGGTCAGAACCTGCTGAATACCACCTCTGGTCCCTTCCTTTCTCTGCAGTCACCATTAATGTGTTCTTTGCTCAGGCTTTACTGGCACTGTTGTATATATTCCACGTTTCAAACTATTATAACTGGGAAATGATCATACTTTTTTTTAAAAAAAGAAAAATTAGCTAATCCCTTTATGTATTTATGTATATGTGCATAAAAAGAAAAATTAATATTGGCTTGATTTTATTTATGACTCATTCAAGTTTTGGTTTGTGCTGTGGGAACATTGAGAGATTCTAATAGTTTGGCAAAAGAATTAGCTGCAATGAGATTTGAGAGGGGAAAAAATCAGACATTAAAAGAAGGCCACATATATTTTCCATTAATGAACAATGAGAAGAAAACCATCACTTGGTTAAAGCAGAAAGGAGAAAATGCTGTGTCATCTGGCCATCCCCTTATTTCCAGATGAAAACAGCTTTCTCACAGCTTTTAGCTGCCAGATCCGCATCAGCTTTTAAAGCCTGTTTTAAAAGAAATCTTACCTTTGGGAAGTGAAGTTGATGCTGCTGATTGGGAAATTTCAAATGGGTGTGTTGGTCTTTCAGGTTTGGATCTGAATCCAGACTTTGTTGGACTGTGCCGGGGATGACAAGATTCATCAGGAAAATGAGAGAGGATGAGAGAGAAAAAATTGGATAAAGAAAGCATTGACACAACAAACGGGAGGCGAGGCAATATTGTGAAAAGATGTGATCTAGTTGAGAGTTAGTTTTTACCATCAGTTATAAAATTGACCTGTATTATTAACATATCCTTTATTTTGTTGGACTTGTTCTGTGAGTTAAGAGACAGAATAAAGAATTGGGATATAAAACAATGTGATTTTTTTTTTAAATCCTTCCTGGAAAAAAAATCAAACTCAAGTGGTAGCAAAATAGGTAGATTTGTAAATAGAAGTTCACTACTCCTGAATTACATGGATCTAAATCTGAAAATCCATTTCTGGTTGGGAAGGCTGTGTGTGGGTTTAATAAATACAGCTACAGAATTAGCATTAATTCTGTAGCATTAATAGCTACAGAAACCATGCATGTTAACAAAACAACAAAATTAACATCCAGCAATAGTAATACAACCAACTTTTTTTTAACTGAACAACAAATAAGGATAAAGGTAAGATTTGAATTAAAAATGTGTATTTGTCAGAATCAAAGTTATTTATTATCTTTTCTCCAAGATCATGTCCTTTAATATACATTCTGTGGCATTATTCCATCAATCTGATGATCTAATGTTAGTGGCCAAATACTTTTATCTTATTTTTTAAAGGATTGCTGAACTTGGAGGAACTAAGAAGCTAAGCACTACCATCTGATCTTTAATTAATCCCACCTAATCCCAACCACAGGCACCAAACATATTCCGCATACCTCTTTTCCACTAGCTGCAACTGTCTCTGCAGAGTTCGCAGATCTTTTATGAATGGTTTGATTTAAATGTCACCTAGAGATATTTTCATTGGGCAAATTTTTATAACGTCTGTCCTAAGCAAATTGTTATAACAATTGTCCCATTGTAATCCATCTCTGTTTGCTTCCCAGGGCAAACCAGCCAGGAATTGCGACTTGATCAAATTCTATTTAATCACAAGGCTACATTGACAGAAACTTTGAAGTGTGAAGCAGAATTCTATCTCCCACTCCATCTTTATATTGCCCATGAAACTAGGGAGAGTGTCTTAGAAGCCTCTTGCCCCATACAACATTTTGATGAGGGCTATTCTGTTTTTTATCTGACTGTTCCCTTGGCTGCATCTCTTTGCACAGCTTAAAGCCCATGTCACACTGCACCAACGGATGGAAAGAGGATATAAAACGGAAAGAAACACTTGCCATCTATTGGTTAACGCGATTCATCTGTTCTGTACTCACTGCGTCTGTTTTTCTTCCTGTCTATCCGTCCAGCATCCGTCGACTGAGGTTCCATCCACTCAAAAAGTTTTGAGCTGCTCAAAACTTTTTGAGCGGAAAATGTATCCAACGCATCCGTTCTGCATCCGCAATGCATACGGGGAACATCCGTTCTGCATCCATTGTCATCCGTTACGCATCTGCTACATCTGCAAGGCATCCGCTGTGCATCCGTGCAACTCAAATCCGCTCCAGCGGAGCGCGGACACAGGGAGGAAGCAAAACGGATGCGGAACGGATGCGCAGCATTAGTAGCATGGATGGAGAAAGGATGAAAGCGGATGCAGCTCACATCCAAAGCATTTAAAATGGAAAAAATATTCACAGAGGGGACCTATCTCGGATATTAAGGATGTCTAGAGGATGCATAGAGGATGCAAAAGGACACATAGGGGAAAACCTATATTGCCTATAAAAAGGGGGAGCAACTCACCTGGATCTGACTTTCAGTCCAGCAGCCCTGCGGTGCAGACGTCTGCAGCCTTCAATTGGCTCTTGCTCTTCCACAGCATCCATTGATGTCCACCATGGATCATCACACACTCCTTTTGGTAGCCACCATCATTCTGCAACAGTGCGAAGCCATCTACAGGCTCTTTCAACTGTTCTACGGGAAGAAAAGGAGGCGGCCAAGAAGTGTCTGTGTCCGAAGATGGATCGGGAGAAGAGCAGAGTACGGACTGTAAAACAAACTGATGGTGGAGCTGAGGAACGAAGACCCTCGTGCATTCCAGAACTTCATGGGGATGCCTCCAGCCATGTTTGACGAAGTTGTGGAGCAGCTGAGACCCAGATTGACCAAGCAGAGCACCAACTTCTGGCCCAGCCTGGACCCTGGGCTCAAGGTGGCACTGACTCTGTGCCACCTGGCCTCAGGGACCACCGACAGGAGCATGCAGTATGGCTGGAGGGTGCCACACAACACCATCAGCATTGTGGTCAGAGAAATGGTGCAGGCCATCATTGAAGAATACCTGGAGGAGCTCCTCCAGTGCCCCTCCACTGAAGAAGGATGGAAGAAAGTTGCAGAGCAGTGGTATCAGAGGTGGAACTTCCCCCACACCATTGGAGCCATAGATGGCAAGCACGTGGCCTGCAAAGCTCCAGCCAAGTCAGGGTCCACTTATTTCAACTACAAGGGCTTCTTCAGCATCATCCTCTTCACCATGGTCGATGCTGACTACAAGTTCATGTACATCGATGCTTCAGGCCACGGTTCAGCTTCAGATACCCAGATATACAATGCCAGTGACCTCAAGGAGGGGCTGGAATGCAACCTCATCATGGGCTTCCCAGATCCAGACCCCCTGCCCAACGACGCGCAAGATGTGCCCTACTTCATCGTGGGGGATGATGCTTTCTCCCTCAGAACTTACCTCATGAAGCCCTTCACCTCAAGATGCCTCACCCATGAAGAGAGGATCTTCAACTACAGGCTGTCCAGGGCAAGGCGGGTGGTGGAGAATGCCTTTGGCATCCTGGCCAACAGGTTCCAGGTACTTCTCACCACCATGCAGCATCGCCCAGGGACCCTGAGGAACTTCGAGAAAGCTTGCTGCATCCTGCACAATCTCATGCGCACCCACTACCCAGTCTGGGCAGAACAGGCTCGTGGACCTCCAACAAGGCAATGGGGACATGGGGCCTGGGGAATGGAGGCAAGGGCGAAACCTGATAGACACTCAGGATGTGCAAGGCCCCAACAGAGCTTCACGTGAAGGGAAGAAGCAGCGCAACCTCCTGAAACACTGGCGCAACTCCCCAGCTGGTGCAGTGGAGTGGCAAGACAGGATGGTAGATGATTAATGGATCCTTCCTTCAGCCTGTCTGATCACACTGATGAGATTGGGCCATGTATGTTGGGTGGGCCTATAATTTAATAAAGAGTTCTGTTTTTGTTCAAATGTGTGGATCAATGCTTACATTGTTATTGATAATAAAGGGCCATAGGTGTGGCACCTGGGAGGGTGGACCATACAGTCCCACTATGCTTGCACTGGAGGTTTATCTATCCCACAGCTATTACCCATCCCACAGGTATCCCTTCCCATCCCACAGCTATTACCCATCCCACAGGTATCCCTGCCCATCCCACATCAATTACCCATCCCAAAGGTTTCCCTGCCCATCCCACTGCTATCCTTACCCATCCCAAAGGTATCCCTGCCCATTCCACTGCTATCTTAACCCATCCTACAAGCATGCAAAGGCTTAAACCATTTCTAAAAGTTTCCATCAATACTTTATTTAATAAAATCAATGAAGCAAGTGTGAGAAGCAAAGATAATCTTTTTTAATAACAAGCTGTAAAAGCAAAATGACCCAAATCAAGTGACCAAAGCAAAAATAAAGTCAACAGGTAGCCACCCAGTCTCTGTCACTCTTCTTGGTCACTCGGAGGTGTGCCCAGTCTCAGGGGTGAAGGGTCCAGGTGCTCTGGAGGTGGCTGCTGCTGGAGTGCTGGTCTGAAGCGCCACTGGGGTGCCTGGCTCTGAGAAAGCAACAGGGGACGGTGTGTTGAGGAAGCTCTCAGACAGCTGGCTCAGCTGTTGAGAGCCCCTTCCTCCATGACATGGAGTGTCAGCCCCAGTACCGATGACAGATGTACTGAGGCTAGGCTTGGCTATGGGGTAGAGGAAGGAGTAGTGTAGTGGGGCTGTCTGGTCTGCAGCTGGGTGAGGACTGGCATTGGTAGCATCTGTGGTGTGGGTGGCATCGGTGGCGTGGGTGGCATTGGTGGCGTGAGTGGCATCGGTGGCATGGGTGGCATCGGTGGCTTTGGTGGTATCAGTGGCACCGGTGATGTCCGATGTACATGTGCCTGGACTGGGAAGGGCTGCTGCCTGTGCTGCTGGACCTCCTGGTAGCCATAGCCTTGGTAAGAGAGGGCCCGTGGAAAGCTTGGAAGGGCAGTGACATCACCTGGGATGGAGGAGCAGACCTGGACTGGGTGGGAGCAGGTTCATCTTGGTCTGGAGGGTTGTGAAGCAGATCGGTGATCCTGTCCTTCACCACCTGGTACTGGGGTTCCGCCATGTCCATGAGGGTCTGGTTGACATAGGTGAGGAAGGGCTTGCAGTTGGGGGATGGGACTTTGGTGTTTACCACCTGAGAGAGGAGATCTACGCTGCTTCTGATGGTGTCCCTGATCTCCAGCAGGACAGTGTCGCTCTGCCCCTCCGATCTTCGTCTCTGTCTTTCGGTGGAGGTGGAGCTGGGGGTGGATGTGGGTTGGCCTCTGGTGGAAGTGCCCTCTCCTTGCTCCCACTGTGTCAGGGGGTCCTCCATGCCCTCTGCCATGGCTAGTGCAACTGTCAGGTGGTTCTGCATCGTGGCACGCTCCACAGATACCTGCCTGGACACAGGAGCTGACTCTTGGCCAGAAGAGGACTGCTCTCAGCGGGCTGCCTGAGAGAGAGGGTTGTGAGAGGGGCTGCTCCTCGGTGGCGGATCTCACGCTCCAAGAAGCTGCACTTGGCCATCACGTAGGTCTCTCGGTCCGTCAGCTTGCCCGTGGCCTGGCTAGATTTCTTGAGATGCAGCTTCCCGTACCAGGTGTGCATGTGCTTCCACCAGCCAAGGAGCACCTCCGAAGTGTAGCCCAGGCTCTCCGCCTTCTCTCTCCAAGCAGCCTGCTTCCTTTTGGTGTCCCTATAGAGCCTGTGTCACTTCCGCCATAGATATTCATTCTCTCTCAGCCACTCCAGCACCTCATCCTCATGTTCCTCTTCTATGTTGTATTGCCTCCTCTCCCGTTCTCACGTCTGCCTCTTCCTCCCTTTGGCAGGACCATATAGGCCCTCATCAGAGGGGCTTCCAGGTTGTAGGGGCTGCTCCTCCACACCACCACCACCAGCAGCAGCAGGACCAGGATCAGCAGCAGCAGAATAAGCACCAGCAGTGCCAGCATCACCAGCAGGACCAGCAGCGCCAGCAGCACCAGCAGGACCAGCAGGACCAGGAGCACCAGCAGGACCAGGAGCATGAGCAGGACCAGGAGCACCAGCAGGACCAGCAGGATGAGGAGCAGTGCCAGCAGAGTAAGCACCAGCAGAAGCACCAGCACCAGGAGCAGCACCAGCAGAGTAAGCACCAGCAGAAGCACCAGCACCAGGAGCAGTGCCAGCAGAGTAAGCACCAGCAGAAACCCCAGCACCAGGAGCAATGCCAGCAGAGTAAGCACCAGCAGAAACACCACCGCCAGAAGCAGCTTCAGCAGAGTAAGCACGAGCAGAAGCACCACCGCCAGAAGCAGCATCAGCAGAGTAAGCACCAGCAGAAGTACCACCACCAGAAGCAGCATCAGCAGAGTAAAGGCCCTGTCACACTGCCCAACGGATGCAAAATGGACACAACGGACGAGCAAAATGTTCCATCCGTTTTTATCCGCTCTCAAAAGGGTCAAAAATTTGCGTAACCGGAGCGGATAACATGGACGGGGAGGATGCAGGACGGATGGAAAACAGATGCGGAACGGAAGCCTAGCGGATGGGAGAGGATGGCAGATCCGCTAGGCTTCCGGGGGACCTCAGTAAAGCAGACGCGGAACGGATGAAGCGGATGCACAGTGGATGCACAGCGGATGAAGCGGATGCAGAGCAGAAGCCTAGTGGATGCACAGCAGAAGCCTAGCGGATGCTGAGCGTTAATTGCGCATGTGGGCGGGATGCATTGTGCAAGCCCCCTGGATATAAATGGAAGCAGCTCGCACATGTCCAGCATTCGGAGGAAAGACCTGCTGCAGGATACATTGAGTCCTTGCCTTCCCTGCCTACAACCCTTGCTGCCAGTCTTCCTGCCAGCCTGCCTCCAAGCCTCCTGGCCAGCCTCCCTGCCAGCCTTGCTGCCAGCCTCCCTGCCAGCCTTGCTGCCAGCCTTCCTTCCAGCCAGTCTGCCTGCCAGCCTTGGTCCTGCCTGCTTGCCATCCTTGCTGCCTGCCTGCCTGCCTGCCTGCCTGCCAGGCTTCGTGCCAGCCTTCCTGCCAGGCTTCCTGCAAGCCTTCCTGCCAGCCTTGGTGCCTGCCAGCCTCCCTGCCAGCCAGCAACCCCACAACCTTGGGGAAGAAGCGAAAGTCTCAGCAACCTGCCGCCATCCCTGGCAAGAGGGACAGGGCCACCCTCTCGCCCCCTGTCCCTGACTCAGCTTCTGCTGGGGCTTCTGCTGCTCGGGCTCGCTCTTCTGGTGCTGGAGCTTCTGCTGAAGCTGCTCCTGGCAGTGGTGCTTCTGCTGCATACTCTGCTGAAGCTGCTCCTGGTCCTGCTCATCCTGCTCATGCTCCTGGACTTGCTCGTCCTGCTTGTGCTCCTGGACTTGCTCGTACTGCACGTACTGCTCATGCTCCTGGTCTTTCTCGTCCTGTTCGTCCTGCTCATGATCCTGGTCCTGCTCGTGCTCCTGGTGCTGCTGGTTCTGCTGGTGCTGCTGCTGCTGGGGCTCCTGGTGAGGAGCAGCCCCTACAACCTGGAAGCCCCTCTGATGAGGGCCCATCTGGTCCTGGCAAAGGGAGGAAGAGGCATATGCGGGAACGGGAGAGGAGGCAATACTTCATTGAGGAGGAACACGAGGATGAGGTGCTGGAGTAGCTGAGAGAGAATGACTATCTGTGGCGGAAGGGACACCAGCTGTACAGGGACACCAAGCGGAAGCAGGCTGCTTGGAGAGAGAGGGCGGAGAGTATGGGTTACACTTCGGAGGTGCTCCTCGGCAGGTAGAAACATATACGGGAAGCTGCACCTGAAGAAATCTGGCCAGGCCACAGTAAAGCTGATGGACAGAGAGACCTACGTCATGGCCAAGTGCAGCTTCCTGGAGGGTGAGATCCACCACCGAGGAGCACCAGGAGCCCCTCTGTCTACCCTCCCTCTCCGGCAGCCTGCTGCGACCCAGTCCTCTTCCGGCCGAGTCAGTCCCTGTCTCCAGGCAGGTTTTTGTGGAGCGTGCCACGGCGGAGAACCAGCGGACAGCTGTTGTCACCATGGTGGAGCACGTGGAGGACTCCCTGGTGTGGTGGGAGAGAGGAGACATCGAGTCCACCACAGTCGTAGCCTCATCCACCCCCACCAGCTCCGCCTTCACAGAAAGGCAGAGAGCCAGACAGCAGGAGGGGCAGAGCCACAGTGTCCTGCTGGATATCAGGGACACCATCCGCACCAGCATAGATCTCCTCTCTCAGCTGATCAGCACCGACTCCTCATCCTCCAACCTCAAGCCCTTCCTCACCTATGTCAACCAGACCCTCAAGAACATGGAGGAACCCCAGTATCAGATGGTGAAGGACAGGATCACAGAGCTGCTTCACAACCCTCCAGACCCCGAGGAACCTGCTCCCAACTAGTCCAGGTCTGCTCCTCCACCCCAGGTGATGTACCGCCCATTCCAAGGCTTTCCACAGCCCCTCACCTACCAGGGCTACGGCTACCAGGAGGTCCAGCAGCACAGGCAGCAGCCCTTCCCAGCCCAGGCACAGAGTCATCAGGCGACACCATTGCCACCGGTTCCACTGATGCCACCGATGCCACCCACGACAATGATGCCACTGACAACAGCGATGCCACCCATGCCAGTCCTCACCCAGCTGCAGACCAGACAGCCCCACTACACTACTCCTTCCTCCACCCCACAGCCAAGCCCGGCCTCAGTACATCTCTCATCAGTACTGGGGCTGACATCCCATGGCATGGAGGAAGGACCTCTCAGCATTGCGGGTCTGAGCCAGCTGTCTGAGAGCTTCCTCAACACACCGTCCCCTGTTGTCCTCTCGGGGCCAGGCACCCCAATGATGATACAGACCACTCCAGCACCACCCACCTCCACAGCACCTGGACCCTTCACCCCTGAGATTGGGCAAACCTTCAAGTGACCAATAAGAGTGCCAGAGACTGGGCAGCTGGCTACCTGTAGAGTTTATTTGGACACTTGACTTGGGTTATTTTTGTTATACAGCTTGTTTTTCAATAAAGTTTATCTTTGATTCACACACTTGCTTCATTTCTTTTTTTTAATAAAGTCTTGGTGGAAACTTTTAGAAATGGTTTAATCCTTTGCATGCTTGTGGGATGGGTTAGGATAGCAGTGGGATGGACAGGGATACCTGTGGGATGGGTAATACCTGTGGGATGGGCAGGATACCTATGGGATGGGTAATAGCTGTGGGATGGGCAGGGACAACTTTGGGATGGGTAATAGATGTGGGATGCGTAAGGATAGCAGTGGGATAGATAAGCCTCCAGTGCAAGCATAGTGGGACTGTATGGTCCACCCTCCCTGGTGCCACACCTATGGCCCTTTATTATCAATAATAATGTAATAATCATCCACACATTTCAACACAAACACAACTCTTTATTAAACGCCATATTCATTGTAGGCCCACCCAACATACATGGCCCAATCTCATCCGTGTGATGAGACAGGTTGAAGGAAGCACTCATTAATCATCTATCATCCTGTCTTGCCACTCCACTGCTCCAGCTGGGGAGTTGCAACAGTGTCTCAGGAGGTTGCGCTGCTTCTTCCCTTCACGTGAGGCTCTGTTCGGGCCTTGCACATCCTGAGTATCTATCAGGTTTCGCCCTTGCCTCCATTCCTCAGGCTCCATGTCCCCATTGCCTTGTTGGAGGTCCACGAGCCTGTTCTGCAAGACTGGGTAGTGGGTGCGCATGAGATTGTGCAGGATGCAGCAAGCTTCCACGATGTTCTTCATGGCTTCTGGGTGATGCTGCATGGTGGTGAGAAATACCTGGAACCTATTGGCCAGGATGCCAAAGGCGTTCTCCACCACCCGCCTTGCCCTGGACAGCCTGTAGTTGAAGATCCTCTCTTCATGGGTGAGGTGTCTTGAAGTGTAGGGCTTCATGAGGTAGGTTGTGAGGGAGAAGGCGTCATCCCCCACGATGAAGTAGGGCACATCTTGCATGTCGTTGGCCAGGGGGTCTGGATCTGGAAAGCCCATGATGAGGTTGCCTTCCAGCCCCTCCTTGAGGTCACTGGCGTTGTATACCTGGGCATCTGAACATGAGCCGCTGCCTGAAGTATCGATGTACATGAACTTGTAATCAGCATCGACCATGGCAAAGAGGACGATGCTGAAGAAGCCCCTGTAGTTGACATAAGTGGAGCCCGACTTGGGTGGTGCTTTGCAGGCCACGTGCTTCCCATCGATGGCTCCAGTGGAGGGGCACTGGAGGAGCTCCTGCAGGTATTCTTTGATGATGGCCTGCACCGCTTCTCTGACCACAATGCTGATGGTGTTGTGTGGCACCCTGCAGCTGTACTGCATGCTCCTGTAGGTGGTCCCTGAGGCCAGGTGGCGCAGAGTGAGTGCCACCATGAGCCCAGGTTCCAGGCTGGGCCGGAAGTTAGTGTTTGCCTTGGTCAACCTGGGTGTCAGGTGCTGCACGACTTTGTCAAACATGGCTGGAGGCATCCTCATGAAGTTCTGGAATCTTCTTCTCTCGTGTCACTACACTTTTCCCAGCCACTGTAGAACACTGTTGGTGTAGGTTGGTGTAGCGTGGTAGAAGGATTCACAGGTAAACAGATACCTGACAGGGGCCGCGACGTGAACGCTCCTTCTATGGGCCCCCAGTTCTGGAATGCCCGAGTGTCTTCGTTCCTGAGCTTCACCATCAGAATGTTGTACAGCCTGTAATCTCCTCTTCTCCTGATCCATCTTCGTACCCAGATGCTTCTTGGCCACCTCCTTTTCTTCCCGTAGTAGAGTTCACAGAGCCTGTAGATGGCTTCGCACTGTTGCAGAACGATGGTGGCTGCCAAAAGGACTGTGTTACGATCCACGATAGACATGACTGAATGTTGTGGAAGAGCAAGAGTCAGATGAAGGCTGCAGAGGTCTGCACAGATGGGTGCTGGTCTGAAAGTGAGATCCAGACGAGTTGCTCCCCCTTTTTATAGGCAGTATAGGTGTCCCTTTGCATCCTCTAGGCATCCTCTAGGTATCCTCTTGGCATCCTGTAGACATCCTTAATATCGAGATAGGTCCCCTCTGCAAATGTTTTTTCTGTTTTAAACACTTTGTTTCCATGCTGCATCCACTAGGCATCTGTTCTGCATCCGTTCTGCGTCTGTTCCGCTTCCTCCCTGCGTCTGTGCAGCGGATGCCTAGCGGATATAGCGGATGCGTAACGGATGCAGAACGGATGCGTTGCAGATGCATAGCGGATGCAGAACGTATGAATTGGATACATTTTCTGCGCAAAAGTTTTGGGCAGCCCAAAACTTTTTGAGCGGATGAAACATCAATAGATGGATGCTGGACGGATAGAGAGGAAGCAAAACAGAGGCAGTGGGTACATCGCGTTAACCAACGGATGGCAAGCTTTTTTGTCCGTTTTACATCCTCTTTGCATCCATTGGTACAGTGTGACAGGGGCTTAAGCACCAGCAGAAGCACCATCGCCATAAGCAGCATCAGCAGCTCCTCCAGAAGCAGCATCAGCAGAAGCCCCAGCCCCAGAAGAGCGATCCCGGGCTTCAGAAGCCCCAGCAGAAGCAGAGTGAGGGCCAGGGGGTGGGAGGGTGGCCCTGTCCCTCTTGCCAGGACTGGCAGCAGATGGCTGAGGCTTTCTGTTCTTCCCCATGATTGTGGGGTTGCTGGATGGCTGGCTGGATGGCAGGCTTGCTGGCTGGCTGGCTGGCTGGCTCGCTATCTGTGTCTGGAAGCATGTCTTTCCTCTGAATGTTGACCTGCTTGGGAGCTGCTTCCCTTTATATATGAGGGGCTGACGTAATGCATCCTCCCCGCATGCGCAGTGAATGCTAGGCATCCGCTAGGCATCCACTAGGCTTCCACTAGGCATCCGCTAGGCTTCCGCTCTGCATCCGCTTCATCCGCTCGGCATCTCCTGTGCATCCACTTCATCCGCTCGGCGTCCACTCTGCATCCGCTCTTTCCATTCTGCGTACACTTTGCTGCGCTCCCCCAGAAGCCTTGTGGATGTGCCATCCGCTCCCATTTGATTCCATCCGCTAGGCTTCCATGGAGCATCCGCTTTCCATCCGCCCTATGTCCTCCCCCCGTCTGTTCTTTTCCATGTTGCCCGCTCTGGTTATGCAAATTTTTGCCCCTTTTGAGAGCGGATAACAACGGATGGAACATTTTTCTCATCCGCTGTGTCCTTTTTACAAACGTTTTGCATCCGTCGGCCAGTGTGACAGGGCCTTAAGGTCTTGCATACAATTACATACACAATTACAGAGTAACATAACAGAGTTAGAAAGGACCATGAAGGTCTTCTTATCCAACCCCCTGATCAAGCAGGAAGCCTATACCATTTAAGACAAATGGTTATCCAATCTCTTCTTAAAAACTTCCAGGATTGGAGTACCTACAACCTCTGAAGGCAGGTCATTCCTCTGATTAATTTTCTGTCAGGAAATTTCTTTTTAGTTCTGGGTTCACCCTGATTAATTTCCATTTGGTTCTTGTTTAGCCTTAGCTTTGGAGATTAGGTTGACCCCCTCTTTTTGTAGCAGCCCCTGATATATTGGAACACTGCTATCATGTCTCCCTTAGTTCTTCTTTTCATTGAACTAGACCTACCTAATTCCTACAACCATTCTTCATATGTTTTAGCCTTCAGTCCCCCAATCATCCTTGTTGCTCTTCTCTGTACTCCATATTCTACCTCTAGTTCTCTGTGTTTATGCCCCCTATATATACCCTATCCCAGTCTGGTGCCATTCTTTTTTCTTAATTTTCTTCATCTATAACTTCTGAGGTGGCAACTGTATCTTTTCCTCTAGATATTTGGAAAGAGACATGAAATCTATTTCAAAGATAATATTCTTAGAAAAAGTATTGAGAAGTAGAACATGAGATTTATTTGCTATTTCAGCTAAATGTGAATGATAAAATAGTATGTTGATTGCTTTTTACATTTTAAAATTCTATCCCAAATAGTCATATTCTTATATTTTTTTATGAATCAGACAGTAGTTCAAAATGTATTTATTTATAAAAGTTATTAGCTGCACATTTTGCCATCCGGTAATTCTGGATGGCTTAAAATGTCAAAGGATAACTATAAAATTCATATTAATATAAATACAACACTATAAAATCAATCTAGCAAAAAAGAATGCATGTCTTTCAAGTTAAGACCAAACAGATAAAAATTATTTTATTACATAAAGTATCATAATGTATTATTTATCTGCTTCTGCAAACTACATTCCTCCTGTTTCTTCAGAAATGGGAATGCAAGTGAATATATACACACATTCAAACTCAGACATGTTTATCCACATATTCATGAAAACAATACATATCATTATATTCTATTCAGTATTTGATCTGTATTTAAAGCATGTTCATTCTTCATTACTGGATTGAATAACCAGACTTTAATAAATAGTAATGCATTCTGTTAGCATTACATATGTTTGTCAATCTTATTTCTATGATATAAATTGCAATGCAATCTTTCCCTCTCCTTCCTTTTCCATGCACCTAGTTAGATTCACAAATTTGATAGAAGGATTTCGTTATTTTTATTCCAGGTATGAGTCCTTAATAAACAACAAAACCTGGCTGTCTATTATCTACGGATACCAATTCCTTCATATATCTCTTTAAACTGTGGCTTTACACTAAAACCGTTGCCCATATCATGAAAAAATAATGCTCTTTTTGGCACATTTATCATTGGTCTGATGTTATATCTTATTTACAGCTCTTCTCTCATAATGTAGTTGTTTGGAAAATAAATATTGTTAGTAAGAACAAGGTACGCAATACAACAGTCATTCCATATAAGGTATTATGCAAAGAAATTTCCTTTACAGTATCAGTATCAGGAAAGGTTGTAATAGCAGCTTACAGTGTGAATGTATATATTTCTCTCAAATGAACAGTTTCTTGAAGGAAAAGGCATCTTAAAGGGAAAGGCATGCATGTGTTAGGGGTGTCTACTGTACATCAGGGGTCTTATTCAAGCTATCCAGAAATAAAAGAATGAGTGCATAAGAGAGAGACAGTGAATGAAAAGCTACCTGCTAAAGCTGGCAATTCAAACTACACATTCTCTAAAAGAGTTTAAAAAATTCAATTTAACCAAATCTGTGACAGGTGATAATCATCAATATCTATGAGCTTATTGAGGATAACCATACGATATAAGTTTGATTGTAAAGAATAGAAATTAATGAATGAAATGAAATGAATGGCCTGTGAAACTGATAATACAGGGATAGATGTAATACAGGGCTGTCAAATACCTGGCCTGGAGGGCAGATGTGTCATACACTGGACACACCCATGCCTGGTTTAGTGAAGGGGGAAAAAGTCCCAATATGTCATGTGACACCGTGGTGATAACATGAGTTTGACACCCCTGATGTAATCAATCTGAGCAAAGGTGGCTTGATTTTGTGAAGAGGGAAGCAGGCAGGCAGGCAGGCAGGCAGGAAGGAAGGAAGGAAGGAAGGAAAGGGAGATTGTAGAAATATGTATTGTATTCTTAAAATATGCTCATGAGTAATAAGTTGAGTGGAATTGAAGTGAATTTTATAAATGTTAGTATTTAAAAATATGCCATACATGCTGTAAGAATAATGAAAAATGATAAGCCTACGGGAATAGGCTTTCTAAAAGGAGAAATGCTTTGCTATTGACACGCTTGCTTATGTAGTATTGTTGCATTTAACATTGTATTTTGATTAATATAAACCAAAAGGAAAAAAAGGAATAAATATTTTAAATATAAAAATGCATGCATATAAACATTCAAAAACTATAATCAGTAAACATGGAAATAGTTCAGTTTAAATAGCTAATTACACTTTTTAGAACAGATGTGATAGAGATTCAGTTTATAAACATGGAATTAAAACTTATCAATGCAGTTTAATGTTGTTTAGTCTTTGAATTACACAATTAAAAAGCAGCTCACAGATGGAAAGTGAGCACACAGTACATACGTTTGGAGTCATTGTTTCTTTCCAATAAAAGAAAGGAAATCCAGAGATATTTATAAGGCAATCCAGAGATAAATGCCAGTTTTCAATATATATACTTCAGCATCATATCAATATAGCTTAAACTTATTTCTCTACACAAAATAGTATTACTGATTGTTTGAATATTGGCCCCAAATGCAAGTACTGTAGAGCAAGTCAATTTCATATGTGCCAGAATCTCTCTAAATATATTACACCTTCAGGGTAAAAAGATTGACACCCAAACCTTTTAAAACGGCTGCAGAAGTGTCCCATAAATACAAAATGTATCTTTTGATGAATTAGTCTCATTTAAGATTTTAAGATTCCTTAAAACATGAGATTATTGATTTATTTCAACTCTTTATTCCAAAGTTCTTTTAAATTACCAGTATCTATCTTAGTAATACTTTTAAGCTGTCTGTTTAAAAAAAAACCTATATGTTTACAATCTTCTAAAATATCCTCCAATAAAACAAGTAACTTGGCAAGTTTAGAGACTGGTAAGGCACTGAGCCTGAACGGAGCAGTCAAAAGTTTTAACTGAATGTATTGCTACTTGGCAGATTGATGAAGCTTATGCTCTTTTTGCAATAGTTAACTGTCTTGAAAGAATTATTAACAATAAGATTATTTAAGATATTGCAGAGCTTCTATATCCAAGTTAGCTGGGAAAAAATACATTCATCTGAATCTTTAAACTGCTATTATCCAAACTGTAATTTTTTCATGTGAATAGAGATTAAAATGATTTTTTTCTCAAAAACCTTCTAAATGTGTCTAAGCAATTTTTAATGCTGGGAAAACAACTGTCTTGATTAAAAGTAGAAATGTCCTTGCCAAAACATAAAAAGCCAAGCAATAACTTTCCAGTTGTTCCCTAATGAAAAAAATCCACAAAGAATCAAAAATGAAAATATAAACCCAACAATATAGCTGAAAATACAGAAAAGAAAGGACACTTCTTCACATATCTGTGTGAAACTATTGTAGCGACTTGACCTAGAATGATGTTTATACTTCAACAACTTCCTGATTTTGGGATCAGTTCCCAAATTCTTATCAATGGTTATGCTGACTGGGGAATTCTAGGACTTGGAGAATATATCTGTGGAAATTGCCAATACAATGAGAAATGAAAGAAATTATAAAAAAAATGCCAGCATTAGTTTGATAAATGTTCTATGGAAACCAATTGGAATTCTTTGAAAGGATATAAGAGTTGGAGTGTAGTCATGGAAATGAATGATAAAGAGCCCCCCCCCAAAAGCATAATTACATTGTCTATAACAGATGTATCCAACTGCAGCATGTATGCTGTATATGGTGCCAAAAGATCACAAAAATATTAAAAAATGAGGAAAGCTTATTATTCATATACATTTACATACATTGTATATATTAACTGTTAAGCCTGGGTTCCCCAACCAGGGTTAGGGAGACAAGCTAAACAGAATGTGCAGCGTTAGTCAGATAGGCACACAGATAAATGAGTGAGCTAAGCTTGTATGTTTATTAACATACAGTAAAAATAACAGATACGCTTGTGCTATCAAGAATATAGTTTATTCCATTATAAGTTCATGGCATAGTCAAATATCAGTCCAATAGTCATGTATCATGTAGTCAGTCCATTCAGGGATATTCAGTTAGCAAAGTCCATGTAGAATATCCTATGTCAGTTCACTTACAAATCAGTCCTTTGTTGTCTCTCCTGTTCGAGCAATGAAGTCTTGATTCCAAGCAGTAATCAGGGATCATCAAAGCCAGAGAGAGCAAGCTGTAGACTTGCTACTTTTATAGTGTTTTCATAACCACTCCCTTAATTACTATTCCACAGTTAAAGCTGCAGACAGTTTAACATACACAACTATGATTCATAGTTATTATTTCACCTAAATTAGTTAGGGTAAACAATGTTATCCCTAACATTCTCCCCTTTTAGGTTAAATAATAACTATGAATCATTTACATCTTTAAATTATATTTTTCACAACTTTCTTTAAACTTAATTGCTCCTTGAGCTTTTGTAAATTGGTCTGCAATGTTTTCTTCTGTCATGCAGTATTCCAATTTAATTAGTCCATTCTTCACTGATTCTCTTACGTTTAAATATCTTAAATCAGTATGTTTTGATCTAGTTTTTACAGCAATACTAGTAGCTAACTTTATAGCTGCTTGGTTATCCTCGTACACAATAATGGAATCTTTTACAGTTATACCCATGTCTAATAATAACTGTTTGTAGAAAATCAAGTCAGTGCATAATAATGACAGACATGAAAATTCAGCTTCCATCGTGGACAAGCTAATATGCTGTTGTCTGACTGACCTCCACCCTATTAGTGTCTTACCAAATAATATAGCCATCCCAGATGTTGATTTTCTAGTGTTTATATCAGTTGCAAAACTTGCATCTGCATAGGCACTAAGACTCAAATCACCCTTTGGTTCTATATACAATGCATGGTTCATTGTTCCCTTAAGATATCTTAAAATTCTTTTTAATGATTGCCAATGACATTGTTTTGGATCTGAATTAAAACGTGCCAGCTGATTTACACTATAAGCTATATCTGGCCTAGACCAATTGCTTATATATGATAAGCTACCAATCAAAGATTTATATATGGACTTATCAAATTTGGGACTTTGATCATTAGTTTGGCAAACTTCCTGACTCATTGGAGTCTTTGCCAGTTTACAAAGTTCCATTTTAAACGTTTTAATTAATTGCCAAATTTTATCTTCTTGAGATATCTTAAAACCATTATTTGTTTTATTAATTGTCAATCCTAGATACCTTTTAATTTCACCTAAATGCTTTAATTTTATCTTTTTGGCTAATAATGATATAATCTCATTAGCTTCATTATTAGTCTTAGTTATCAAAGCAATATCATCTGTAAATAATAATAATAATGACACCGTTCCATTATTTTCTCTTTTAAACACACACGGATCTGCTAAACCAGATTTAAAACCTATATTGTTTAACTCTTTCACAATATATTAGTTCCACTCAAACCCAGATTGTTTCAACCCGTAAAGACTCTTTTTGAGTTTCCAAACATCATTACTATTTACTTTATTGTCTTTTATACCAATTGGTTTTCTTAAATATATAGTGTGCTGCAATGGTGCATGTAGATAAGCAGTTTCTACATCTAAATGGTTAATGACATAGTTTTTCTTAGCTGCCCACACTAATGCTGCTCTTAAAGATGTTGCTTTAAGGCTTGGTGCAAAAACTTCATCATAATCAGATGCAGTTTGATTAAATCCTTGAGCTACTAACCTAGCTTTATGGGTAACAGTCCCATCATTTCCAGTTTTTACTTTAAATATCCATTTGCACCCAATGGATTTTTCTCCTGGAGGTAATTTGGCATCTTCATACACTTTCATTACCTTTAATGAATTTAGTTCTTTTTCCATTGCCTTTTGCCAATTCTCCTGATCCTTAGCAGGATACATCCTAAGTTCATCTACACTAGTTGGAACTTTAGTTACTTGGCAAACTATACTTGCTTGATACCTATCAGGTGGTCTAGTTACACGTGTAGTACGTCTAGGTATTATAGGACTTACAGGTGGACTTTCATTTATTAATTGTTCTTGATTATGTAATTCTTCCTGATCAACTATTTCCTCTTGTTTTGGTCCTATTTGCTCTTCGTGGACTTCTTCTTTAATTGGACTCTTCTTATAGCTAATCTGATCTTTCTGCCTTTTGTAGGGTTCAATAATTACTTCATTATTTAAATCTTGCTCTAATCTATTCCATCCTACATGTTCTAGGAATTTTGCACTAGCACTGGTGTAAACTCTAGATGTACCTGGTTCCCAGAATCTATAAGATCTATGATTAGATGTATATCCTACAAAAAATAATCTTTTAGCTCTATACTGTCCTTTGTGTCTAAGTTGTGTAGGGATATGCACCCATGCTGGTGCTCCAAATGTGTGCATGTAACTTAAATCAGGTTTTGTACCATGCCACAGTATGAATGGTAATTCACCTGTTGTTGAATTAACAACATTATTTAATATATGATTACCACACATTATTGCTTCTCCCCATAAATTTTCAGGTAATCCTGAATCAGACATCATAGTTCGTGCCATTGATTGTAATGTTTGGCCTCTTCTCTCTATAAAGGCATTATGTTGTGGCCTATATGGTGCAGACATTTTATGTTGAATACCTAACATTCTTAGTCTGTTCTGAAATTTATTATTTGTAAATTCTGTACCATTATCTGTTATGAGAGTTACTAATTTTTTTTAAGTTTTTCTTTCTGCAAATTTTATCCAATTAAATAGATTTTGATATGTTTCAGTTTTGCTCTTCATTAAATAGCAAAACCCATATCTAGAATAGTGGTCCATTATACTTAGTATGTGGCGAGCTCCTCCTACACTTGGTTTTTTCGGACCTATTAAATCAGCAAATACTACTTCTAAAGGCTCTTTAGTAGTAAATCCATCAACTCTATTAGCCGGTATAACCCTGCTCTTACTTTGATTACAGGCATTACATTGCAAATACTTATTACAAGATTTCAAACTTATTCCCTTAGATAATTCAACAGTTTTCTTAAGCATTTTAAAATTTAAATGCCCTAGCCTTCGATGTAACAAGTGAATACATTCGTCATGAGGTTTCTTATTTTCATAAATTGTGTTAGCCACCTTTAAACCATCATCATTTAACACATATAATCCACCTCTTAAAGATGCAGTAATTCTCTTATCTTCTTTTTTAATTAAGCAGTTATCTCCCCTAAATGTAACTACATATCCTAGTTTAACCAAAATTCTAACTGAAATTAAATTAAACTTAAGTTGTGGTACATATAACATTTTTACATTCTCTTTTATAAAAGAACAATATGCTATACCTTGACCTTTAGGTTTCAGTTTCCAGCCATTGGCTAACGATATCTGCTGTGTACTCTGGGACATTTTAATAAAATTTTTGTTATCATTTGTTATACAATGGGATGCTCCACTGTCAACCACCCATAAATTATTTTTTACAGCTCCGTTAGTATACATGGCTAACTCTAACTTTTTATTTATTTTTTGATGATTTTTAGTATTCTGGCCAGCGTTCTGGTGCTTTGCCTTTTTACAAAATCTTGCCAAATGTCCTCTTCCTCCACAATTAAAACACTTTTTAATTGCGTATGCAGTAGGAGATTCATTATCTTCTTTTTGAGGTTGCTCCCTCCTTAATTCATCTCTTTCATGCCTTCTTCTGGCCTCTTCAATCAATCTGCCAGTTATATCAGTTAAAGTTAAATTTTCCTTTGGCAAAATTTCAAGTGAAGTTACGTAGTTATCATAACTTTCATCAAGGGAAGATAGAATTATGTAGACTTGGTGTAGTTCAGAGAATATAAGCTCTTTCTCGTGCAGTTCTTTCAAAATGCTTTGCATAGTTTTTAAATGACTCAGCATATCACCATTTGTTTGGAGATGCATCCTGAAAAGCTTCCGTGTTAGATTTATGTGAGGACCAACATTATCTCGAACATAAATCCTCTTCAGCTTCTGCCAACACCCAACAGCCGTTTTCTCTCCGTGGATATAAACAAGCTGTTGATCAGTTAAGGTAACCCAATTATGCAAATGGCTTGTTGATTTTTATGCATAAATTCTTCTATCTTTAGTCTATCTTCCTCATCCTCTGGATCCCATTCTTCTACGTTTGGTGGATTTTCAATTATGTTCCACAGACCTTCTCTTCGTAGAAGTAGACTACATTTTGTAGACCATGATACATAGTTTGTTCCATCCAGCTTCGATATAAGGGACAAACTTTGTAGATTGACTTGTGCCATGTTTTCTTATATGGATATAACAATATAATTAATAAAACACAGCTGTCTGTTTACTGTAATGTATAACAACACAAACTCTCACTTTTTACATTAATCTGTTGTATCCTAGTTAAACTGACTTTGCAGCCTCTGGGCCCATAACCAGTGTTAATCCTGGGTTCCCCAACCAGGGTTAGGGAGACAAGCTAAACAGAATGTGTAGCGTTAGTCAGATAGGCACACAGATAAATGAGTGAGCTAAGCTTGTATGTTTATTAACATACAGTAAAAATAACAGATACGCTTGTGCTATCAAGAATAAAGTTTATTCCATTATAAGTTCATGGCATAGTCAAATAACAGTCCAATAGTCATGTATCAAGTAGTCAGTCCATTCAGGGATATTCAGTTAGCAAAGGCCATGTAGAATATCCTATGTCAGTTCACTTACAAATCAGTCCTTTGTTGTCTCTCCCATTCGAGCAATGCAGTCTTGATTCCAAGCAGTAATCAGGGATCATCAAAGCCAGAGAGAGCAAGCTGTAGACTTGCTACTTTTATAGTGTTTTCATAACCACTCCCTTAATTACTATTCCACAGTTAAAGCTGTAGACACTTTAACATACACAACTATGATTCATAGTTATTATTTCACCTAAACTAGTTAGGGTAAACAATGTTATCCCTAACATTAACTATATTATATATTCTATAAGCCAGGAGTATCAAACTTGCAGCGTCACATTGTTGTCACATGACATATTTTCTCCCTTTGCTAAAATGGGGATGGGCGTGGCCAGCGTGTGACACATCTGGCCCACTGGCCATGAGTTTGACACCCCTGTTATAAGTGATGCTTCTTTGTTTCAATCCCTAATCCTTGGCAGAGGATCCAAATAGAGATAGAAATAGAGATCATCTTATTCCATGTAACAGTATATCTTGTCTCTTATATTATGTAATTATATATCATTGTGAAGATCACAAGTTCCTGAATGTTAGCAGTGAACAAAATATTTTCTAGCTATTGGATGAAAACAACCTATGGAAACAGGAAAAAAATGTTCCTGTTCACAGAAAGATACATTTTGCTCAATATTTCCGTTCAGCAACTTCCCACTAGAAGTTTTTGATATTTTAAACAGGATGTTATTGTGGTTATAATCCATTGTAGTTTTATCTTGGATTTGATATTGCTATTCTATTTCAAGTTATCTTTTGTCTTGTGCCTGATATTTTTGGCCTGTATGCTCAAATAATTAAAACAGCTGCAGAGATTCACAGACAGACATAGCAAAATGCAAGTCTTACCTTTAGATTGTGTCCTTGTATATAATTACCATTGCTTAGAAAAAAAGGATATGGTTTTGTACATAATTTTCCAGAGAAATGCCATATTACCAATATATAAAGCTCAGGTTTTTTTTTTCTAGGAATAGTCATAGCTTTATTTTGTTATCTTCTACACTTAGAACAAAGGATATTTTTCATCAATTTGCAATAATGTTCAGAATTAGCCAGATTGTAGGAAAAGAATCCAAGGTTCATGACAGGTAACTCAATGAATATTTTGTGACTACTCAATTTGCTGCTGCAGTAATTAAAGCTAATAGAGTGCTCTTGGGTATGGATTAGAGAATCCCATAAAGATGTCAAACCAATATTCCAAGTGCTTTTTTTCTCAGTCAACCAATTAATTTCCTATTGGAAATAAGTGTAGGAACTTCTTTAGTCAAGTACCTATCATCCAATAGCAAGCTCACAGCCTCTGATTGAGTATACTTAATGTAGGGATCTATGAAGCAACTGAATTCTCCAAGTTAAAAAAAAGAATTCCTATGTCCAATGGAAAATGACATGTATATTCTATTTCTGTAACCCACCAAATTTCTATTGATGTTGATTTTATTTTCTTTTAATGATCTTGTCATCCCTTGCATTGAAATGGAGTCAGGATGATTAAAAGGAGCAGAGTGTTTACTGGCTGGATACCCTTCCTGATACCGACATGAAGTTCACAGCAGATATTTTCCCTTTTTCCCCAGAGAGAGAATTATCCACCACTATTTAGGATTGAACTCACAGCTTCCTGATTGTGAGGTGAGAGTTCCACCTCTAGGTCACAATGCATTATTAATTCTTTATGAATTTTTACCTGTCCCAAGACTTATGCATAATTGATGAGACTATTCAAAAAGTAAATGATGTATAAATTAAAGATTCATGGTCCAACAGTGATTTATTTTATTCAATAATGGCATAAATCATGGCAGTACATTTGCATAATTATTATTTATTTGCAAATTATCACAAAGGGTGGTATTTGATGTAGTTGCATCTTAGTTATTAGTAACCATCATGGCCATCATACTTTTGTCATCCATAAATCAACTCAGAATCTTCATGAACCCCCATCAGTGTAAAAGATTTTATAACAACTATAAGTTGATAGAACAGTTTGGCACTTTCTTAATTAGAATGTAATTGTTTAGTTACTTTTAATTTCTCAAAGACTACAGAAGGCTGTTAAATTCTTACTTTTGAGTAAACTTCATTGAACTCAATGATTAGTACTATTACAATTACATTTCCCAAGGCAATCCATTGCAGTAAATTATACAAATGGCTAATTCAGCCGACAGCTGTGGTAAACAAACAAAATAATTAAAAATAGAGACAATATAAAAAGATGCAATATGGAGAAGGTTGAGTTGGTATTTATTCATTTCATTGTAAGTAAACAGGACCAAAGGCATTATCTGTTGACATTTCTTATTTCTCACTTGGGGTAAGCAAGCATTGCAGATTGGTATTAATATGTGATATCCTACAGGTATTGATATTAAAATATGACAACATATTTTTGTAGTTATAAAATCATCCATATCTATATATGTATATATTTATATCTATATATAATGTAAACTGTTCTAGATCCAGTGCTATAGCTTAAAATTTATAAAATTATCCAAATTTCTTTTATTGAATTTGAATGTATTTACAATAAAATCAATGACTCATTTATTTCATATTATGTAATGTAATGGATGTGACTTTCAAGATTGTTATTTCACATTACTAAAGTAAAAACCATTGGTTTTTCTGGAGTTTTACTGGCTACTTCTGGTGATTATGGTTGGCTTCACCTCAAACTTTATGCTCAAATCATGGTTTTCACCATTTTGATTAAAGAACCACAAGGGTAACCACAAAGAACCTGCGGACTCCTACATAATTTTTTTTAAAAAAACTCCAGATACATCCCACTTACATTCTTTGTATTCCATAGTTCTTTTTTTTTAAATCCAAGTGATGCCTTATAATAAAGATGGTAAACACCTTCTCCTTCTCACACCTTATACATCTTTACAATTCTCCTTGAAACCCATGACAATGAAATTTATATAATATTGATATGGTGGAATTACAGATATGAGATCAATGGCAATTCCTTTGAATAATATTTGACCGTGGAAATTAGAGTTGGATTAGAGATGTAGTTAAAGCATAATTGAATATTTCTACAGTTTGGAATAACAAGTTCTTATTGCTAATTTGAGTAGTAAAAATAAAAAACTAATTCAACTTTCTCTGAAAGAAAATAAGATTTGTATATTATGTGGATTTTGGATAACAATGAGAAGATACAACTCTTTAGCATTCAGATTACTTAGAAATTAAAAGATAAATAACAGTTTAGCATAACAGAAAATTGTCCATAATAAATCGAGGGTATAATGATTAGTTAGTCTGCCCAGAGGGTAGATGTGACTAAGCTAAAACAAATAATATCACAAAAGCTCTATGAGATGTAATTCCATCAGGCTCCTGGCATTCTTTTATTGGCTTCCCTGCTTATACAAATTTTCATCCTGGAATATTATTAAAAACAAAACAAAGGAGAATCTCATTCTTCAGCACATCAAGTTAAAACCTCAGTGGATTTATAGAAGGCAAATAAGCAATGCTTGCTTCTTTGAGGAATTGTCTTGGAAGAATATGACATATGGCTATTCTGCTCTTCTGCAACAGCTATCTCTAGAGTAAATACTTAAGACTTTTAGTAACAGGAGTTCAGAATAATAAAATTGTAGAACTAAGGAAAAAGAAAGTCTGGAAATGACTGTGGAATTATTTTTTTAAATGGTATGCTTACACCAAATGATTTTATATCCAGATTAAATATTCTGCAAACAAAGTGAGTTAGCACTCTCTAATTCATATGGAACAAAGATAAACTGTAGACTGACTCAGATGTTATCATATACTGAGCTTTGCTTATAATGATTCTGTATTAGTTATATGCATTGTTTATTTATTTTTATTCTTGTGTAGAAGTGTATTGGATACATATCTTTAAATAAACATCTAATAGGATGCAAAATGTGAAGTAACATACTTTCCTTTCACTGAATTTGTCCTGCTTTCCTAGATATATGAATAGTTACAAATTATATCAGCACTAATTCTATTATTAAATATTAAATACCAGTTCACAATTATACCAGGTCAAAACATGTTTAACATGTTTTGCCCAATATGTTGACATTACCCCTTCCCCTTCCCCCTTCCCCTCAGAGGACTAATCAGAATTCCATGACCCCCATGGTTAATAACAATTGCATGTTTATGTAGGAACAAAGTTACCACATTAAATAAACAGTTGTTTTAAAGTCTTAAAGTAAAGCTATAATTTCTTCTATGTCATAAAACAGATTGCCAGAAGATATGCTTTGATAACAATGGCTGTCATGCCAGATATTTATCACACATTAAAAAAAAACTAAGGATGCTTAAATATTACTTTTTGTATTCCAAATTGATATGATTTTGTACTTTTGTAAAGTTTATGTTTTAAACTTTAAACTGTCTCTGTTCCAATTTTGGCTGACACTGAAAAAAACCTAAGCAGGATTCACTTTAGTTCTACTTAATATTTGGATTAGAAATCACTAAGACTGATATATTCAGAAGAAAGCAATGATACAAGAAAACTACTTGAATGGGTCTACATGAATACCATTGTTATCGTTTTTATTGCTTCTCTATGATTTTTTTTGGTCCTGTGGATTTATTATACCATATATACTCGCATATAAGCCGACTCTAAAACTAAAAAAAAAAAATTATCAAATTAGGGGGTCGGCTTATATGCACATAAATCTGATCTCACACAAACGAACTGACCTGACACCACTTCTCAGATCACGCAATATCATCGATATTACTATTCAGTCATACATACAACCATAAAAATTGAGACTGCACTAAATAAAGTTAATTCCAGCAAACTACAACTCAATTTCAATATTAATTTTAACTGTACCTCAAATAAAATGCAACATAATTACATCTAATTAAGCACATTTTTTTTACTCTGGGCACCTCCATTTTGCTTTTTCTATCACCAGATCATAACACGCTGTGATTGGTTAGTCATTCACGTGACTGCTTTCATGTTTGCGATCGTCATGTGCAACTTTGTGTCTAGTTTCTTTGCGTTAGTAGTAGTAAAATTCAGAAAAATATACCCATGTCTGATGTTAAAAGAAAAAGAATGTTGTATGCCGCTTCTTTTAAACTAAAAGTAGTGAAGGCCGCAGAGGAAACAAGCAACCTTGAAGCAGCAAGAACCTTTGGAGTGGATGAGAGCAATATTAGAAGATGGAGAAAGGATAGTACATTGGATTGCACCCCCAATTCAAAACGTACAAAAAGAGGGCCCAAAGCTGGGCAATTCCCTGAAATGGAAAAGGACATTCTTGAGTGGTTTGAGGCTCAAAAGCAGAATGGCTACAGTGTGTAAATCTGGAAAATACCAAGGTACCTTAATCTTCACTGCTTCCCCGGGCTGGTGTACAAGGTTTTTGAAGAGAAATGGGATATCACTAAGACAAAGAACAAAAATAGCCCGAAAGCTAACATCAGAATTTGAGGAAAAGGTGATGAACTTCCAACGTTTTGTGATAAATAAAAGAAAGACTGGTGATTTTCCTTTCAGCAGGATTGGCAATACAGACGAGACCCCTATGTGCTTTGACATGCCAAGCACTAAAACATTGAACCCAAAGGGTGACAAAATAGTTCTTATTAAGACAACAGGGCACCAAAAAACCATTTTACAGTGGTGCTGAGTTGCACTGCAGATGGGGTGAAGCTACCCCCCAATGGTAATCTTTAAACAAAAAACCCCTCCAAAGGACAAATTTCCCAGTGGTGCTCATCCATCAGCATCCAAAAGGATAGATGGATGAAGAAGGCGTAATCAAATGGATAAATCAAGTGTGGGTGCACAGAAATGGAGGTCTTCTCAAGAAACACTCCATGCTAGTCTGGGACCAATTCAAAGCTCACCTAACTGAAAAGGTAAAAAGGAGTCTAAAGGAGTCAAACACCATTCAGGCAATCATACCAGGAGGATTGACTGGAATGCTACAACCCCTAGATGTCAGCCTGAACAGACCCTTCAAGACACACATGCGAAACCTGTGGACACAGTGGATGGCAGATGGCAAGGCTGAACTAACAGCCAAAGGAAACTTCAAACGCCCTCCTTTGCCCACAATTGTGTCTTGGGTGAAGACTGCATGGGATATGATTTTCCAAGAAATCCTTTTTAAAATGTTGCATTAGCAACAAATTAGATGGCACTGAAGATGATGCTGTATGGCAGGAGGATAGCAATGAAACTGAAAATGAAGACAGTGATGAAGTGGCAAAAAATGGAAATGAAGATCAAGATGAAGAAATGTGGGATGAAGATAATGTCAAATATATATTGGGGGACTGGAAACATCTCTTTGGGGAATCTGAGGACGAGGGTGATGGTGAGGATGAATTTTAAGGATTCTGAGACACTGTTTAATTTGTGAAAATAAATAAAAGTAAAAAACAACAATAATGGCTTTTATTCTCATTTATGCTCTTTGCAAGCTTTTGCTACGATAAGTGCATACATTACCATTATACAACATCAGATTCTTTACATACCGGGTAATTTACTTAATACTGTTTCCTACACAAATGCTTTGATAATGAACCTTCATCAGTGCATTGCATATTGATACTCTTTTGTTATTAGCCAAACAACACACCATGGTATTTGGGGGTCGGCTTATATGCGAGTTTTTGCAAAATTCCTCATTTTGGGGCAGTTTTTTAAGGGTCGGCTTATTCGCAAGATTGGCTTATATGCAAGTATATACGATAATTGTTTTTTTTACCATGGATTTTTTTAAGCAGTAATATATTGCAATGATATGTCATGGCTTCTAACATATCAGAATACAAATTTGATGAATAACTTAATTAATCATTAGAAGTTATATCTATTACAGTATATTCTCAGAAACAAATTGAAATGGCATGTTTTTCTTAATTTCATAACAGAAGCTAATTGAAGTGGGTATCCCAAGAAATTTCCTAGTTCTTGTATTTTCTTTCAAGTTACTTATTTATCTTATAGTTATCTGAAGATTTGCTTGATTGTGCAAGGAGTTTAGTGGCATTTACTATTTTATTGTTACTGGCTATATGCAGGGAAGTACAAATTGATAGAACCGCTTCAAAAACAGGATACTCAGCTATTTTTTGAGTGATGAACTTGGGAACCTGAGTGAGTTCTGTCAACCAAAGTTGTTGTATCAAGGTGATGAATCTGTGCCCCCACAATAGTTGTTAAAATGTAATTCTGACAAGCCTCAGCCACAGTGTCAGTATTCAGCTGGTTCTCACTATATTGGGTAAACCGGTAGCAAAGAATTGGCATGGGTCATTGAACTGGCAATAAGTTCTGGCTGGCCAGGCTCCTGACCTGGTCGCTCGGCCTCCGCTGGCTCACTTCACCCATCCACCCGATGCTCACTCACTCCACCCGCCTGCCACTCACCCATTAAGGTATTTCTTTTTTCTTTTTTCCTCCTGATAATTAGCTGTTCATACAATCAGCTGTGCTGGATTCCCTTTGCTGACACCCAGGAAGGCAATAATGGAGGGAGGGGCTCCACTTTTTGCCTTTCTGGGAGCCTTCTAGGAGCAAAAACACCCCCCTAGAGGCTCCTCTGAGGCCCAGAAGGCCCAAAAATGGGGGGCTGCAAAAAAAGCCATGCCCACCCAGTCACATAGTCATGCCCACCTAACCATGCCTATCAAGCCACGTCCACAGAACTGATAGTAAAAAAATTTGAATCCCCTCAATGCTCAGCCAGAATTGTCAATAATAAGAATGAAGGGAGTTGGAAGATCATCCTGACAGGTATAAACATTTTTAAAAGTATGAGATATTATGTATGTTCTAAGGTTGTAGTCTTCTGGTTGTTCATCTAAAAGAAAGCTTATTAGATTTTATTTCTCAATAAACATATGAATAGCTAATAGGTAAGGTAACAGGTAAGGTTCCAGTTTAGTATAGTTTCTGTTGATTATTTTCAGAGTAACAGAATAAAAGAATTAGAAGGGACCTTGTAAATCTTCTAATCCAGGGGTGTCAAACTCGTGGCCTACAGGCCAGATGCATCATGCACTGGCCACACCAACACCCAGTTTAGCAAAGTAGAAAAAAAATCTCAATACATTATGTGACACCGCCGTGATGACATGAATTTGACACCTTTGTTTGACTCCAACCCCTTGCTCAAAGGAAACTATGCCATTTCAGAAAAATGGTTGTCCAATATCTTCTTAAAAGCCACTAATGTTGGAGCACCCACAAGTTCTGGAGGCAAGATATTCCTCTGATTCATTGTTTTAACTGTCAGGAAATTTCATCTTAGTTCTAGGTTGCTACGTTTCCATCCATGCTTCTTCTTCTGCCTTCAGGTGCTTTGGAAAAATGATTGAACCCCTCTTCTTTGTGGCATGACTTATATCATGTCATCTCTAGTCATCTTTTTCATTAAATTAGACATACCCAATTCCTGCAACCATTCTTCATATGTTTTATATCTTTTCCACATTTTACTTTCTTGTCTTCCAAATATAATAGTGAGAACTGTGCACAAAATTCCAGATGCAGAACAGTGGTGGGATTCAATTTTTTTTACTACCAGTTCTGTGGGCATGACTTGGTGGGCGTGTCAAGGGAAGGATACTGTAAAATCTCCAATCAGAGGTAGTATTTGCCAGTTCTCCAAACTACTCAAAATTTCCACTACTGGTTCTCCAGAAGTGGTCAGAACCTGCTGAATACCACCTCTGATACAGAAGGACCACATATTTCAATAAGGCTTTTTAGTGGTCATTGTATTTTCAGACTCTTTGTTAATGAACTCTATGTCAAAATTTGCCTTTTGACAACTGCCAAATACTGAATTTATAATTCAACTAAACTGTCTCTTATGATTCTTTATTGCTTTTTTGGTTTGATACAGATCTGCATTTTATATATAGCTTCTCGGAAACTCTGTTTTTTGATAGGCTACTTGGTTTAAACAAGATTTCTGCATGTAATTTTTAAGCATCCCTTTTTTCTGTGTTTAATGCTTTGAGTGGGAAAAACACTGAATGATTCTTTAATACACTGCTAAGAAGCTTTTTTCTGGGAAGATTTACAAATGTTAATTTTTAAATGATTGTATTTCAGCTTCTCCTAAAATACCAGAGGGACCAGTTTTCAGGAGGCTGTATGAAAACAAACAGAGTAAAAAGAAGAAAATATGACTATAATTAAAAAGTGAACCAGGATAATGGTTTTTGCATGTCAACAAATCACCTTATGATTTACAAATAATTCACCTTAAAGTAACATCAGAGCAAGCACTCATAGGAAAAAAAAATCCCCACAGGATTCATGTAGATTTAATTTAATATTCCAATTAAGAGATTTCCTGACTTCATGTGACTGCTAATTTACAATGAAGTAGAATTAAAAATAACATATAGCAAAGAAAATAAGAGCTCCATATTGTGGAAGCTCGGCTTCTCCAAACATTAGGTTACAACTACCATGAGAATATCAAAATATCAAATTTTGATCAAATATCAAAATCAAAGATGTAGGATCGTTCAGAAGGCCACATATGTTCCAACTCTGATTGTTATTTTATAAGATATAGAAAGTGACTTCCCTTGATAGTAACAATTGTGTTAGCTCAAATCGTACTACTTTTCTTTGAGAACTGTACAAAAGAAATGAAAGAATGTTTAAAGGTTAGGCAAACCATTGCTCTGGAAGAATGAGTGCTCTTGTAACAGATTTTCTGAAACTGGGAAGCAAGAAAAGAAGAAAGAGGACAGAGAAAGAGTAAAAAGATGGATATATTTGTTGAGAAGTCATGAGAATAATTAAATGGTTCCTTATAGGCAAATATAGATAAGTCCCCTATTATATTTTAGAAGGATGGAAACATCAGCTATTGATATGAAACTAATCCCAGTTGCAAATAATACAGGCTGTCAGTGAACAACAACTGAGGTAGTTGTAATGGTAAAGATTTAATTTACTTTTGTGTCATTAACACAACAGATGCAAACAATAAAGACAAATGTGTTCTATTCACTTGCCAATTAGATCTGGGAGTAAGTTTATTTGCTCTGAATAATGCATTCAGTTAAAATACTTTTTTGTTTTTGCAAATACTTTGTAAACATTGGTATTGGTATGATTTTCTTTTCTGAAATAAGACAAGAATTTCAAATAAGAGAGACATAATATATGGTAAATAGCCTTTCACCTAAAAGATTTGTTCCTATTATTTTTAATTTTTTTATTGTGTTTTATTTAATTATTTTACTGTGTCAATATTTTTTGTAAAAAAATTAAAAGAAAATATTATTTAGTCTCTCTGACACAGAAACAAATTCTCCCTCTCTCTCTCTCCCTCCCCCCTCTCTCTGAATTAAGCCTATTGATATTTTCTCAGTCACATTCTTGAGGATTTGGTCTCAACCTTCATTTTTAGTCACTGACAATGTAAAAACCTCTCAGTTGAGAACTTCTATGAAATTATACCAAACAAGGACTTGTTTTCGTGGTAAACACTTTAAAGTTTTCTTGAAATTCTGGAAACATTATTTATGTTACATATTTATGCCGCACTCTCAACTTTCTTCATTTCCTGAAATGGAGAAACTTACTTTTTTAAAATATAAAAAAAAGTAAATCTAATATTCCTAATTTTGTCATACTATAGTTCTTCCTGATGGAACCAATCCAATCACATTTACCTTATTCAGGTAAAAAACTTCCAAGTTCCTATCCTGGGACCATGCAACTTATCCTGGAATGGAAGATCTTGAATTATGTGTCCAGAGTATCTTCAAAAAGTAATAGGCAGTCTATAATAAATTATACATACACACACACACATATGTTTATTTACTTAATGGTTTCCTCTTTATGTCACATTAATTATTAAATATAGTAACAGCTTTCAGACACTTCTAGGGTTTGTCCTCAAGCTTCAAATTCCTTAGATCTTCTCTGATCTTCAGAAAATACTTTTAAATTTTCCTTAAAGTAAACATTAATAGAGATTTTGCTTTATCCTTGTAGCAGTTTGGAATTAGATTTATTGGGCATGATGAAGGGGGCATATCTCTAAAGGCCATGTCACACTGCCCAACGGATGCAAAAAGGACACAACGGACGAGCAAAATGTTCCATCTGTTGTTATCCGCTCTCAAAAGGGGCAAAAATTTGCATAAGCAGAGCGGATAACACGGAAAGGAACGGACGTGGGGAGGACGCAGAGCGGATGTATAGAGGATGCAGAGTGGATGTATAGAGGATGTGTAGAGGATGCGTAGAGGATGCAGAGCGGATGCATAGAGAATGCAGAGAGGATGCAGAGCGGATGCGTAGAGAATGCATAGAGGATGCAGAGCGGATGAGCTACATCTGCTTTCATCCTTTCTCCATCTGTGCTACTAAAGCTGCACATCCGTTCTGCTTCCTCCCTGTGTCCGTTTACCGCTGGAATGGATTTGAGTTGTGCAGATGCACAGCGGATGCCTAGTGGATATAGCAGATGCATAATGGATGCAGAACGGATGTCCCCCGTATGCCTAGAGGATGCAGAACGGATGCATTGGATACATTTTCCGCTCAAAAGTTTTGGGCAGCTCAAAACTTTCTGAGCGGATGAAACGTTAATAAATGGATGCTGGACAGACAGAGAGGAAGCAAAATGGAGGCAGTGAGTACATCGTGTTAACCAACGGATGGCAAGCTTTTTTGTCCATTTTACATCCTCTTTGCATCCGTTGGTGCAGTGTGACATGGGCTTAAGTTCTGTAATATCAACTCTGCTATTCAAAAACTTAATGGAACACGTGCCATTTTGAATTTAATTGGAGAGTTGAGTAAATAACCAAGTAATAAATACTACTTATTGTCAGCATTCTAGCAAACTTCCATTCTAATCAGTAAAACAAGCATAATCTCAAAAGTACCTTTGTTAGAATAGCACCTGGCACATCTGTGGAATCTCGAAACTAACTTTTCCCAGACTTCCCACAATGTCCTAAACTACAATCCATCCCCCTTTCCCCCTTCATCACATCACATGGACCAAACATGATCTATCCCAGTGTAAGATCCTTTTTCTCCACACTTAATAACCTTGAACTAAGAAAAAAAAAATCATTTTGTCTACTTAGAACTACTTAGTTGAAATCACCCCCTCCCACTTTCTCAAACTATGTGGCAGCGAGGAATATGGCTTCCAAAGCTGACACTTATGACAATTGAGCCCTAAATTTCTGTTGCTAAGTGTGACATCTGTAAAGTGAGTTTTACCCAGTTTATGACATTTCTTGCCACAGTTGTTAAGTGAATCACTACAATTGTGAAATTAGTAACCTGGTTGCTAAGTGAATCTAGCTTCCCCATTGATTCTGCTTGTCAGGAAGTTTCAAAAAATGATCACATGATCCTGGGACACTGCAACCCGTCATAAATATAAGTCAGTTGCCAAGTGTCTGAACTTTGATCAGGTGACTATGGGGATTCTGCAATGGTTGTAAGTTGAAAAACGGTCATAAATCACCTTTTTCAATGCTGTTGTAACTTTGAACAGTCACTAAATGAGCTGTTACAAGTTGAGGATCACCTGTAAAACACAGCTCTGTGACCAGCCTTAATCTGGATCCAGAAGAAACAATGTTTCCCTATCATTTTAGTATAAGAAGTGAAGCAGAAAGCAGTAGCAATAACCTTAATTTTGTTTCCAGAATTATACCAGTTGGAAACCTTGACAAATCTAGACAAATGTATTGGCTAATCTGCAAAAAGGAAAGTTAGAAGGTCCCTTAATGGGAGACAATCCCATAACCCTTGTTTCACTAAAGATGGGGTGCAAATTGAGCCAACCACTATCTGGGCAGTCAACTTTCTTGAAGGTTCCTTTTGCATTTTGATTTTAGCTATATATTCCTTTGAAGACCAGTGACTAAAAAGGACCCAGTTTAAAGGCTGGTATCTATGCAAAAAGCTTGTCTAAAAGAGGCAACTGGACTGTTTTTTCCTTGAGGAAAAAGAAGAAAAGGTTTTGCTTCTCATTCAGGAAGCTTCATCAGTTTTAATGATCAGTCCACTTGCCTTTCTTTTTTTTTTTTTGTGGAAGAGGGTGGAAGCACCTTTGAGACAACTATGACCTAGATGACTGAGAATCCCCATAGATATTCTGGAAAAAAATTCATCTTAAAATTGAAAGAAGTGAAAAGCCAAACCTCGGAACAAAACTCTGGTTTAACAGATTTATTGCTGATTTCATTGATTGATAAAGTGCATTTTTATCCTCTTTTTTTCTAGAAACTCAATACAGCGTACAGTGGTCGCTTTACCTTTTCTTTTATTACCAGATAAGAGCATTTTGAAATGTGCTGATACTTAATAAAGAAAAATATTTGTAGCTCAGGGTTGAAATGAGGGGTCCTTGGTGCTCTCTGAGCTTGCTTGTTTTTTTTGCAGAAGTTTTGTTACCCAAACTAGGTAACATCATCACTGCTGAAACATATTGAATTGAGAAAGCTCAGCCTTACCAATGGACCAAATAGGAAAAATGACCAGATGAACTAGTTCTATTTTACTGCACATTTGAAAGTACAGTTCTCCTATCTCTTTACACCTAAAGAAATTAGGGAGGTTCTGTTTTTTGTGTCTTGCCCCAATCCATTATCTGGCTGTAGACTATGCTCTTATCTGACCTTTCCCTGGAAGGATCTCTGGGCTCAATCTCCCAAAGCCATTCCCACATATCATTACAAAGATATTACCTGGTCTGAAGTCTCCCAGAAAAGTTTATGACTGAGTTCCTTCACAATTTTCCACATTCCAGTTTTATCCTAGCAATGGCTCCTTAATACTGGCTGTCTTGGCAATTCCTTGCCTGTGATGAACTGTTCTTCTTTTTGTGTTTTTACTTCCTTTTGTTCCTACATTTTACTCCATCCTACAATGGACTAACGTATTATTGAGTAAGTATAGGACAGCAACTCAAAACTGAAGTCATCTATGCTTATACAGAATCCCACAATATCCCACTGGAGCTAGCCAAGATCTCCGGGAGCTCCGGGAATTGTTGTCACATTAAGCAAGTGTAGAAGATGGCATAGGGAGAAAAAATAGAAGTGGGAATGCAGAGCGGGTCTGCTAACTCAATTGAGGAAGAGACCGCAGAAACCCCCATTATCATCTATGTTCCTCACAAATGCCAGATCCTTGTAAACAAAGTGGATGAAGTACAGCTGCAGATCTCCCACAATCACACAATTCATGAGTACTGTCTACTAATCATCACAGAATCCTGGCTGCACCTGCAAATCCCTGATGCTACAATGGAGCTAGCTGACCAGAACTTGCACCATCAAGATCGCAATATAGCCTCCAGTAAGAGAAGGGGAGGGCCTAATTATTTATGTACATAAAGACTGGTGCACAAACAGCAAAATAACAAACAGCCATTGCTCACCAGATTTAGAGGCCATGACTGTTCAGTGTAGACTGTTTTATCTGCCACAGGAGCTAACAGTAGTTACCATCACTGCTGTATATTTACCTCCAGATGCTAATGTTAGCATGGTGCTCAGTCATCTTCAAGACATAATTACCATGCAACAGAGAGTTCATCCTGAGGGCATTCACATCATTGCTGGGGATTTCAACAGAGCATGCCTAAAAACTGTGCTCCCCAAACTTTACCAACATTTAGGTGCCTAACCAGGGGAAAAAACACACTTGATCATGTGTACTCAAATATTAAGCATGCTTATAGAGAAAAACCTCTTCCCCACTTAGGACAATCAGACCATTTCACTCTGCTTTTACCACCAGCCTACACTCCCCTTAGGAAGAGAACAAAACCTAGCAGTCAAACTATTAGATGCTCGCCTGAAAATGCCCTCTCCCAGCTTCAGGATTGTTTTTGCCTGCACAGATTGGAGCATCTTCAAACAACAGGACTATATACAGAGACTGTGCTTTTCTTCATGAAGACCTGTGTAGAAAATGTCACTGTTGACAAATGCATATAGATTTTCCCAAACAGGAAACCCTGGATAATCAGCGAAGTCCAGACTCTGATCAGGGCCTATGACCTGGCTTTTAGAGCAGGTGACACCTAACAGTACAGCACTGCCAGAGCTGAGCTGAGAAGGGGTATCAAACATGCTAAGGAGATATATAGGAGGAAGGTTGAGGGCCATTTTACTGACAGTGACCCATGGCAGATGTGGAGGGGGATACAGTCCCTGACCAACTATAAAGGCCAGGGCCCAACAAACAGTGAGAGCAGTAGCACTCTGACAGAGGAGCTAAACAGCTTTTTTGCACGCTTTGAGACCACCAAGAACCTGGACATACTGCTTCTCAAGGACCACGATGCTGTACATCTCTCTTTTCAGGTGCATTAGGTGAGAAAAACACTGAGAACAGTAATTCCCAGGAAAGCAGCTGGGCCTGATGGCATTCCTCATGCAGTAGTTAAAGCGTGTGCTGACCAGTTGGCGGAAATACTTACAGAGCTGTTCAATCTATCTTTAACACATGGCATCATTCCACAATGCCTGAAGGCTGCAACCATCATCCCCATTCCCCCCCCCAAAAAAAAACAAATATAAACACTCTCAATGACTATAGGCCCATAGCATTAACAAGCTCCATTATGAAGGTTTTTGAGTGACTAGTTTCACAGCACATCAGAGACTGCCTCCCGCCCTCCTTTGATCAACATCAGTTTGCTTATAGAGCAAATCGATCTACAGAGGATGCTATGGCCACCACACTTCATAGAGCGCTGAGTCATCTGGAGAACAAACAGAGCTATGTGAGGATGCTCTTTGTGAAATACAGGTCTGTGTTTAACACTATCATCCCAGATATACCAGTAACCAAATTGTATAATCTGCAGGTAGCCACGCCCATGTGCTCCTGGATTAAGAACTTTTTGACAAACAAACCACAGTCTGTTAGACATGGCCCCACCTTTTTTCCACTATTACACTCAGTTCAGATTCCCCCCAGGGTTGTGTCTTGAACCCCCTGCTATATGCCTTGTACACCTTTGACTGCTCACTAAGCCATGCAACAAACAGCATCATAAAGTTTGCGGATGAGATGACTGTGATTGATCTCATCTCTGGAGAGGATGAGATGGCATATAGGGCAGAAGTAAAGAACCTGTCTGTTCCGTCCGGAAAAACGCGAGGTAGACCGGGTTCCAACAACAAAGTATTAGTTAACAGCAGTTGAAAAACGGAACATTGGCTCAAGCCGCGGCAGCCTTTTTATAGGGTTTTGCCTGCCGGCTTGTAGCCAATGACATGTATTTAGTTTTGCCGCCTTTAAGCAGCTTCGTGGATTGGTTCCTTTTGAACCAATCCCAATTCAGGTTTTTTAGCCAATCAGAATCCTGTATTAGGAGTCTACTATTCTTATACAGAACACTGTCTGTCTTATGTTCACAGAACAATCTGTCACTGAATATCCATAAAACCAAAGAACTGATTATGGACTTCAGAAAACATAGACAGGACCACACCCCACTCATTATCAACAGAGAATGAGTGGAAACTATCCCTACAATCAGATTCCTTGGCATCCATATTTCAGCTGATATCTCCTGGCCCCCGAACACCAAGGCCATAGTGAAGAAGGCTCAGCAGTGGCTGCACTTCCTGCAGGTTCTCAGGAAAAACAATCTGGACAAGAAACTGTTGCTGGCTTTCTATAAAGCCTCTGTGGAGAGCACTCTGACATACTGTTTGGGTGTGTGGTATGCAGGCTCCTCAGCTGAAGATAGGAAAACTGTACAGAGGGTGATAAACACAGCTCAAAAGATCATTGGTTGCCCTCTGCCCTCCCTGGAAGACTTAGCCTGGTCCTGCTGCCAAAGCAGAATCAAGGCCATCATAGAAGACCCCTCACAGCCTGGCAATTATCTTTTTGACCTGCTGCCATCTGGATGGTGCTTTAGGTCAGTAAAATCCCACATCACTAGACTAACAAATAGTTTCTTTCCCTGGGCCATCCGAACTGCAAATAACCACAAAGTCACGACCTTATTAAGATGTGAAAAGATGTGAAACCTCAATACCTCATTCAGATGTATAATAACATATTATAGTACAATCCATCTCTAGTGTATTACACTTGGCAAAGCGTCACAGTCAGAGTCCACAGTGTTGGATGTATATTTTGTGTATACCCATAGATATTGTACTCTCTAATTGCAAATTGAGATGTGGGTACTCTGTTTTTCTTATCTTCATTTTTAAGTGCTCTGGTTTTATTGTGTTGTGAACAGTTGCTGGGGTGCATCCACAGTTTTGTTGTACTTGTACAATGACAAAAAAGTTCTTCTTATCTTCTTATCTTATCATTTGAAAACAGGTTTTTGTGACAATATATGGCTATATATGAAAGTCAGGACATGTGTATGCCTATACTGAACATTAGCATCCTTTTTTTGCTTTGACTATGCCAATTACTGGCATTGGATGTGGAAGTTAAGCATGAAAAAATATAGCTATTGGGTTAAAATGTTTTTCCATCATTATTTGGTATATTCCATTCCCTGAAAAATGCAAATCCTTTCTATTATTCCTTTCCATTATTTTTGCTTTACTACATGAATTCTATATAATTACAAATTTAATTTTAGTGTAATTTTAGTAAATAATTAAATGGGTGATTAATTTTAGCTTAGACTACTTATATTCTTCGAAAAGAATGAAAATTGGATAAGGTTACTGGTATACTAATGTGCAAATAAAGTAAATACTTTGAAATCTTTCTTGTTGCATTACAATGGATGCAAATGAATGAAACAAACTAATGTTGCATGTTAATATTTAGAAAGATCCCTATTATTTTGGCATTTTATTTCCGTAGTCAAAATTTTCAGAGACTTTGATTCCCAGAGGTAGCACATTTTTTAGCCCGATTAATTCAGACATCTGGGCATATATCTTGACCGAAGAAATTCATCTGTACAAACATACATGAATAACAGTTACATATTTTGACACATTCCCCCATGTAGTTTCAAATCTAGGCTCTAATTTTTTTTCTGACTGGAATCTAAATTCCAAATAAAGAATTATTTTATTTATTTATTTACTTACTTATTTATTAAGTATGCCAAAACAACTAGCCACAAAGATATTTTTCCCATCATGCCATCACAGTGCTAATTCCCATAGCACTGTCTTATATCTAAGTATATTTACCCATGTAGTAGAGTTCTATTACTATTATCCTTCTCATCTTTCCTATTATCTTCTACTATTGCAATTTTAAGATTATATTATTTGCTATTTGGATGTACACTGAGAGCTTATGCACCAGAGACAAATGCCTTGTGTGTCCAAATACACTTGGCCACTAAAGCATATTGTATATTGTATTTTATCCATACATTTGTTTTATAAAGAAAAGATTAATCAATGGTTTCATACAAAGTCTGATTATAGCTGGATGATTAGTTAAAGGATGAAAAAGTTGTGTCGGTTTGGTTTTGGAACATTGATATAGGTTGACATCTCCTGGACAGAACTCTAAAGAATGACTACTGAGATGCCTAGAGAGGTAGGCCCTGAAAGGATTAAAGAAAAGCTTGAGTGTTTAATCCAGATCAATGGGCAGAGACTCTAAAGCTGGTGAAAGTCAGATGCTAGTGAGATAATCAAGAATAGGAGGATGATCCTCTTTAGGGTGGGCTTTTAGAAAGGGAAAAGAACAGCTAGTTTGGTTTTGGCTTTCTGTCAGGAGCAGGAATGAAAGCATCTCCTCACAGACTGTTTCAAAACCAGATGAATCCAGATCAGTCCAGAGTCTGAGATGAAGATCTTAATTCTAATGTAAAGAATGATGGAATTAAGTGCAGGTTAGAATATGCCTTTTTATTTTATGGAAAATTATGAAATACTGCATATGAAATACTTGTAATATTTTCTCTCTGTTTCTGTTTCTCACTGAAGCCAGCAATACCTGGGATAACCTCTATAGAAACTATGGCTTTCTTTTTTCCCCCCTAGGCCATTCTTCATTTTATTTTTTTCAATTTCCCTTTAGTTTTTGATATATAATAAAGGCTTGAATCTTTACTGAACTTGTCTCTCTCATTTTGAAATGAGATGTTAATTTTAACATGTTTCCTCCCACTGCCTTAAGTTGAAAAAAAGGAAGGCAAGCAGGAAAGAATTCACCTGTTCTTATATAAATTAGATCATACTGATTTCTCTGAGTAGAAATCATGAGAGCTGATTTATTTATTAATTAGATTTTTGTGCTTCCAATCTGGCCTTGAAGAGACTGTAAGGCATCCAGAAAGTATCCATGATATCAATCACTCCGAGACATTTTCTCTCCAATTGATTTATTTAGAAACAGATATGGCATGTAAAAGGCAATTTCCCAAAGTGAAAATTTTTAGCTCGTTACACAGAATCCACCTTCTCTCCTCCCTTCTCTCCTCCCACTTCTACACTTCATAAATCACGAGAACCAATTAACTGCCACTGGAATTTCTTAATATGACATACAGAATAACCTTGAACTTTTCAACTCCTCCAACTCTCTTAAAAAAAATGTGGCAGCTGAATTTCAAAGCTGACAGAGTATGGCAGTTTAAAAATATTAAAACTGCTAGACATTAAAATAATAACAATCATAACAAGTAAAATTAATAGGTGGAGAAAACAGGAGCACTGAGTACACAGGGAGAGGTCGGGGCTTTTCTTATTCCAATAGCCATCTCCAGAATGATGCACTCCCATTTTGATCCCAGGCCAATTGTAAAAGTCTTCAGAATCTTCAGGAAGATCCACAGTGAAGACCTCACCTTGGCATCACAATGTGATGAAAATCTCACCTTGGGGACCACAGTGTTCCTAAGGGCAGTCTTCTGGACTGCCAGTCTTCTGGATCCTGCCTGCTGAAATTCCTTGACTGCTGGGGTTTACAGCATGTTCCTCCTACTGCTATGGGTAGGGTGGTCCAATCCCATTGGGTTGAAAATGTTCTTCAGATAACCTGGACCTATGCCATGAAGGGCTTATGCTGGCATTTACCAAATTATGCAGATATTTTTTCCCCTCACAGGAGTAGGAAGAGTACAGTTGGGCTTACGGAAGAGCTTAAAGTTCCTACAGGAAGCCATAGGAGCCAACCAACCATATCCCAGACATAAATATTTTTATTTTATTTTATATCATAAGTCTCACTAACAAAGCAACTTTGGCTGGCTTACAATACAATAAGGTATGGGTCCCCAGTCCGTGGAGCTCTACCCACTACTGGGCCACAGCTTGTTTGAAACTGGGTCACAGGAGAAATGGCCAAGTGCTTGCATGTGAAGCATCACTCTTATAAATGTAGAGTGCTTGAACTCATGTACAGACCTCCATTTGCATGAATGGAGCTTTATGGGTGAGCACCCTCCACTTGAGCAAGTGGAGCTTCACGTGCAAGCACAAGTGCCTACTTCTCACACAAACGGAGCTTCATGTGTGAGCACAAATGCCCTCCACTCAATGCCCTCCACTCGCACAGTGCAAATGCAGCTTTGTGCAAATGCAGCTTTGTGCTTGTGCAAATGCAGCTTTGTGTGTAAGAGCAAGCACCCTCTTCTCATTTACAAAGCTCTATTTGCACAAGTGAAAAGTGTGCATGCAAATGGTGCTGTGTATGCATGTGTGCATCTGCCATGCATAAGCCCCCCCTCCACAGCTGGCCCATCAAGTTGGAAAGGTTGGGGACCACTGCAATAAAGGCAGAAATGCAAAAACTTTAAATTCATGTTCACCACCTGTCATAGGTGGTATAGCTGTGCTGCTTTAGAAGAATGCTTGTTTTGTAGATGACAGCTAACAAAACTTATTAGCAATTCTAGATTTTACAGAATCATAATTTAATCAGAACTAACACTTGGTAGAACATTCATGAAGGCCTTCAAAAAGATATTCAGATGCCATGAAGATCCCTCCAAAGATCAGAATTATTCAAGCCACACTATTCACTGTGAGACTCTACAAAAGTAAAAATTACATTTGAAGAATCAGGTAAGAACAATATTGACACCTTTGAACTTTGATTTTGAAGAAAATGCCAGACAGTACTGTATGCAGCCAAGAAAACAAATGACTCATTGAATAAATCAACCTAAATTTCTTGCTAGAGACATAAAAGATTCAATCAATCAATCAATCACCCTTTATTTCAATAAAAAACAGCATAAGGAGGTTGAACACAGATTTTTTTTTAAATAAAAGATATAACAGAATAAAAACTTCACCTAAAAATAAAAATGAGTGTCTAGTTCCTTATTTTGAATACTCTGTATTATGTTTGTTTTGCCATGCTCCCTTACATTCATCTATTGCTCCTACAGTACTTCTCCATTTAAATTCTTTTTAGAGTTTTTTAAATATATATTTGTTTTGATAATGTTTATTTGTATTCAAAAGAACTTTTGGTATCTTTTAATTTTTTTAATTCTGTGTATCTATGCCCAGATGCTATGCATCTATGGAGGTCTTTTACTGTAAAAAAGGTTTGATTGGTCAATTGACTAGGCTCAAATTATCCTTTAGATACATTATATGTTCCCAGTACTAGGTGTTTGAAAATGTGTCTGAAGGATAATTTGAGCCTAGTCAATTGCCTAATCAAACTTTTATTATGATCAAAGACCAGCACAAGGGGTATAGATACAGAGAATTAAAAAGCATAAAAGAGAATAAAAGAATGTGTAGCAACAAGGTGGACACCTCAATTAGAATAGTACATTGTTCGATACCTCATATAGTTTATCATAGAGACTACGTGGTTGATAAATTCTGATTTGATGACATACACTCAATCAATAGCAATAACACTTAGACTTCACAGTACTTTACAGCCCTCTGTAAATGGTTTGTAGAGCAGCATATTGCCCCCAACAATCTGGGTCCTCATTTTACTGACCTCAGAAGGATGGAAGGCTGAATCAACTTTGAACCTGGTGAGATTTGAACTGCCAAATTGCAGTCAACTGGCAGTCAGCAGAAGTAGTCTGCAGTACTGCATTCTAACCACTGTGCCACCACTACAAGCCATTATTCAATTAATTTGCAATGACATAGAAAAAACTAGTCAATAAAGCATAACACCTCAGAAATAAGCTGACACAAGGCAACTAAAATGGCATTGGTAACTTTGCCATCTCCTTTTCTTAATCAATCAATCCTTTAAGTCTGGTTCCATGAGGGTAGCCCAGTATCCATTTTCTCGTTGTTGAGTCATTGGCTCAAAAACCTGCCTCAGTCAGGCTGAATGTAAAAGTGTAATGCTAGCTGGACTAATCAGCCCTGATCCCATATTCAGAGTGCATAGAGCAGAGAACTGGGAGCAGAATTGTATTTGTAGTGGCAGGATCAGTATGAAGCAGATATTTCTACTATCTTGAGGGACAGCAAAACTGAGACTTGTAAGCTGGCTGCATCGAAGAAGTTCAAAGCTGAGAAACTGAAAGATGCCCAAAGGAATGTTAGCCTTGCAATCCAAGAAGGATTCTGACAGTCAGAGAGTTTAATGAGATGATAAAACTCACTGGATGGCAATTCATATCATTGTCAGGGAGCCCATCACACCCTTCAACAGTCTACATATCCAGAAGCAAACTTGTAACATCTGTAAAGTCTGTAAACACCCCAGAAATAGCAGAAAAGCCATTGGCTCTGCAAAGACTTTGAAGAAATGCAATCTTTTAAAGCCACTATTTTGATTTGTTGTTTTAAATTAAGGTTCATAAATCTGATTTGAGTGCTTGATTTGACTCAAATGGAAGCCCTCTTTGAACCTTTGAACAGCTTTGCTGTTCATAGCCAGTACCCCCAGACTTTCCCATTATAAATTTATTAGGATTAAAATCAAAATCAGGTGTTAATGTCAGACCTAACTCAGTTTGAGCTTCTATGTAACAACAATCCTTAACACCATTGGGTTGAGAAAAGTATCGTTTACCAGAAATCAAATGAAATACAATAGTACAGATATACAGATTAGATTAACAGAGTTGTAAGGGACCTTGTAGATCACCTAGTCCAACCTCCCTCCCGAGCAGGAGACCCTACAACATTTCTGACAAATGACAGTCCAATCTCTTCTTGAAAGCCTCCAGTGGAAGCCCCACAATTTCCAATGGCAACTTCTGTTCCATTGGTTGAGTGTTCTCACTGTCAGAAAATGTCTTCTTATTTCTAGGTTAAAATAATCTCTCCTTGTTCAGTTTTCATTCATTATTCCTTGTCTGGCCTACAAGTGCTTTAGAAAATAGCTTGATTCCTTCCTTTTTGTGGCAGCCCCTCAAATACTAGAACACTGTTATTATGTCTCTCCTGATCCTTCTCAGTGGTGGGATTCATTTTTTTTTTTTACTACTGGTTCTATGGGGGTGGCTTGGTGGACATGGCAGGGGAAGGATACTGTAAAATCTCAGTCAGAGATGGTATTTGCCGATTCTCCAAACTACTCAAAATTTCCACCACCGGTTCTCCAGAACTGGTCAGAACCTGCTGAATACCACCTCTGGTCCTTCTCTTCACTAGACTAGCTATGCCGAGAGTAGTGCAAAGCCAGAACTGAAATTCACATGCCAAAATTCCAAGTGTAACTTTTCCTTCTGGAAAGTGCCTCCCACAGTTGTTCCCAATTGGTTGATCCTGACACAGCGCTTGGAAAGGAATGGTGAACTTTCATTCCCCTAAAATTTATTCCTGTCCCATCTGGCCCTTAAAGTCCATGGCATATTGGCACTGAAGGAAGTTTTCAAAGCACAGTAGCAGAGTATTGAGGTGGCAGCTGACTATTACATCAGTAAATGGCAATTATGCTGCCTGAAAAATTTGCACATTGGGAATGGTCCCCAGCTAGCTCATTTGAAAAGAGTGAAAGTTGGATAAGGTTACAGGTACATGAATGAATAAGTAGAAGAAATATTTTGAAATCTTTATTGTTGCATTACATTGAATAAAGCCATGAATCAAATTAACATTGCATATTAATATTTAGGAAGATTTAACATTACCGATTATTTTATCATTTTAATTCCATGGTAAAATTTGATTAACCCAATGTTAACTATCTAAACTTAGATAAACATGTATAGTACTTCTCTCTCTTTTTATTACAGTTAATTTTAGTAATTGTGATGTCCCATGGCTTAAATGTTTTAGTGATAGATTTTTGTAGTGCCCCACCAAATCTTCAAAAAAATCATTTTGAATATAACTGTTTACATAAAATAAATAACACGGCAACATAAATTCTTAACTCTATGTTTTTGGTTTCTTTTCCCCTCATGCCTAGCAGAAAAATTATTCTTCTGTTTGCTATATTTGCTGAAGAAAAAAAAAAATCATCCAAGAATATTTATGTTTGTTCCACGAGTTGATAAGAAAATATATGGACATCTAGGTATAAATTGATGCTTTGAAGTAGGAATAATGTCTACAGCCTCAGCGAAAGCACAATGCATCATCAAAAGGAAGCTGATAGTTGCTGCAAAAAAATTTCTCTGCAAGAAAGAAATAGAATACACTTGGTGCAACCAATGGCTGGTAGGTAGTTACTTCATATAGAGAGCCCCATAGCTGGTTGTATATTGTTTTCAGGAATTTGGTTAGTACAGGTATATTTTCATTCTTTGGAATGAAAGAACTGGGAAATGTTTCTAAGTGCAGATTATCAGGGATCAAATTGTGATATCAGAAACATGTAGCTATCTGTATTTAATCCAGATAAAATATTAATTTAAAGATTAAATCCATAGTATTTAAAGAAAATTTTGTAACTACTGTTGAAACTAAATTATTCCTGAGTGTCATGAGTATTATTGGGACAATCCAGATTTTACTTCTTGTTCGGATTTGAAAGATTCTTGACTTTTCACATGCTTAATGTACCTGAGCAAGAGTCCTTTGTGTGATGATGTAGGACAACAAAAGTTTGTCTGCTTGACAAACTTACATTTGGAAGAACATCAAATTGCATTAAATTTTGCCATTAACGTTAGAGGGTTCTAACAACTTATTCATTTATTTTATTTTATTTATTTTGATTTGTAAATTACTTACAAGATAATAGGAATAAACATAGTTATGAATACATGGGTACATATAAGAAAAATAAAAGAAACAATAGGACAAGGACACGTTTGTGCACTTATGCATGCCTGCTATTCAGCCATGACTTGATGTAGCCTTACAAGTATTAGATGCTGAGATGAATAATAGGTGCAAGGACATTCCCATAAGAAAGGCAGAAAGGGATGCTGATACTAGGCTAGCATTAGAGACCAACTCTTAAATTACCAGAAGAACTTTGGGCAAGAGAATTGGAAAAGAAGTAAAATGAACAACAGTGGCGGGCAACTAAAATGAGCTGTGGCTGCTCTGTTTGTTGAAGATTTGTGCTTTTAATAAAGAATAGTATACCCAAGTTGCATACCCAAGTTGGATTCAGCAATGTTTATATGCTGAAGGCTTGTTTGTTGGAAAATGGCCTTAAGTTCACAAAGTGGAGGCAGCCAAGTCTAGGAAAGATTGTCAAAGAAGAAGAGGAAAAAGTTTTATGGGACTTACGTACACAGTACAGTGTGATGCACATTGATGAAGATGATGGAAATTCAAAGATTTGACTATTCAATGAAATGCTAAGTGCCATCCAACAGAAGGAAATTGTTTCCGTATCTGTAAAATTCTTCCTAATGTTTAAAATCAGGTATAGTAGGGATTAGAAATAAATAGCCAACATTACAGAATGCATATACTGGATGTCCTGAGACCAAACATTGATATTCCACATATTAAAACCAAAAGTTCAGCACCTCTAGATTTTAGAATCACAAGCGGCTGTGTTTATCTCACAATGGGCAGCAGAAGATAGGAGAAATGTAATGCAGCATCCTTATTATAAATCATCCTCACTAAACTCCGCATGATGCAGTTTTTTTGTTTAATAACACGGAAGCATTCTGAAATGGGATTTTGCACTACTGTATGTTTCTGTCAAACTGTGATCTCCACATAAAGCCCAGTCACAGCCAACCTGAATCTTATTTCATAAAGATGGCATTAGTTCAGCTATAGAGTTATTTTTTTCCCAAAAATAAATCTGGTAAATCAAAACATTTTTGGCTAAAATTATTAGCTTGATGAATCTGATAAAGTGGTTACTCATAATAAATGAAAAACCACACTGTATAAGAAATTTATCTGATTTCTTAGGCATATAGTTTGCAGAAGATCATATAGAAGGTGTTGGTTTCTGGAAAGATAGGCTATATAAATGTAATAAATAATAGATAAAAATGTGATAAATAAATAAAATCATTTTAATTGAAGATTCAGAATAGAATATAGAATAATAGAGTTGAAAGGGACCTTGGGGGGGTCTTCTAGTCTAACTCTCTATTCAAGCAGGAAACCCATGATTATCAAACTCGCCATGTCACTTTGCCATCATGTGACATATCATGATGTTTTTTTCCGTTTGTAGAGATGGGGTGGCCTGCATGTGTTGCATCTGGCCCACAGGCCATCAGTTTGACACCCTATACCATGGACAAATGGCTGTCCAGCACCCACAAGTTTAGAAAGCAAGCCATTCCACTGGTTAATTGTTCTCACTATCAGGAAATTTCTCCTTAGTTTGCTTCTCTCTTTGATTAGTTTTGTTCATTATTACTTGTTGTGCCTTCTGTTGTTTCGGAACAGAGATTGACTACCTCTTCTTTGTAGCAGTCCCTCAAATACTGGAACATTGCTATCATGTCTCCTCTAGCCCTTCTTTTCTCTAGACCATCCATACCCAATTCCTGAAACTGGTCTTCATGTTTTTGTATCCAGGCTCTTAATCATCTTACTTGCTCTTCTCTGTCGTCTTTCCTAAGATTAAACTTAAGTTCTTGTCCTATCCCATTGAACTGTTGATTTTCTTCCATATGATCTCTACATTAGAAAATAAATTAGGATATTGTGCAATATTTACTTAGTTGTTTTTTGGATGGAAGAAATACATCTTCATTTTATGCCTGATCTTTGCCTTTGTTCATCCCAACATATGCAGAATGTCTCAGCAGAAGTATAAAATGCAGGCTTGAGGGAACAAATCAAATAAAACTTCAAATTCATGTTCTATCACAACGATGAAAGGGAAACAAATCATCCTTAAGTCAAATTAGTTTTGGCAGCCTCATCCTTACAGATGAGGATCCTATAGTATTTTTTTCATTGATTGTATTTATTGGTTCAAAGAAAACAAACTGCTAGCTGCAGATGAAAATAATTAACAGCAAGAGGAAAGAGATGGTAAGAATCAGCTGTCAAGAAAAGTAGTGTCTTAAAGGAGATATTGATGTCCTTTCACAGAAGTGTCAGGAAGAAATGGAAAGATAGCTGGGCAATTTCCTTTGCTGTTAAAACTACAAAAATAACCCTCTAAATTCTAACAATCATATATACCTAGGATATAATATGGTTTAGAAAGAAAATTTATCTGGTATTTTCTCTGAAAAGGGAGGGGAAGAAAGAAATGAAACAAAGATAACAAGAAAAATGTTTGTCCTTTTGGGATGACTGCAGCTTTGTGTCACTGTGAAATGGAGAAAAAATGAATCTACATATATATGGCATGAGATTGAAGGACTCGTGAAAAAAATATTTCCATCATTCATCCATTGGGTTTCTTTTTTTCCAGTGTTTAATAACTTGGAGGAGAAATGCCCTTTAGGTATAATTTGATATGTATGTTTCCCCATAAGACATTTTATACCCTTTATAAGGTATAACTTTGAATTTTTTTGAAAGCAGAAAGTGGTACTGGAATATTCTGATGTGCAGATAATCAATGGCATGACATAAAACCAGTCCTAGAATATACTCTTTAGAAGTCAGAGTTATAGAGAGGCAGAGGTGCAGAAGGAAGTAATCTGTGTTATATGAGAAGGGTGTAATCTTAATAATGTTAAGACTTGTGGACTTCAGCCCCTAGAATCCCCATGGCTGCCTGGGGAATTCTGGGAGTTGAAGTCAGTAGATATTAAAGTTGCCAAGGTTATAATCACCCCTGGTGTTATAATCACATAAAGGTAACTAGTCCAAAATTTTGAAGCTATAGGAAGCCTCCCCTCCAAAAATCTTAGTGTACCTGAAAATTTATCCAAATATTGCTAGAAAGATTCAATTTTTATTGAATTCTGCAAGTAATATATTTCCTTTAATGTAATTTTAATTACATTTAAGTACAATGAATTAAATATCTGTGTTGGGTCCATTCTCTTTGTTGCTTTTGTTCTGCCTGCTTATTTGACTGTGGGTCTTAACCAAGCCTACAGGCAGAAAAAGGTTGATTCCACCTATCCCATTGGAAAATAATGAGAGTGAGGCGGAAGTTATTTCTTGTGACATCTACAGCTAGAACCGGACAATTTCCCTCATCACACCAAAACTTTATTACAACTTTCCAACCAATGTTATGCTCTGCAGGGAAATGAAAAATGAGCAGGGTGACAATGGAAAAAAACTTCTGCCAAATATGAAATGGGTAACTTTTTTCTACTTCCATTGGGCTAGCACAATATTCCTGGTGGGGGAAAGCTGTTTTAAGGGGTAGAAAATACCAGTTGCCCCAAGATTAAGAGATGAGAAATTGCTATTATAGGATACAGATTCGTAATATGTTTGTTAATAGCACGGATGGATGTCACTTTGCGGTAATGACAATAAGTATTAAACAAGTTGATTAAAAAGGACCAGATTAGACCCATGCCCTTTGGGTAAGGCTTTATTCCATTTTGCATAAAAGAGTTGCTGAATGATTGAGTAGCTACAGATGTTGTAAATGTTCCCCTTTATTATAACAGTTCCTCTATACTAGATGATAAGAATACTCTAACCAGAAGAGTCCAAAATAAGTTCTCTTATTCATTATCATTTACCATTGGAGGTAAAGCTGTGATGGTAAAACACTCCACTCTCATCAAGAGTGGGTTAAGAGAAAAAAGTCAAGGAAATAAAATGAACCAAATATGCAACTAAGGACTGGGGTCAAGAAATAAGAACTCAAAAACTGATGATCAAGAAGGAACCAGAGTTTCACAGAAAGCAACAGCAGAAGGGCCAGTAAATTGCAGTATCTGAAATCTCAGCTCTTTCTACACCAGTGGCCAGATTATGTTTGGCAATCAGAACTAGAGATCCTAACTCAGAAAGAACTATCATGTGATGGCATGGTGAGATGTTATTTATAATTGCTAGATAGTACTAGACTGCTACAATTTATTCATAATCCGATCATGGGACTTGCAAAATAAGTTCATGAGTATGTCTGCTTTTTCTTTTGATCTTTGATATAGTTTTAGAATCCTCAGTCTATGTTGTTAAATAAAATAATGTTCATGGCTCTTTTCATAATTCATTAGTATATACATCAGTATTATATATGGATTATATTTTATTGTTATTTTCTCTTGAATTTCATATGCTGACTCTGGCCTTGATGCAACAAATTGATGAATTTGGATGAGTTGTAGTACACTGTTAATTAGTCTATGTTAGAATCAGATAGGGAGAAAACAATTCTGGCTCAATCCTATCAAGAATGAGTGGCTTGTTAAATTGCTGATGCTTGTTACATTTTGCAGGCCCAAGAATTCCTAGTACCCACTTTAGACATAGACTGGCATTTCTGCTCTTTCCCATGGATTCTCAATTTAGCAGGAGATTGAACACAATGACCCATAATATCCATTTGAACACTGTGATTCAGAATCGAATATTGATATAAAGAAATTATTTTATCATTGTCATTGTTAAACAAGTATGAGACAGATCAGAAATCATGTCCTACTTTACATTCAGTACAACCCAGGATTTCTCTTTTGGTTAGCACAGGGGAAATTTATCCTGCCATTATGATTTTCCATAGCTTTTATATACTCTATTAATTTTTCAAAAAGCAAAAAGAAACAACCGATTGTGCAATTTTGTTTACTTGACTATGATAATAGTGGTACTGTCTAGGATATGGTATATGGCTAGGTTCTTAAATCCTGCTACAAATTGTAGCTGCATATAGGTCAATAGTAAATTCAATATTTACTTTAGGTAAAAGTAAAGGTTTCCCTCGCACATATGTGCTAGTCATTTCTGGTTCTAGCGAGTGGTGCTCATCTCTGTTACAAAGCCAAAGAGCCAGCACTGTCCAAAGACATTTCCATGGTCATGTGGCTGGCATGACTAAATGTTGAAGGCACATGCAACACTGTTACCTTCCCACCAAAGTGGTCTCTATTTTTCTACTTGCATTTTTACATGCTTTCAAACTGCTAGGTTGGCAGAAGCTGGGAACACACTCTGTTATGTGGCACTAGGGATTTGAGCCACTGAACTGCTGACCTTTCTCATCGACAAGCTCAGTGTCTTAGCCACTGGCCACCATGTTCCCTCACTGTCCCTCATATTTACTTTAAATTTATGTAAATTAACTGGTAATTTGCAGAAAACAATTTGTATATGCTGGATAGTTTTGCTACTAAAAATCTGATTGTAAGTCAGTAGGTATCAGACTGTAAACAAAATGGGAAAATATGCATTATGTACAACTATAGATTGTTTGAAATACTTCTGAACTCTTTGTATACTCTACATTCTTTATAGGATGCCATATCTCCTCCTATTCTATTTAAAATCTATGAGAAACCAAAGAGGGAGGTGTAATAAACTAGGTATCAGCGGCACACTGTTAATGCATTTCAGTTGCTATTTGCCCAAAGGATGTTATCAAAGTTGATGTGCACATATCTACTGTGAAGTTGCAGAACTCTGTATGGGAAGGAACAAGCACAATTTTAGCAAGACCAAGTATGTATGATTCACTGGATCTAGAAATTACCATTGTTAGTCATTGTTAAACTTGGGCTATAACGCCCCAATAAAAACTAATATACAATCTGCATAATTTCTTGAAGATCCTACTTGACTAGGTAGTATGCTTTGTACAAATTCACCTTATAAATCATTTGCAACAATTCCTGGTTTAAGAGGACATGCCTACCCTCTCTCATTGCTTGGTGATCTTTATCTGAATTATTGCAATACATTCTACAACTTGACAACTAGTCATAAACTATAACTGCTTCACAATGCAGTGCAGATAATTAATAATTAGAAACACACTTTGGCACACCCATGTAAAGCCCCTGTCACACTGCACCAACGGATGGAAAGAGGATGTAAAACAGAGAAAAACACTTGCCATCCGTTGGTTAACGCGATGCTTCCGTTCTGTACTCACTGCCTCCGTTTTGCTTCCTCTCTATCCATCCAGCATCCGTCTATGGACGTTTCATCCGCTCAGAAGGTTTTTAGCTGCTCAAAACTTTTGAGCGGAAAATGTATCCAATGCATCCGTTCTGCATCCTCTAGGCATACGGGGACATCTGTTCTGCATCCATTATGCATCTGCTATGTCCGCTAGGCATCCGCTGTGCATCCGCACAATTCAAATCCGTTCCAGCGGTAAATGGATGCAGGGAGGAAGCAGAACGGATGCACAGCATTAGTAGCACGGATGGAGAAAGGATGAAAGCGAATGCAGCTCATCCGCTCTGCATCCGCTCTGCATCCGCTCTGCATCCGCTCTGCATCCTCTACGCATCTGCTCTGCATCCTCTACGCATCCTCTACGCATCCGCTCTGCATCCTCTATGCATCCGCTCTGCATCCTCTACCATCCTCTATGCATCCTCTATACATCCGCTCTGCATCCTCCCCACGTCCGTTCCTTTCCGTGTTATCTGCTCTGCTTATGCAAATTTTTGCCCCTTTTGAGAGCGGATAACAACGGATGGAACATTTTTCTCATCCGCTGTGTCCTTTTTACAAACGTTTTGCATCCGTTGGGCAGTGTGACAGGGCCTTAACACTGGTACTGTAGGTTCTCAGATGCAATTCAAGCTGATGGTTGTCACATACATGGTACTTCATGGTACAGGGTCAGGATATGTCAAAAACTATCTACCCCCAATTGCCTATCCAGCAAGATCAGGCAGAGTGGGCGTTTCTAATAAACAGTGCTATCTACTTAGGCCTTTTAATATCTGCGAAGTGAATTTTGTAACTGGGTCTGTTAGCATTTATAGTTTTCTTATAATTTTAGATTTTTTCTTTTTGGAAGGAAGAAGTGAACATATTTTGGGAGTTGGTTGCCCATACTATTCTCAGAAGTCTTCTTCAAGCACCCTTTCCTGGCTCTAATGCAAAACTAACATTGGGAGTGATCCAACCTAGAATTAAGGAGAAAATACCTAACAGTAAGAACAATCAACTAGTGGAATGACTTGCTTAGAAGTTGTGGATGCCCCATCAGTGGAGGCCTTTAAGAAGAGACTGGACAGCCATTTGTCAGAAATAGTACAAGTTTTCTGCATGAACAGGGGGTTAGACTTCCAACACTGTTACTGTACTGAAGCAACTCTTATCAGAAAGTTAAACTGATCTTTTGAATAGAGATTTTTAAATAAAACCATAAACCCCATGAAATTGAGAAAACACATTTTTCCCAATTCTGATGTAATGAAATAATTTTAAGAAGATATATTCTCAAAAATTTTAACAATAAAAAACACAACTCTTTCTTATATATGGAGATATCATTACAGTACTGTCAATCACTTGTTCTGGATGTCCACAAACAGGATGGCTTATTAGGGAAATTCAGTATGTTGTTATTCAGATGCCCAACTTTAATGAAATGAACAAGTTAGAAATTAAATAGTATAGAAACTAATATTGACTATGTCAGTGACTGATGTTAGGCATTATTTGACAGAACAAAGTGATACTATTATTGTTAAAGCTGTCAAGCTTTATATAGCTCTAGAAAAATAATTGTGTGGTCTCTCAGGCTTAGTTAATGTTTCATACAACAAATTTCTAGGTCATAATATAGAATGTGACATTGATTTACTGCCAGCACACCACATAGTAACAGAAGAAAAAGCCCACTTGCTTATTGTATACGGGAATGGTGATTTACTCCCATCGTTCTAAATTACAATTTCAGTATATAATTTCAAAGATCCATCCTTGCTTTCAAAAAAGGAAGAAGAGGAGACATGTGCAGGCTTTTTCTAAGTTTTGTGGCCATGTCCCCAGAAGATCTTGTAAAAATAACTCTTCTTTCACCTGTACTTGGAAGAAAAATTTGCATAGATGTGAAGGGAGGAATAATGTTAACTAGAAGATTAATACATTCATTTTTAATAACCCCCCTTCCCTTAATTCACTTATAAATCCATTTGCCAGCTAAATCACCCAAAGCTTTTTTGACAATGAAGCTGTACCAATTTTCCTGGATTGTATGTGTAATTAACTTCATTAGCTTGGGGATTTTTAATAGGATTACAAATGTCTGCTTTATGTATTTCCTTTGTTACTGGACATGCCTGTAAGCTATCAGCTTACATTTCATGTAGATTTTAGGCACTGCAGTTATTAAAGTATTTTGCATGAAATCTGGAGCAAACAAAAGGTTTTCACTTTGAACTGCTCAATTTCATTCCTTTCAGGTTATTTATACATCCTCACTGTTCGGTATCTTGTAGAAGAACTAAAGTGTCTGCAAAACTAAAGTATGCACACTTTAATAGCTTCCAAAGCTGTATTATTTAAAAAGTAGAACTCCTTACAAATGCATTAAAACACATCAAAAAAAATAGCTTGCACCATTTTGTAAAAGAGGGGAGACTCATGTATTCTGCAAATGGACTAAGTAACCAAAATTTCAGTTCTCAGGGCATTTAGGCATTTTGCCTTAATATCTAAAAGTACCCCTTCTGGATTATTTTATTCCTTTTCCTCCCCTTAAAACCAAGTTACATTTTGGGAAATATTTTTGTGCATTTCTTACAGAAAAGTTCCCATAAGGATGCACAGAATACTTTAGGAGATGCCTTTCTTAACTAATATCACAGGCCATTGAATAATGGTTTAATTTAGACTATGGCAATAACCACATCATTTCCCTATTTCTTTTAAATAATGTATAGTAGCTGGTTGCAATCTCCTATCCCATTTACAGAATGCACAAGTGGACCTTAACTTCCAGACTCACAGTACTTTGGTCACTTGAGAATTTCTGGATTTTTTTTTCTTCAGAAACAAGGATGAGAATGAGAGCAAGGACCCTCCCACAATGGTTACATTAATACATTTCCATCTTTGTGTTTTCTGGCCTCCTCCCCAGCAATTATTTTAAAAAATACATTGCTGAAATGTGATTGTGTCACTGAATATAACATTATTTCAAGATGTTCTGTGGTTTGGATTTGTATTCTTACCCATACCAGTCATGAAGAGATGCAGACTTAGTTTCTTCTACTTTTTTCAATGCTATCACATAATTCTTCTGGTATACTCAGAGTCATATTTACATTGGCATATCCAACTCAGTCTGGCAGGGAATGTAAGTTGCACACCCCTTAACTTAAAGAAATTCAATTCAGAAAAGCATGCAATCTCACCCCATTACTTAGAAGTCTGTAAGGGGTATGAATAAGTGCACCAAAATGCCTACTGTCCCTGTCCTAATGTTCCTTTTTATTAATATCCATTTCATGTATTCATAATCATGTTTATACATATACATGTTATCTAATACATGTTTGACAAAATAAATAAATAAATAAAAATAAATAAATAAACCTTGGGGCTGTTGAATATCCTGAAAAACCTCTCTTCACCTTACAATGCATTTTAACAGTGTCTTGTCATCACTGTCCCATTCTAAACTTTTTAACTTTTGTATCCTGTTTTTTATATTTTAATAATTTCTTGTACTCACCTTTGACAAAGATGAGTGGTTTCAAAACATGAAACATAAATAAATAGTAACTGGTGGAAGGGATTATTTTTGTGGTCCTCAACCCAACACACTGTCTCCTAGTCTTGATTTAACATGAGAAATAAAGTATGATTTTTAAAATGCTTTCATACAGGCTTTAAAATTTCTCCCAACTTTCTGTGGGAAAAATACCCCAGTGCAGAAGAGTTTATTTATTTGGGAGCAGGCAGGGGTGCACAAACATCCATATTCATGATACTAAGGTTACTATTTAACCATCCAATTTGATGGGGGAAAAAACAATTGTCATTTTTTCCCCCAAAGGAAGAGAATAATACCATATAATATGTCAAAGATTCTGATAGTTATTTGAGTGATGAGTTTGACTTATTCATGTGAATCTCTTTTCCTCCACTTTATAAGAATTTCTGTAGTGTTTGTAGTATCTTTGACCTCCCACATTTGAATGAAATTCTACAGAATTCTTGTGATAGATTCCCAGAGGACTTTTTCGGATCAGAAATTAGGATCAACCAGAGAAGAATATTCAATACTGTAGAATAAGATGAACTCCCAATTCTGTTCTGAATTCTGTCTTCCAATTTGTTTCTCTCCCACTTCTCTCGGTAAAACAGTTGTGTTTAGAAATACATTTTTGAGCCTTCTATGGCTGTATCTTTTCTTGGCTTCCTTCTAGAAAAGAAACAATTGATGGCAACCTTCTTAGCTCTCTTCCATTACTATACAAAAATAAACTAAACTGAACAGCCTGAATGTAAATAAAATCTCAAGCAAGTTGGGAATGAGAAAGAAAAACAGAAGAAAATGGCCAGAGAATTGGAACACAGATTTCAACACAGCATTCACTAGTAGAGCTGCAATGTTAGACCACTAACATTAGAGCATTATGCCATTGAAGAATCTTCTGTTGTCCTTTGTTTTGTTCAGGAAAAGACCATATTATTGTATAGGTTCATTTTTGTAAGTTTTGATAAGAAACACGTAGATATACTGTAGCATATACATGTTTCATTCTAATAAGTTTTTGAAAACCAGGATGAAAGAAAATCCTGAACATGCATGTATTCATGGTCTCTGAGATATGTTTTTGCCCAGGAGTATGGCACTGATTAACTGATATGGTAGGCACCAATACAATAGCTCACACTGGGGACTTATGCACACTATCTGGTTATCTTGTTGCAAGAAGCAACTTTTTTATTTTTGAGGGGCAGACTAGACAGTACTAGTCTTTGGTCATCTATCTCCATGCCATATGCAAACTCTGGAGGTTTCTCCTACTGTAGTTTTAAAGTATGTTTTTACTACTGATTGTATGGCATGCCTTACTACCTTACAGCTATTCCCACCAGTTCATTAGATCCTTTCCAGGCAAAGGACACCTTCCCACACACCATTATTTTCCAAGTGGTTAAAAAACAATTTGCTCTAGGTTTCAAACTGGAGACATTTTTCATATGATGCAAATGTTCTAACAAGACTACTATTGATGGTTGATTCAGCTTTCCATAATTCCAAGGTCAGTAAAATGAGGACCCAGATAGTTGGGGGCAATATGCTGACTATATAAACCACTTACAGAATGAAGGGGTATATAGCTGTATAGTAAGTGCTATTGCTAAAGGTAGCAATGTTACCCCAAAATCCTTGGAAAAAATACTTCAGAAATGCAGTAACTGCATTTAATAATAAGACTGGAGTGTGTCTGGCATCGCTTTAAGGTAAGAGGACATAGAATAGCAATAGCACTTAGATTTAAGTACAGTTTCACAGTGCTTTCTGCTCTCTCTACGCAGTTTTCAGAGCTAGCATATTGCTACCAACAATCTGGGTCCTCATTTTACCAACATCAGAAGGATGGAAGGCTGAATGAGCCTTGTGAAATTTGAACTGCCAAATTGCAAACAGCCAGCATGCAGCAGTAGCCTGCAAGACTGCATTCTAACTACTATGTCATCTGGAACCAATAGAATTGTCCAATAGAAGATATACACCATTGTGGTATAGATTGAATGCTTTCCAAGATTTTGCCAATGTGACTCAATTCACACATCTTTTTCTTCATCTGGCTTAAACTGCCACAAACACAGGACAGGAACAACTTAAAAGAGCAATGCAGCATAGATATGCCCCCAAAAAGTATGAACATACAGCCCACTAAATATATATGTCAACAATGAAATTCATATAATTGCCAAACCTATGATTATTTGTTGTAGACAACACAGATATAATAACATTGCAGGTCTTTAGTGACATGGAAAAATAAAGCATCTCAGCTAATCATCTTCATTGCTATCTGAACACCATTACAATTGGGAAGATTAAAGCTGGCTTCCAGATATTTCTAATAAAAAGTACTTCTTGTATTTGTGCTTTCATATTGTGCTTAATGTTATGCTTCTTCAATGAAGAGGAAATATTATTTCAGAAACAATTGAAATAAGAGATTTTATTTTTGAAATTACTACCGGATTGCAGAAAGGCTGCCCATGACGGCTTTATGCCGCAAGCAAGCAAACTGAATGATAGTTTTGCGAAGATAGATTTTGTGCAAGAGGATGATTTCTAATACAGCAATGATTAAACATTATTTATGTGTTAATTGCATTTCTTGCTTCTTAGTAGAAATCATGTTTTGTCTAGCAGTCAATGAAGAAATCAATGAAGAAATCATTTAATTAATATTTCAAAACAAATATTCTTTGTTTCTTACATTCATGAAGTACAAATGAGGAGATGAAATAAAACCATAGAAATTTGAGGATGTACTGAATTGGGGTATTTCTGGTAGATGAATGCACTGAATCAAGATTTAAATCTTAACATGGAGAACAGTTTTAATTTCATTGTACTACAAGGAAGGTATATTTTCTATTCTTATGTGGGTCCACTTTGAAGTTCCAATTCCAGTCTGTTTCTCCATATATTTGATGAAATACAAAGAGCAATAATTAGCAAAAAACAAAACGAAGCCCCATTTCTTGCACATCTGATGTTTATAGGTATAAAAGTATAACAACATCTGAATATCTTTTCAAACTCCTTCATTACTCCTGTATCAATTGCTAATCTATTGTGTATTTGATATTATCATGGTAGATACCAAAGCAGAAGCTATTAATCAGTTCAGTATCTAAAGGCCCTGTCACACTGGCCGACGGATGCAAAACTTTAGTAAAAAGGACACAGCGGACGACAAAAATGTTCCATCCGTTGTTATCTGCTCTCAAAAGGGACAAAAATTTGCATAACCAGAGCGGATAACACAGAAAGGAACGGACGGGGGGAGGACGCAGGGCGGATGGAAAGCGGATGCGGAATGGAAGTCTAGCGGATGGAAGTGGATGGGAGCAGATGGCACATCCGCAAGGCTTCCGGGGGACCGCAGCAAAGCAGACGCGGAATGGATACAGCGGATGCAGAACAGACGCAGAGCGGAAGAAGCGGATGCACAGCGGATGCCTAGCGGATGAAGTGGATGCACAGCGGAAGCCTAGCGTATGCCTAGCGTATGCCTAGCGTATGCCTAGCGTATGCCGAGTGTATGCCTAGCATTCAATGCGCATGCGGGGAGGATGCATTGCATCAGCCCCGCAGATATAAAGGGAAGCAGCTCCCAAGCAGGTCACCATTCAGAGGAAAGACCTGCTTCCAGACACATCGAGTACCTTGCCAGCCTGCCCTGCCTGCCATCCTGCCATCCTTGCTGCCAGCCTTGCTGCCTGCCATCCTGCCAGCCTCCCTGCTAGCCTTCCTGCCAGCCTGCCTTCCAGCCTTGCTGCCAGCCTGCCTGCCAGCCTTGCTGCCTGCCTGCCAGCCTGCCAGCCTGATTGCCAGTCTGCCTGTTAGCCTTGGTCCCTGCCTGCCTGCCAGCCTTGCTGCCAGCTTTGCTGCCAGCCTGCCTGCCAGCCTTGCTGCCTGCCTTCCTGCCAGCCTGCTTGCCAGCCTGCCTGCCTGTCTGCCTGCCAGCCTTGTTGCCAGCCAGCAACCCCACAACCATGGGGAAGAAGAGAAAGCCTCAGCCATCTGCTACCAGCCCTGGCAAGAGGGACAGGGCCACCCTCCCACCCCCTGGCCCTCACTCTGCTTCTGCTGGTGCTTCTGTAGCACGGGCTCGCTTTTCTGTGGCTGGGGCTTCTGCTGCTTCTGCTTCTGGAGGAGCTGCTGCTGCTGCTTATGGCAGTGGTGCTTCTGCTCGTGCTTACTCTGCTGATGCTGCTTCTGGTGGTGGTGATTCTGGTGGTGCTTACTCTGCTGAAGCTGCACTTCATCCTGCTGGTCCTGCTCGTGCTCCTGGTCTTGCTCGTGCTCCTGGTCTTGCTTGTCCTGCTGGTCCTGCTCATGCTCCTGGTCCTGCTGGTCCTGCTGGTGCTGCTGGTGCTTATTCTGCTGCTGATGATCCTGGTCCTGCTGGTGCTGCTGCTGCTCATCCTGGTCCTGCTGGTGCTGCTGTCGCTGCTGCTGATGATGATCCTGGTCCTGCTGGTGCTGCTGCTGCTGCTGCTGCTGATGATGATCCTGCTGGTGCTGCTGCTGCTGGTGGTGTGGAGGAGCAGCCCCTACAACCTGGAAGCCCCTCTGATGAGGGCCCATCTGGTCCTGCCAAAGGGAGGAAGAGGCATATGAGAGAACGGGAGAGGAGGCAATACTCCATTGAGGAACACGAGGGTGTGGTGCTGGAGTGGCTGAGAGAGAATGAGTATCTATGGCAGAAGGAACACAAGCTCTACAGGGACACCAAAAGGAAGCAGGCTGCTTGGAGAGAGAAGGCAGAGCATCTCGGCTACACATCGGAGGTGCTCCTCGGCTGGTGGAAACATATGCACACCTGGTACGGGAAGCTGCACCTCAAGAAATCTGGCCAGGCCACGGTCAAGCTGACAGACAGAGAGACCTACGTGATGCCCAGGTGCAGCTTCCTGGAGGGTGAGATCTGCCACTGAGGAGCATCCCCTCTCACAATCCTCTCTCTCCGGCAGCCTGCCGAGAGCCGGTCCTCTTCAGTCAGGTTTCTGTGGAGCGTCCCATGGCGGAGAACCCGCCGACAGCTGTTTTAACCGTGGTGTAGTGTTTGGAGGACTCCCTGGAGCAGTGGGAGAAAGGAAACAGCACTTCCACCATAGTCCTACCCACATCCACCCCCAGCTCCACCTCCACAGAAAGGCAGAGAGCCAGACAGGAGAGGCAGAGACACACTGTCCTGCTGGAGATCAGGGACACCATCCGGAGCAGCATAGATCTCCTCTCTCAGCTGGTCCACACCGACTCCTCATCCTCCAACCGCAAGCCCTTCCTCACCTATGTCAACTAGACCCTCACAGACATGGTGGAACCCCAGTACCAGGTGGTGAAGGACCGGATCACCGAGCTGCTTCACAACTCTCCAGATCCAGAGGAACCTGCTCCCACCCAGTCCAGGTCTGCTCCTCCACCCCAGGTGATGTCACTCCCATTCCAAGGCTTTCCACAGGCCCTCACCTACAAGGGCTATGGCTACCAGGAGGTCCAGCAGCACAGGCAGCAGCCCTTCCCAGTCCAGGCAAAGGCTCATCGGATGCCACCGTTGCCACTGGTTCCACTGATGCCACTGATGCCACCCACGCCACTGATGCCACCAATGCCACCGATGCCACCGATGCCACCCACGCCAGTTCTCACACAGCTGCAGACCAGACAGCCCCACTACACTGGTCCTTCCTCCACCCCACAGCCAAGCCCGGCCTCAGTACATCTGTCATCGGTATTGGGACTGACACCTTATAGCATGGAGGAAGGAGCTCTCAACATCATGGGGCTGAGCCAGCTGTCTGAGAGCTTCCTCAACACAACGTCACCTGTTGTCCTCTCAGGGCTAGGCACCCCAGTGGGGCTTCAGACCAGCACTACAGCACCATCCACCTCCACAGCACCTGGACCCTTCACCCCTGAGAATGGGCACACCTCTGAGTGACAAAGAAGAGTGCCAGAGACGGGTGGCGGCTACCCGTAGACTTTGTTTGGACACTTTATTTGGGTCATTTTGCTTTTACTGCTTGTTATTAATAAAGATTATCTTTGCTTCACACACTTGCCTCATTTATTTTATTAAATAAAGTCTTGGTGGAAACTTTTAGAAATGGTTTAAGCCTTTGCATGCTTGTGGGATGGGTAAGGATAGCAGTGGGATGGGTTGAGATAGCTGTGGGGATAGATAAATCTCCAGTGCAAGCATAGTGGGACTGTATGGTCCACCCTCGCAGATGCCACACCTACAGCCCTTCATAGTATCATTATCAATACTAATGTAATCATTGATCCACACATGTCAACATAAACACAACTCTTTATTAAATGCCCTGTTCATTGTAGGCCCACCCAACATACATGGCCCAATCTCATCCGTGTGATGAGAAAGCCTCAAGGAAGCATCCATTAATCATCTACCATCCTGTCTTGCCACTCCACTGCTCCACCTGGGGAGTTGCACCAGTGTTTCAGGAGGTTGCGCTGCTTCTTCGCCTCATGTGAGGCTCTGTTGGGGCCTTGCACATCCTGAGTGTCGATCAGGTTTTGCCCTTGCCTCCATTCCCCAGGCTCCATGTCCCCATTGCCTTGTTGGAGGTCCACGAGCCTGTTCTGCAACACTGGGTAGCGGGTGCGCATGAGATTGTGCAGGATGCAGCAAGCTTCCACGATCCTCCTCACGGTCTGTGGGTGATGCTGCATGGTGGTGAGAAGTACCTGGAACCTGTTGGCCAGGATGCCAAAGGCGTTCTCCACCACCCGCCTTGCCCTGGACAGCCTGTAGTTGAAGATCCTCTCTTCACAGGTGAGGAGTCTGGAGGTGTAGGGCTTCATGAGGTAGGTTCTGAGAGAGAAGGTGTCATCCCCTACAATGAAGTAGGGCACATCTTGCGTGTCGTTGGGCAAGGGGTCTGGATCTGGGAAGCCCATGATGAGGTTGCATTCCAGCCCTTCCTTGAGATGACTGGCATTGTATACCTGGGCATCTGAAGATGAGCCGTTGCCTGAAGCATCGATGTACATGAACTTGTAGTCATCATCGACCATGGCGAAGAGGATGATGCTGAAGAAGCCCTTGTAGTTGAAATAAGTGGACCCCGACTTGGCTGGTGCTTTGCAGGCCACGTGCTTCCCATCTATGGCTCCAAAGGTGTGGGGGAAGTTCCACCTCTGATACCACTGCTCTGCAACTTTCTTCCAGCCTTCTTCAGTGGAGGGGCACTGGAGGAGCTCCTCCATGTATTCTTCGATGATGGCCTGCACCACTTCTCTGACCACAATGCTGATGTTGTTGTGTGGCACCCTCCAGCCGTACTGCATGCTCCTGTAGGTGGTCCCTGAGGCCAGGTGGCGCAGAATCAGTGCCACCTTGAGCCCAAGGTCCAGGCTGGGGCAGAAGTTGATGCTCTGCTTGGTCAACCTGGGTGTCAGCCGCTGCACAACTTTGTCAAACATGGCTGGAGGCATCCTCATGAAGTTCTGGAATGCACGAGGGTCTTCGTTCCTGAGCTCCACCATCAGCTTGTTGTACAGTCCGTACTCTGCTCTTCTCCTGATCCATCTTCGGACCCAGACGCTTCTTGGCTGCCTCCTTTTCTTTCCATAGTAGAGTTCACAGAGCCTGTAGATGGCTTCGCACTGTTGCAGAATGATGGTGGCTACCAAAAGGACTGTATTACAATCCAAGGTGGACATGACTGGATGCTGTGGAAGAGCAAGAGGCAGATGAAGGCTGCAGAGGTCTGCACAGCAGGGCTGCTGGACTGAAAGTGAGATCCAGGTGAGTTGCTCCCCCTTTTTATAGGGAATATAGATTTTCCCCTATGTGTCCTTTTGCATCCTCTAGGCATCCTGTAGACATCCTTAATATCCGAGATAGGTCCCCTCTGCGAACGTTTTTTCCATTTTGAATGCTTTCTTTGCGTTTCTGTTCCCCGTATGCCTAGCGGATGCAGAACAGACATGTTGGATACATTTTCCGCTCAGAAAGTTTTGAGCAGCTCAAAATTTTTTGTGCGAATGAAATGTCAATAGACGGATGCTGGACGGATAGAGAGGAAGCAAAACGGAGGCAGTGAGTACAGAACGGAAGCATAGCGTTAACCAATGGATGGCAAGTGTTTTTCTCCATTTTACATCCTCTTTCCATCCCTTGGTTGGAACACATCCACAGCGTGACAGGGGCTTTAATTGTTAATTAGAAAGCTGATTGCTATCCATTGTGATGAATTTTTTCTTTTTTAAATTTAATCTCAGCTCCACTTGTTTCACCATATATTTATGATTGTCTTTATCCAGTTTTGAAACCATTTTTCTTCTGATCTATCTGCTCTCAATACATGCTCAATATAAAATTTGAATAAATGAGAGGCTAGTACACAGCCTTATCTCAATTCTTTTGATTTATGACAAGTAATTTAAAATGCTATAATTGACATATTGCATTTAACATTTGGGATAACTAAAAGGAAGTATATGCAAAATATGAAAAACTTATAAGTCTGCATGTTTCAGTGCAACACAGAAAATTTAACCATATCTTTGATAACTTCCTATACACATAAACTGGTTTGATTACTCAATGATCAGTATAAACTCTATGTGAAAATTATAAAATAAAAACTCCCTCCTGAAAAATCTCATCTATCACATGGGGAAATAAAAATTAATGTCTTCATATATGCCATGTCTTTCTCCATCAAGCTTATAGATCTTTGTTTCATTTCTCTTGCGTTCCAATAACCTGGAACATTGCACAACACTATTATTGCTTCAGCGTTCACTGTTTCAAGTTGGATATCATCCTCTTGTCAGTATCTCAGTACTTTCTTTTTAGAGGGATGATTAGGGTATGTCTTGTTCAACAATATGGTATATTCCTCAGCACCTCCAATTTCTTGGCAGCAGTACCTCTTGAACAGCTGACATTTTTGAAACAAGGCCTGACAGCTAGTAGAACAACAATTCCTCTTGCCTATGAAAACAAATCTAGCTTCACTCAGAGCACTAATTTGATATTTTGCATTGTTGCTGAGTCTCATATTTCTGATAGATACTGTATACTCAGGGTGGGATTCTACCAGTTTGCACCTATTTGCTAGAACTGGTTGCTAACATTCTAAGCAGTTCAGAGAACTGGTTGTTAGAAGAAATTACTGGCCTAATCCTGCAAGGAAGGCAAGAAGGAAACATTTTGGTGTTACTTACAGAAACTGCCTCTCTGTTAACCCTTATTATGTTCTTGGCAGGACTAGACTTCCTGTCTCTGGAACTTCTCTGGAGTTTTTCCCCCTCCTTGCTGGTACTTTGCTTGTGTGGAATGACCATTCAAAATTACAATGGCACTGAAAAAAGTGACTTATGACCATTTTTCACCCTTACGAATGTTGCAGCATTCCCACAGTCATGAGAGGCCAGGCGATGAGCTGCGTGCCTCAATGTGAGTGATATTGAGATGGTCATGCCCAGCCAATAACATGACCACCAAGCCATGTCCATGTAGTCACATGACCACCAAGCCATGCCCACCACCTAAGCCACACTCACAGAACCAGTTGTTAAAAAAATTTGAAATCTACCCCTGTGTATGCTGATCCCATGCAAATAAGACATTACATTGAACAGGAAAGGAAAACTGAAGAATTGCAACAGAAAGACATCGATGGCAGCTTATATTAGCAAATCAATACATAGGAGAGGCATTCATAAGAAAGACCAATTTATTTCTTCTAATTTTCCTTGGTGTTTCCTGAAAATAAAGAATAAATGAAGTAGCAAATAATTTCAACTATTGTAAAAGTTAGATTTTTTTTCTATATCTCTAAAAAGAAGTTAACAGAGCAAAGATGAAAAATTGAGATTTACTTTCTATCTTTGTAATAGTCATTCTTAATTTAGTAGGATTTGGGAGTAATAGACCAAATTTATCTAGCTTTTATTGTAGGGGAGCACTCTTTTATATACATGTATTAAATTATTAAATTGCACAGTTAGAAAATATTTATTCCCTTTAATCAACTGTTGATTCATATTTGTTTGGGCATTAATTCATCCTGCAAATTAAATCTTCATGCACAAACAATACTTTGTCTTTATTTTCATAAGTACTTTTTTATTAATTTTCTACTATAATTTCACCTAACATGCAATTTTCTGCACAATAATTCTAAATGTTTTCAAACACTGTTTTTGAATACTTATATTTAGTCAGTGTAGATAGTACTGAACAATTTTGGCCTAAGAATCTCAGGTTCTCAACTAAGAAGCTCAGTTTAAAAATGGTTACAGTTGTTCTCGACTTACAATTGTTGCTAAGCACAGAATTATAGTCATAAATCATGGTGGTTGTTAATTGATCAATTTTACAATTTTTTGCTATAGCCATTAAGGAAATGCTGCAGTTATTATTTGAATCCATTGTTTGCAATATGTGATTTTTGCTGTAAAAAATATGTGATTTTTGCTGGCAAAAACCATAAGTTGTTATTAAATGGCTTTGCGACACTGCAACAATTGTAAATGTGGTCTAATTGCTGAGCATCAGTGCAGTGCTGTCAAGCAAACACAGTGGGAGGTTCAGCCATTGCAATTTTGAATCCAGGTCATAAGTAACATTTGAGAGGTCCATCATAACTTTGAATGGTTTTTAAGTAACTGGTATCAAGTATTACTGCTATATTCTTAAAGGAAGCTTCAATGAAAAATAGTGTTTTTGTCTTGATTTATATTTGAAATATTAAGATAACTATGAGAAAACTAATTTCTCCCTATAACCAACCACTTTTGAATAAAGTGTCATAATTATTTTAATTTAAGTTCATGGATTTTTCAGTAGAAGAAATATGTCCAAAATTACAGATAAAAGAACTTGAATTCTCAGAAAATGTTTTGTAAGTCACCTAGAGTAACCCCACAGCAAGGTTGGCAGGAAATTTAAATAATAAATAAATAAAACATAAATAAATAAATGAACGTTGTGGTCATTTTTGTGATATTTTTGATATGTTCCGTCTTTTACTGCCTCTTTCTTAATCTTGTATTAAATATCTGTAATTTCTAAATGACTTCTTTTGAAATTGCTTATTAATTGCAAAATGTGTAATTATTAATGTTTTGAGATCCTTACATTAATCATTTGCCTTAGTATTTAGTCTTGAAAAAAATTAAGACTGTCATGAAAGCTCTATAAGTAATCATGCAGATAATTAAACCTACCCTTGATCGGTAACTTACTAAAATGAAACACTTGCTGAATCAGAATATTTGAGACAAACTTAGTGAATATATCTCCCATCAAGTTGAACAGAGGCAATCACACGTTACAGTTTGCTTATCACGGCTTTTCAGTGTGGTCATATCCCTTTTGCTGTATTCTTTGAAAATGCCTTTGCAAATGCTCTTTGCAATTATCTCCTCCCCCCCATCATTTTTATCATTTTATCATTTTTTGCTTTGTATGTATACTGACAGCTTATGCGCCAGAGAAAAAATTCCTTGTGTGTACAATCACATATGACCAATAAAGAATATTCCAATTCTTTTCAACTCTTTTCTGATCAGCTTCATCTTTTCTAATATCCACTTTCCATTCAATCTTCTAAAATCTTTTCAACCTTCCACTTTTTCTTCATGCACACTTGATGCTGTTGAAAAGCACTCCACCGCCCTCTTTTTTTTTTGGTTTGTGTATGTATGAATTCACCTATGCTTAAAGCATACATTTGAAACAATCAGTCTAAATGTACAGTTTTTCAAAACTTCAAAAACAAAAATACTGTTTATCAGTCACCATAAATATTCATTCTTATCCAAATAGCCCAATCCCTTTTTTGGGGGTACTTTCTATTTAATTCACAATTGTCCATTTATGTCCCGATAATAATTTTTTCCCATTGGATTTCAGTCAAAATGGTGTAAATTTTTCCCCAAACCATCCCTAGAAAAGTAGGATATTAATTTCTTACCTATTACATCCAAGCTTATAAGAGTCTATGGAGATTATCAATACTCCAGGTCATGGTTGTCCCAAAGGTGCTTTTTTGAAGGCAACTGGACTTTCTTTATTTTTCCTTGAAGATGTTTTGCTTCTCATCCCAGAAGCTTCTTCAGTTCTGATCTTCATAACTGAAGAAATTTCTTGGATGAAAAGTGAAATGTCTTTAAAGTAAAACAAAGAAAGCTTCAGTTGACTTTTGAAAAGGACCTTTGCGACAAGTATACAATAACTCATCTGTTCATTAGAGTTAGAATTCTTTTATCGGCCAAGTGTGATTGGACGCACGAGGAATTTGTCTTGGTGAAAATACTCTCAGTATACATAAAAGAAAAGAAACATTCTTCAAGAGTCAAGAATCATAATGTAAATAATAGTCATAGGGTACAATAAAGCAACCAAATCATACAAGGAAACAGTCAATATAAATCGTAAGGATACAATCAACAAAAGTTACAGTCATACAGTCACAAGTAGGAGGGGAAGGGTGATAAGGAGTGATGAGAAGGTTAATAGTGCAGACTTTGTAAATAGTTGGACAGTGTTGAGGGAATTATTTAATATTTTGAGAATGAATTTAAAGTTTTTTCTCTCACCTGCATACCATACCCATATCCCCTCATATAATCCACATCTTCATTTTATCATGGTAGACAGTATGGCAGGGGAGTTTTGAAAAATTCAGTGGAAATGGAATGCAGAAGTAACTAAAAAGCCATCAACATTGAATTAAAATATCCTAAGGAACCATTTTCTGTACCTTCATAACTTCTTCAGTATATTTACTTTTTACCCCTTTCACCTGTTTTTTGCTCAAAGAATGCTTTGGCAGGTATATCAGTTATTATATGCATATAGGAGAAGTACAAACACTTTAAATAGCTTATCTAGAAATTCCTAGAGGAGACCCATTTTTTTGTTTAGTGTTGCAATGTATAAATAATTGAGCTTGAACAATTTTTACCTACAGGGTTAGCCTGTAAGATCTCCACTCCCAAAAGAGTCATTTACCTGGAGAAACAGATCTGACACAATATCAGACTGCTGATTGTTTCTGAAAGTGTGGGAGAGAAAAGAAATTAGAATCAGGAGCCAGATCTGCTGTACAGCAGTCTATTGCTATCAATTTGCAGTTCATATACAAAGATATTTGGCTTTCCTGACCTTACCACATTAGCTCTGTTGCTTTGAAGACAGATTTAATTAGCAAAAGTGATGAGGGGAAGTGACCTTTTGAAGACTTGCTGTTCTATCCTTGATTCAATAGTAAATTCTGCTGGAATGGGAGGAAAGATGGTTCTTTCTTTAATCAATATGGAAGCAATGAATAAAAATTTCCCAGTTGCTATTGGAGAAGACAAGGATAATATCTCCATCAGAAATTATACTTATAGAAGGAACAAAAATGAGGGCCAAAGAGTGGATCGTGTGTATCTTTTAAAAACGGGGGGAAGTATTTTGGAGATCAGGGAGTTGGTAGAAATGATTTTGTTTAGGGAAATGATCAGACTTATTATTTAAGGTAAAATTCAATGTTGGATTATTTCCTGCACAAAAGCGAGCTCAAAAGCACCCTAGTCAACAAATCCAATGACATTTCTGTTTGCTGAAAAATGATAAAGTCTGAGGAGCTAGAAAGTGTGAGTGCAAGTATTTAACCCAGCTTTAGCATGCAGCTATATCAGACTGTACTATCTGATTGAACTGTTTACTGTCAGCCAACTCTAAGCCTGCAGCACTTCAGGCTGAGATCATATGGTACAAAATCACTACAGATCGCTCTTCAGAAATTTAGCATCCGGTTGATATATTGAGCTTCTTTTCTTAGGAACTCCAGCCAGGATGGTCAATACTCATGTTGTTTTTTGTTGTGCTTCTTGCAAGTTAAGGGAAAGTAAAGAGGGCTTAGAAGTACATGTGGAAGAAGAAAAAATAATAATCTGATTGAAGGAATAATTGCCAATTGGAGCTCTCTCTCAGACTCACTTTCCTAATATAAGTAATCCTTGGCTTATGACCACAATTGAGGGCAAAATTTCTGTTGCTAAGTGAAACATTTGTTAAGTGAATTTTGCCCCATTTTTACGATCTTTCTTGCCACAGTTGTGAAGTGAATCACTGCATTTGTTAAGTTAGTAACAGGGTTGTTAAGTGAATCTGGTTTCCCTGTTGATTTTGATTATCAGAAGGTCACAGAAGCTGACTACAGGACTCTAAGGCACTGCAACCATTTGTCAACCTGCAAAACAACTTCAGCTGAAGCCATGTTTACTTCTGCTTCATTTCTTGGTTGATATTCAAGGTAGGAGAGGAGAGAGCTTGGGAGGGGGAACTGAAGAATGTGGTGCCTTAGCCAGCTAGTCACAATATCTACCAACTGGCCTGTGAACCAAGGTCATTTCAACGGATGCTTGTCGAAGTTGACCAGGTATCTACACCTGGACTGATTGGCCCATATGACCTGAGAAACAAGGGCGGGGGGAATATTTTATTCTTTTAACAATTCCTAAGTGTGAGAATAATTTAGAGTTAGCTTTACCTTTCTAAGTACCAGTATGATGTACTCAACCTGCAAAAAGTGTCAGAATCCTGACTGCCTGAATTCATTATTCAGAGCAATGACATCATCATAAATATGAATCAGTTACTGAGCATCTGGATTGTTATCATGTGATCATGGGGATACTCCAATGGTCATAAGTATGAAAAATGGTCTGAAGTCATTTCTTTTCAGTGCCCCTGTAACTTTGAATGGTCTTTGAAGGAGCTCTGGTTAGTCAGTCTTTATATACTTTGTTGCTCTCTAGCTCCATCTGGAGAAACTAATACCAATTATATTGTTTGAAGCTGATCCAACACATCAGCCTACACTTTCAAAACAAGTACACTTTGGAAAGCCAGACTCCATTTGCCTTTAGCATTTGAAGTAGGCCAAAGCACAAAGAAGAATCCACCTTAATCTGTGGCACATGGTCATCTAAGGACAAACCCACATCCCATTCACAGGCATCGCTGATGAGATTTAGATTGCTTGTATTTATTCATCATTATGTTCAGCAATAACTCAATATTCCCTATCTTGTATTTGGTTCTCATTGTATATATTCCTATTTTCCCCAGTTTCCCCATATCCTGTTTTTCAATAAAGCATCCAGATCTATGCACACAGTCTGTTTTTGGGAAGATAGGTGGGTTTAGCTGCATTTTGAGTTGCACGCAAACTACCGTGTAGTGAGGACAGACTACAAGGGCTATCTGCAAAGTAGTATAATTTTTTTGGGAAAAAAAGTCAATTCATCTTTTTTTTAATTCCACCTTTATTATTATTTTTAATCAATAACTCATGGTAGCAAACGTACCAAAAATACTTCTTCCTTTTCCTATTTTCCGCACAACAACAACCCTGTGAGGTAGGTTGGATTGAGAGAGTATGATGGGCCCAAAGTCATCCAGCTAGTTTTAAAGGCTAAGGCAGGACTTGAATTCATGGCCTCTTGCTTTCTAGTACGTACCTCAACTGTTAGACCAAACTATGTGATTTTTTAAAAAGTAAATTAAAATAGCTGGGAAATAGAGGAATTGTAAGGGAAAACTAAAGGCTTGATCAAAACTGCCATGCACTCAGTTCATGCATTATTCACCTTTTAAATTTTCATCAGCATTAAATATGCCATATAAAGAATATATGAGTTTGGAAAGACTATAGTTTTCCTACAATGTTTGTAGGAATGTTCCCTACAGTGTTAGGAAAATAAGTAGCAATGAGGAAGGGAACTAAATTGCGAAAGTTTCACTATTGATTATGTTTTTTTTTCTTTCTCAACTTCCATTCTTTTTTACTTGGGCAATCTATGTTCTTTCAGACAGATCTAAATATGATTATTTTTTGCAATTTTATTACAGTGATGGTCCCACCCCCCAGAAGTCACTTGTAAATAAGCTAACAAAATCTCAAACTTTCTCAAAGCAGTAGTCAAAGGACACAGTAGTCCCAAAATTGGAATTATAAGGAGAAAGTTTAGATAAAGGGCTAGTTAAATAATTAGTAGCTATATTGAAAAAAAAATAACCTGACCCAAATGATTTGAGGAAAAAAAACCTTTTCTATGTACATAATGAAACTTCATTGAATTAATAAGATAGATATTATCCAACAAACAAAACAAAAAACAAAACAAAAAATCATTCAGCAACAGAGTGGTCAATGTCTGGAATGTGCTACCTGACTCTGTAGTTTCTTTCCCAAACTCCAAAAACTTTCAGGCTAGGTCACACTGGCCGACGGATGCAAAACGTATGCAAAAAGGACACAGCGGACGAGCAAATTTTCGGGGGTGACTCCATCCATTGTCATCCGTTCCAAAAAGTGGCAAACATTTACATAAACAGAATGGAAAAGAAAGGAAAAGAACGGACGGGGGTAGGATGTAGCAGGGATGATAAAGGGATGTTCATAGGAAGCCTAGAGGATGTATATAGGAACAAACCGTTCACTGCTCATCCTTTCTATTTCCATGCTACTAACGCTGTGTACCTTTCGTTCCGTGTACCTTTTCTTTCCTCCCTCTTTCCGTTTTCAGTTGCAGCGGATGTGAGTTGAGGGGATGCCCAGAGGAGGAAGAGAGGATACAGCGGATGTTTAACGGATGATAAATGGACATAGAACGTTTGTTGCTCGTATGTCACGGATTTACATCGTACACAGCGGAAAGTTCATCCGCTCAAAAAGTTTTGTGCAGCTCAAAACTTCTTGAGCGGATGAAATCTCAATGGATGGATGCTCAAAGGATAAAGTGTATGAAACACGTATGCAGTGAGTACACAGCGGATGCATAGCGTTTTCCAACGGATGGCAAGCTTTTTTTAATGTTTTACATCCTCTTTGCATCCGTTGGTGCAGTGTAACATGGGCTTTAAGCTTAAACCATCTACTATTGACCTTACCCCTTTACTAAGAGATCTGTAGGGGGCGTGCATAAGCGCACCAATGTGCCTACTGTCCTGTCCTATTGTTTCTTTTATTTTTATTTTTCTTACATGTATCCATGTATTCATAACTAAGTTTTTCCTTATACCTATTATCTTGTAAGCAATTGACAAATAAAAATTTAAAATAAAATAAATAGCTCCCCATCTTACCAGAAGTGTCTTCAGATGAGACACAAAAATAGATTAAAAGTTAATAAATGTCATTTTACCAAAAATGACCAAGTCATAGATAAAGGGATAACAACAACAACAACAACTACAATGACAAAGATCTTTTCAACAGTGGAACCATCTAGAGAAGTTTCTGATTCTGTGGGAGCCTAGACCTGATCACAAAGCCAATCTTAAGGACTTTCAAAAGATGTAATTTTGGAGGGAAGAATCAGGCCACATAATAAATAAATAAAATTCAAACATATAAGAGGACAGCTTAATTTGGCAGCTGTAAATCTCCATCCACTAAAATAACTGTATTTCTGGACTCCCAAGCTAGACTATGATGAGTATAAAACTGTGGTCACCAAATGGTCTTCATAATTGCTATCGATATACCTGGTTCATTTGTGAAGCAAAACTCTCCTGCTTCAGAAAACTTATCTTACATAGTTAAACACCTTGAAGCAGGTACATGTTCTCATTGCTTTCCTAGTGCAGATAATATGGGCTAGAAGAAAGTCATCTGGGCTGTGCTTTTCTTAAAGGATGTTGCTCGCTTGGCGCTGGGATTCCATGAGAATCCCCTAAATCAGGAAAGGACACATTACAAGATAATGTATATACACACTAAACCACACATATATATGCAACATAATTTAACTATGATTAATAGCAGCCCAGAGAAAAATAATCAAACAACATAAAATAGAGTTTGCAAGTCTTTAGTTCATGCATGTTTTCTTCTGATTTTTATCCTTTGAACACAAAAGGGAGTAAGTGAAAAGAACCACAGTTTGCTATGAGGTCCCAAGCAAGAGCACAGTACTTTATCTAAGTCTAGTTAAACAAAACAAAGCTCCCCCCCCAAAAAAAAATACCTCTGAGGAAATAAAACACAGCATGATCCTGTTTCAATTCAGTTAATGAAAAATATAAACTACAATTCCTCAAGGTACACAGATTGATATTTGCTTAACACTAAAGTGGAAAAGAGAAGAGGAAGGGAAACAGCATGAAGCCATGCATTGAAGGAATTGATTCAAATAATCTAAAGTGCAGCTCAAATTGGAAAATGACTAGCCCTACAAATGTTGGTGAATGCTAACTTCCATCATTCATATATATCAACCGCTACCTCAACGCCCAATCCCACCACCACCCAACACAGATAAATTCCGTGGCGAAAACACTAATTACCAGAACCAAACGCCTGGCAGACAAGACACATATAAAGACTGAACTATGCACCCTGACTGAAGTATTGACAGCCAATGGCTTCCAAAAAAACAAAATCACCAATTTGATCCACAAAAACACACCAAGACATAACGGAGACCTAGAAGACCAACAGACCTATGGAACAGCTGTCCTGCCCTACATAAGAGGTACTACAGATAAAATCAGTAAGATACTACACAGGCATCACATCAAGACTGCCTTCAAAACAGACAAAAAAATAGCAGCCATCCTGAGAAACCCCAAAGATAAAATTGACCTTTGAAAACCAAGTCATATCCGAAGTTCCCTGTGCATCATGCCCGGCCACATACATTGGACAGACCAATAGAAGAATAAGTACCCACCTAGATGAACACAAAAATGCAGTAAAAAAGCTGGAACACACCTCCTCACTAGTCCAACACATGAAAACCACAGGTCACAACATCAACTTCAATGGCACTAAAACCCTGGCCACTATAGAAAACCCCAGCCACAGAATCATCAGAGAAGCCATAGAGATTGAAAAAAGACCTGACAGCATGAATAGAAGAGATGATTCCAGCAGACTGTCAATCATTTGGAAGCCTGCACTCTCAAATAGAAAGATCTCCATGCCACAAAACAGACAAACACATGAGCACAGACAGACTCCCTCTGAATCCTCCAACTCAAACACCCCCCCCACCAGGCACCCAGGTGAAACCTAGCTTGCTGATGAATAGCACCGTCCTTTCACATGAAGCCAAACTGCACTGAAAGCCTCCAACACAAGAACAGAGGGTTGCCAGCCAATCAAAGCGACAAAACAGACAGAAGAAACCAGAAACAGCAATCAATCAAACTCCAAGTCCAGGGAACACAGACCCAGGCTCCTAGCCAATCAGAATGAACCAGCCTCGAATTTGAAACCAAAAGCTGTGAGACACACATCCATACAGAAGCCTGATGATGGCAGATGAGATTCTGCTGAAACGTTGCTACAACTTTAACAGAACTACAATGACGTGGGATAAGACCCGAA
>BLBF01000016.1:35609040-35628558 GCA_015471245.1 Laticauda colubrina | reverse complement strand
CAGCACACATGTAAGTACCCGCGAAAACCTAAGAAAACAAATATATATATATATATATATATATATATATATATATATATATATATAATTTTTTCTTTTTAAGAATATAGTGTCTATTTTAAGAATGTACCAAGCAGAATCCGATTGGAAGTTATGTATTATACTGAATGCTATAATCTTAAAGCTATACATTGAAGCTTAAATAAGAGTTTGAATGAATAAAATTAAAGGATATAAAGGTGTCATACTCTAATTGGTAACTACAGGGAAAAATTTGCTTTATAAGAAAAGATAATATGAAATTGTAACAGGACAGACAAAAGTATCAATATAATGGTTTGACTTGAATTGAGATGAGATAATTAAAACAAAGTTGAGAAAATTAAAAGAGGGGAAAAACTATCTAGAAAATATAAGATGGTGATAAGATATGGATTAGAATATTTGGGACTTCTGGTTTGCAGGGCTTTGGCGGCAAGCAGGAATCTGCGATTGTGCTTCGTTTCTGCCTGGGCTCGCCACCGGAGAGCCCTGAGCCAGTTGGCTTTGGGGCTAAGCCACCTCGTAGAGGTCGGTAAAGATGGGGGAGACTCCAGCAGGGTCGAGGAAAGCTGCATCTTTCCTCCCCAGCTGGCTAAACTCCCTTTCCCAAAGGCGGTAGAGCGGTGGTCAGAAATGGCCATCTCAAAGAAGCCCTCATCCGGAAAAGAATGTGCAGGAGGAGGAAAGTGCTGAAGTGAAAGTTTTGGCTGACTGGGATAAGAAGAAACAATTAAGGCATCCTGGAACTTAAACTTTAAAAAAAAGAAAGAGATACATTGCTCCCAAAGAAGACTCGGAAGTAGCAAATGGAAGTGAAAAGGGAAAGGTTTTTTTTTTCACTCTCCTTCCTTATGGTGACAGCAAACAGAGATGAATGAGAAATTGGAAAAATCTGCTTTGGCATCAACAGGTATTTAAACTGGAAAATTTAATGCCAAGGGGATAGTAAAGATTTCTGAATATAAAAGGCAAAAACAAAAAAAGAGAAAGAATTTTTTTCTTTTGCTGTTAGTGGGAAGGGAGAGGAAGAGAATAATAACAGGATTTGGAAGGAGCAGATAGCCTGGAATCTAAAGAATCTAAAGTTAAATTTTAACAGGACTGCTAAAAGATACATTTTAACTGGAACTTTATAACTAAATACTAACCCCAGGAAGAGAAAGTGAAAAAAGGAAGAAAGTGTAAAAAGAAACAGCTTGTGTGTATTTGGATTGTTTAGTGACTTTGGGACTTTTGGAATTATATTGGAAGGATTAAAAACACTTGGGTGGTTGTTTTAAAAGAAGAAAAAAAACCTCTATAATGGCATCATTTGTGGATGAACTGAAAATAGAATTTAAAAAATATAAAGAAGAGGAACAAGAAAGAAAGGGCTCTCTTAGTTCCGTTTTTCAATTCTTAGAAATGGTGATCTTTACCTATGAGAAACTACAAGAAAAGACTACGCAACAAGAAGATTGGGGCAAAGAAGAAGCCATCTTTAATGAACAAGTAACTTTACTTGGGGAAGAAAGAGGAAAGAGGGGAAAGAGAATGAAGAATTTAAAAACTAAAAAAAACAACCAAAAAAAAAGGGAAAAATAAGGTGAAAAGTGGATATAACGTGAGAAAGCAACAGAAAAATGGAATACAGAAAAGGGAAATTGAGGTGGAGAGACAAGGGGTAAAAAGGGCAGAAGAAACAAAGGAGGAGGGAAGAGAAGAGAAGCTACAAGGGTATGAAGCAAGATGTAAAGAAACAGGACTTATTTAGAGATAATGGGTAAAAATTTAATCGAAAAATGGATTCTGCAGAGGTACATATGATTGTATCATTATATTTGTATTTAGAAATAATATTAGAAAATTGAAAACAACGTATGATTTAGTGAAACATTTCTGAATAAAATAAATGGAATGAATTAAATGAGAATTAATTTAGAAAGGAATGGGAACATTTTAATGACATAATGTTTTAAAATGCAAGTGAAGTGAGGGGGAAGTAATCATGGAAAGTTAACAGGCATTCCCATAGAAGCATGATACCTATTTGAAAAATAATGTGTTAAATGTTTAAAATTTAAATGAATATTAACATTAATGATAGAATTGAATTGGCATGGATCATTGTTTTAATTATATTATATATTTATACTTTTATTTTATTTTTCTTTTTAAAATGTAGTGTCTAGCTTTAATGTACTACGCAGAATCCAAATGAAAGTTACATTTTATATTAAGTGTTATAATTTTAGGGGAAAGATATAAAGGTGTCATACTCCAATTAGTGATTACAGGAGGAATTTTGTTTCAGGAGAAAAGGTAATAGATAGCTGAAATAGGACAGACAAAGAATATAAATATAATGATCTGATTTGAGATGAAACAAATAAAAATAAAATTAAGAAAGTTAAAAGAGGGGAGAAGCCATATAGAAAATGTAGAATGGCAATAAGATATGGAATGGTACATAAAAATGAGCATGAATTTGAATCGGTGTCTGTACAAAGAGGTGTAACCCAGGATCAGGCTGCTTTCAGGAAAGAGGTTTTATGTTTTCATGTTCTGTGTTGTGTTTGTCTGTGTTTGTTTCTAAAAATCAATGATTTTTTTCTCAAAAAATCACTTTAATCATCTAATCACATTTTCTAACCCTTTTCTATTTCTAATATAACAATGCTGTCCCATGAACCCTTGCAGAATCCTCTCAAGTTAAATTTTAACCATTGTCTCTGTGTCTTTTAAATAGGTTTACACCTTTAATTCTTGTACGTTTTTCCTGTACCTCTATATCTTGTTTCTGTGTTTTGTAGCTTCTTTTCCTTTCCCTCTTCCCTCTCTTCTTCTCCCTCCCCTTTTTATTCCCTTTTCTGATTCTCCTTCTGTGATCTTCCCTTCTGCTTCTTCCTAACATTATGATTACTTTTCAAATTACTCTTTTTTTTCGGGTGTTGATTCAGTGCTTAACTTTTTAACTCTCTTTCCCCCTTTCTCTTTTTTACCCCACTTAAAATTGCTTGATCATTAAAGATGGCTTCTTCATTGTCCCGCCCTTCTTATTCTGCCAGCGTTTGTTGTTTTTCATAGTTGAAGATCTCCATTTCTAAAAATTGAAATAGGAAGCCAAAAGATCCTCTTCCATCTTGTGCCTTTTCTTTTTATTCTTTAAGTCTCATTTTTAACTTTTCAAGGAGTGATGCCATTTAAAAAAAATTTAAATGACCCCATTTGATTTTATTTTACTTCATTAGGATCCTCCATCCAAAGTTCCAGGAATCATCCAATAATCCAAAACTGTTTTTTGCTTCTTTTCTCACTTTCTCTTTCCAGGAGCTTTGTTATCTTGAAACAAAGTTTCAGCTACATGTATCTTTTGCAAGCCTTGTTAAAATTCCACAATCTTTTTTTTTTTTTTTAAATCCAGGTGGTCTCCTCCACTTTCCAGATTCCACCCTCTTTTTTCCTCTTTCCTTCCGCTGCTTTGTTTCCTTCTTTTTTTAAAAAAAGTTTTTAAATTATCCAAAATTCTTTATCCCTTTGACACTTTATTTTCAGCTAAAAATAGCCTATTAATGTCAAAGTGGGTTAGTATCAATTTATAATTTGAATCGCTCCTTCTTAATGTTCCAAGTCAATTAAAACTATCAATGTTAGAGGAAAAAAACCCAATTCTGTTTCCTTTCTCTTTCACAGCTTAAAGGCCCTGGCACATCGGCCGACGGATGCAAAAAGTATGTAAAAAGGACACAGCAGACGAGAAAATGTTCCATCCATTGTTATCCACTCTCAAAAGTGCCCCAAATTTGCATAAACAGAGCGGACAACAACGGAAAGGAACGGACATGGGGAGGATGTAGAGGGGATGTAAAGTGGATGCTCCACGGAAGCCTAGTGGATGGAAGCAAATAGCACATCCGCAGGGCTTCCGGGGAAGCACAGCGAAGCGGACGCACAGCGGAAGGAGCAGATGCAGAGCGGATGCCTAGCGGATGTTGCGGATTCATCACGGACACCTAGCAGATGCCTAGCGGATGCAAAGTGTTTACTGCACATGCAGGGAGGATGCATTGCGTCAGCCCCGCAGATATAAAAGGATGCAGCTCGCAAGCAGGTCACCATTCAGAGGAAAGACCTGCTGCCAGACACATCTCCAGCCAACAACCAGGGGAAGAAGAGGAAGCCTGTCCCATCTGCTGTGGATATAAAAGGAGGCAGCTCGCAAGCAGGTCACCATTCAGAGGAAAGACCTGCTGCCAGACACATCTCCAGCCAATAACCATGGGGAAGAAGAGGAAGCCTGTGCCTACTCCTGCCAGCCATGGCAAGAAGGACAGGGAGACCATCCTACCCCCTGGCGCTGACTCTGCTTCTGCTGGGGCTTCTGCTGCTCGGGCTGACTCTGCTGGTGCTGGGGCTTCTGCTGGTGCTGCTCCTGGTGCTGGTGCTTCTGCTGGTGCTTACTCTGCTGCTGGTGCTGCTGGTGCTGCTGGTGCTGCTGGTGCTGCTGGTGCTGCTGGTGCTTCTGGTTCTGCTGATCTTGCTGGTGCTACTGGTCCTGCTGGTCCTGCTTTTTCTACTGCTGTTGTTGCTGCTGCTGCTGCTGGTGGTGCAGTGGAGCAGAACCTAGAACCTCAAAGCCCTTCTGATGAGGGCCCAGAAGGCCCTGCCAGAGGGAGGAAGAGGCAATCACACGATAGGGAGAGGAGGCAGTACTCCATCGAAGAGGAACATGAGGATGAGGTGCTCGAATGGCTGAGGGAGAATGAGTAGAGTCCCTTCCTCTGGTGGAAGGGACACAAGCTCTATCAAGACACCAAGCGGAAGCAGGCGGCTTGGAGAGAGAAGGCGGAGAGCCTGGGATACACTTCGGAGGTCCTCCTTGGGTGGTGGAAGCACATGCACACCTGGTACGGGAAGCTGCACCTCAAGAAGTCTGGCCAGGCCGCGGTCAAGCTCACCAACCAGGAGACCTATGTGATGGCCAAATGCAGCTTCTTGGAGGGTGAGGTCCACCACCGAGGAGCAGCTCCTCTGTCTACCCTCCCTCTCAGGCAGCCCACAGAGAGCCAGTCTTCTTCTAGCCAAGAGTCAGCTCCTGTGTCCAAGCAGGTATCTGTGGAGCGCCCCACGACGGAGAATCCCCCGACAGCTGCACTCCCCGTGGCAGAGCGTGTGGAGAACCCCCTGATGCAGTGGGAGCAAGGAGAGGGTGCTGACACCAGAGACCAACCCACCCCCACCCCCAGCTCCACAGAAAGCAGGCAGAGAGGCAGACCGGAGGGACAGAGCCACACTGTCCTGCTGGAGATCAGGGACACCATCAAAAGCAGCATAGATCTCCTCTCTCAGCTGGTACATACCAACATACCATCCTCAAACCACAAGCCCTTCCTCACCTACGTCAACCAGATCCTCATAGACATGTCCGAATCACAGTACCAGGTGATAAAGGAGAGGATCACAGGTCTTCTGCACAACCCTCCAGGCCCAGCTGAACCTGCTCCGACCCAGTCCAGGTCTGCTCCTCCAACCCAGGTGATGTCACAGCCCTTTCAAGGCTTTCCACAGGCCCTCACCTACCAAGGCTACGGCTACCTGGAGCTCCAGCAGCACAGGCAGCCCTTCCCAGTCCAGGAACAGGTTCATCGTACGCCACCGGTGCCACCGATGCCACCCATGCCACAGATGCCACCCACACCACATATGCCACCCACGCCACAGATGCCACCCATGCCTCACCTCGCTCAGCTGCAGACCAGACAGCCCTACTAGACTCCTCCTTCCTCCACCCCACAGCCAAGCCTGGCCTCAGAACTTCTGTCATCAGTCTTGGGACTGACACCCCATGTCCTGGAGGAAGGGGCTCTCAACATCACAGGACTGAGCCAGCTCTCTGAGAGCTTCCTCCACACACCATCCCCTGTTGTCCTCTCGGGGCCAGGCACCCCAATGGCACCTCAGACCAGCACTCCAGCAGCAGCCACCTCCACAGCACCTGGACTCTTCACCCCTGAGACTATGGGCACGCCTCAGAGTGACTGAGAAGAGTGCCAGAGACTGGGTTGCTACCTGCTGACTTTATATTTGCTTGGGACACTTTACTTGGGTCATTTTGCTTTTACAGTTTGTTATTAATAAAGTTTATCTTTGCTTCACACACTTGGTTCATTTCTTTTCATCAATAGAATCTTGGTGGAAACTTTTAGAAATGGTTTAAGCCTTTGCATGCTTGTGGGATGGGTAAGGATAGCAGTGGGATGGGCAGGGATACCTGTGGGATGGGTAATAGCTGTGGAGTGGGTAAGGATAGCAGTGGGATGGGCAGGGATACCTGTGGGATGGATAATAGCTGTGGGATGGGTAATAGCTGTGGGATAGATAAGCCTCCAGTGCAAGCATAGTGGGATTGTATGGTCCACCCTCCCAGGTGCCACACCTATGGCCCTTTATTATCAATAACAATGTAATCATTGATCAACACATTTCAACATAAACATAACTCTTTATTAAATGCCCTGTTCATTGTAGGGCCACTCAACATACATGGCACAATCTCATCAGTGTGATGAGACAGGCTGAAGGAAGCATCCATTAAGCATCTACCATCCTGTCTTGCCTCTCCACTGCTCCAGCTGGGGAGTTGCACCAGTGTTTCAGGAGGTTGCGCAGAGTCAGTGCCACCTTAAGCCCAGGTTCCAGGCTGGGCCGGAAGTTGGTGCTCTGCTTGGTCAACCTGGGTCTCAGTGGCTCCACAACTTCATCAAACATGGCTGGTGGCATCCTCATGAAGTTCTGGAATGCACGAGTGTCTTCGTTCCTCAGCTCCACCATCAGCTTGTCATACAGTCCATACTCGTCTCTTCTCGTAATCCATCTTCAGACCTAGACACTTCTTTGATGCCTCCTTTTCTTCTCGTAGAACAGATGAAAGAGCCTGTAGAGGGCTTCGCACTGTTGTAGAATGATGGCAGCTACCAAAAGGAGTGTGCGATGATCCATGGTGGATCTTCAGCACTGCAGGGCTGCTGGACTGAAAGTGAGATCCAGGTGATTTCTCCCCCTTTTTATAGGAAATATAGGTTTTCTGTTAGGTGTCCTTTTGCATCCTCCAGACATCCTAAATATCCGAGATACGTCCCCTATACGAACGTTTTTCCCATTTTAATGCTTTCTATGTGAGCTGCATCCGCTTTCATCCTTTCTATGTCTGTGCTACTAACGCTGCGTGTCCGTTCCATGTCCGTTTTTCTTCCTCCCTGTGTCCGTTTTCCACTGGAACGGATGTGAGTTGCGCGGATGTGCAGCGGATGCCTAGCAGATATAGCGGATGTGTAACGGATGATGACAGACGTATAACGGATGTTCCCCGTATGCGTAACGGATGTAGAATGGACGCGTTGGATACTTTATCTGCTCAAAAAGTTTTGTGCAGCTCAAAACTTTTTGAGCAGATGAAATCACAGTAGATGGATGCTGGACAGATAGAGAGTATGAAAAATGGACGCAGTGAGTACAGAACGGATGCATCGCATTAACCAATGGATGGCAAGTGTTTCTCTCTGTTTTACATCCTCTTTCCATCCATTGGTGCTTTGTGACATGGGCTTAAAATCTTTTTTAGGCATTGTATTCGTCTTTAAAATTCAGGCTCCGGGTATCTTAAATAGATGTTCTCTATTCAACCTGGTCAAACTTTATCCTTTTAACTTCCTCCTGCACAATCTTGTCCGGTCAGGTTCTTCTTTGAGGTGGCCATTTCTGACCACTGCTGCAACCACCTTTGGGAAAGGGAGTAATGGCCAGCTGAGGAGGAAGGATGCGGCTCTCCTCAACCCTGCTGATGGGTCCCCCTTCTTCACCACCTTTACGGGGTGGCTTTAGCCCTGAATCCAGGTGGCTTGAGGCGCTCCAGCAGCGAGCATGGATCAAAACTGCGGATGATCACTATTTCGGTCCATCGCTGAAGAAACCCAAACTGGAAGACAATGCCCCCCAAAATCTTATGGAATATAATTTGTTCCAACATCAGGATATTAGATAGAACAATTTTTGTGGGCCAGATTCTGCAGTCAGATTAGAATATGACTTTTTTTTTTGAAAAACAGGAATTAAGTAGTATATGGTTATCTTACCCTGTAATCTTCCCTCCTCCTCCATTTTTCTTTTGCATGTGCTGAGATAGTAATGTTAATAATATTCTTTAAAATACCATATATGCAGTGGGACCTTTGTACTCAACTACCTTGAAACACAACTCATTTTTTGTTTGGTAGTTAATGCACAAACTAGACCTTGTCATTGCTGGCTGCCTTGTGATTTACTACATTTTTCCTTATGGGAAAAATTTGTTTAGTACTCACCGTGCTTCCCACAACCAATTAACAATGAGTACCAAGGCACCTCTGTATGTTATATACCAAAAAATAAGTATGCATAAGTCAATTTTGATTTGTTTTTCCTTAGAACTTGATATTTCTAAATAGAGTAGTCTGGCTTTCACTTTGTGTCATATCCTCCAACATCTCATGAAAAAGTTCACTATCTCTCCACAGATAGTCCTTCCTTATAACTATATCACTCCATATCACTTTTTCTCTTTTAATGCAGATGGATCTTTAATATCACAATCTCTCATTGCAAAGAATTAACAATAACATATTTAAGAGGATGCAATCAGCAAAGCTAACAGTCTTGTTTCTTCCTCAATGTGTGTAGGAGCAATACATTATTAGTAATATCAATATATGTTTCATAATATCTGAAAAAGGTTGTTATACAAACCAGCATTATTCAAATTAAATAAGTTAGGAAGACTTCAAATCCCAAATCATAATTTTCTATGCAATTGAAGGTTTAAGAGCATTTTAATACTGAAAATATCAACTCATTCTCATTATAATATACATTTATAACACTAAAAATAATTTGACTTTTATCTTAAAATACACAGGTATATATGGACAGACTTCTTGGCAGAACTGTTTTCAACTTAAAGTTAAATTGGGATTTATAAATTTAATTTCACTTCCACTTCATTTAATAATAGAATACCCATTCCATGTGGTTATTTCCATTTTATTTGTATTTGATATTATAATTTTAATTGTTTTCTTGTACTTTAATAAATGTTAACATTTACATTGTGGGCATTAAGCCTTTCAGAAAAGTTACATATTTTTTTAATAAGTATGTGAGTCATAAAATGCAATACTGTGAATATTGAAATAATAAAATGAAAACATGCACACAGTCCTGGCAAGGAAAAGCACGACATGGTCAATTTCTACAAAAGATCAAGGGGAAAGGGAGTAAAATTAAAATTTGGAAATGGCTTATAAAATATAGTTTGTGCAAAGAAGCAGAAGAAACAGATTATATACTCAGTTCATACAACAAGATTACACAAACTGATCATTAATAATAACTTAAAACCATTGTCAAAATGATTCACTGTAAAATTATCATGTAATTAAAAAATGTAAAAATTATCATGTAACAGGAATAAAAGAACTGGTTAAAATATATCTTTTAAAAAATAAATGAAAATGGGCAGGTGAAAATATTCAGTGCAAAGACAAGCTACTATATATAAATAGGGAGCAGATCCCACATTCACTGATATTAATGAGATTATCTAGTCAGGTAATGAAATTGGATTTCATGCACATATTATTCAGTATAAAAGAAATGTTTTTATATCTTTGTTGTTTATAATACTTTGTATTATTGTTTTTTAAAAGGTAGTACACTTACACATGCATAAGTTTACTTTCTTAAGTAATAAATATATTCACAGATCCAAAAGCCAATATGGAAAAAGTTATTCCTCAGCTAATGGAGGAAACTAACGTGCCTACTTCATCGCTAAAGCCTAATAATTTCATTGGGGGTGATACATATAGGGCAGGGTGAATGCAGCAAGAGGCTCAAATCTCATGCAGAGATGGAAAATAACTTCCTTTGCAATAATGGATAACATATAGAGTAAATAGAGATATTTGAATTTCCAGATATTTTTGAATTTTTAGGAATCCAGCTAGCATGGTCAGTGGTAGAAGAATAAGAGAAAAGAAAAGAAAATCCACACAACACTACAACAGACAGCACACAGTAAATTCAATTTAACTTAATTTTTTTGGATTTTCCCTCCTCCTCCCCAAATGAATTTGACACCAAAATGATGCAATATAATTATTGCACCATTTGCCATAAAAGCTGTTTACACTAAACATTGCTTTGTCTTTCTAAACCTTGCTTTCTTATTTTCATTTTATTTTTACAAGGGTGCTCTAACTTTGCAGTCACTTCTGGAAGAAGTCACAAATATCAGGAGGCTTAGCCACTTAGACCATGAGCTTCATTCAGACAGTAGCTCAAATGCAAGAAGGGAAACAGCACATATAATTCAAAGAATCATTTGGGACACACATAGCATATACTTTCAGGGGAAGAGTTCCCAGCCAACTGTCAAAATGTTAGCAGCATTGATCATCTAGAATAGATACGTATTCTTTACCTTTACAACTCTTCCCACAATCTCTCTTCTCATCCTCAGAGCCCTTCTGCCATTTGGGAGGCAGTTTTTCCTCCATTTTGAGGGAATAAAAACCAAATCAAACCAAAAATTCACCATCACAATCATCTCAAAATAGAAAAAGAAAAGAAGATCTCAGCCTCAGTGACATAAATAACCATCTTCTTTATTTCACTGTCCTATCTCATTCCAATATTAAATCTGGTTCTCATTTTGTTCTTCAAGGTCATTCACACTTTTTTTTGTAGGCATGCAGACAAAGAGCTACCCTGTTTTTCACGATTCTTTGGAGTTCCAAGTTTCAATCAACTACTATTTTAGATGATCCCAATGCACAGAAATATAACAGACTAAAATATTTATCAGAGATGAAAACATTTTTGTATATTAGAGTCTCATATATAACATCATTTATGTTTGGAGATAGCTATGAGGTAACTAAACCATGAAGGGACTGAGTTTTTTTCCTCTCCTGAAGATGCCCTCCATTGTTGCATAACTATTACAAAGTAAATGTCAAGGAATTGCACAGCTGGTATCCAAATGAAGGCAGAGATGCTGGCACGAACTTGTTGTTTTATACAAATAAATATATTTTCATCAAATAAGATAGTCAAACAGGAGTATTGTCAGGTAAATCAACTCAACAGGAACATCTTGAGGTAAATTCCAAAGCACAGAAGAAAAAGAAAGGAAACAAGGAAACTTCCCCTTTACCCTTAGCAACCAATCACAGCTCAGATTACCTCATGCAATAGCCAGCTCTCTTTAATTAATTAGCTATAACTGTGTGTTCTTAACTCATTGTCCAACTCTTCACTCCTCTTGCTATTAAATTAAATATCTTAACATTAAATAAACATTACTCTTAATAACCTGCTTTTTGATGTTTTAAGAAAGGCTCTTTTTTGTAGGTAGATAAATAACCCTTTACTATGGTCTTTGATCAATATGTGTACACATATATACAATATATGCATACGTAAAACACATAATGTGTGTATTAAGGATGGAAATAATGTGTGTATTAAGGATGGAAAGATATATGAGTTAAAAAGGAAGGGAAAAAGGAAGGAGAAGAAAAAGGCACAATTTTGTGGGCCAATATTTGTTGCCTTACTCTTCTAGCAGTGAGGCAAAATTTGGCAATGTTATGGGGATAGTGCTTTTATGGTCTGCTAAAATATAGGAGATACACTATTGGTTCTCTCTTTATTCCTTTATGAATGGCTAGATTAATAACTCAAGTTCAAGTAGAAAATGCAGATGCTGAACATCCTGTTTGGTATGGGAGTTACAGGGGCAAAGTCATTTGTGAAAGGGATATTTACCATCAATAACTGCTGAAGGGAATACATAGCCAGAGCAAATTCAGTGTCTGTGTTTTATTAGAGATTTGCAATAATCAGATGGCTTGCTGGTAAAAGACAGTGTCCAAGATTTATGCCGAAATCATGTAGAGAAGTTTAATTAATTGTTTGCTTATAGTTGTCATTATTTAAATTATTTGAAGTACTGTCTTTTTTTTGGTTACATCTTCATGACTCACCAGAGTGGGGAGGCTGGGAATTTTTTGGGTCCCCTCTCCAAAGTAGGTCCCTCTAGCAGAATCAAGAAGAAGGGACTTCTCTGTGGTGGCTCTCTCCCTGTGTATCATTATCCCTGCAGAGATAAGATTGGGCCCAAGGATGGGATGCTACCAGTTCTGCCTGGTTCTATAGAACCGGTAGCTCTGAAGAGCAGCAGACACAGAACCGGTTCTGTGTTTGCAGCTGTTTGGCCCATCTGCATGCTCGGGCTTTTACCTGTCCTTTATTTCCTGCTTTTTCAACCACAGCTGCTTTGTGTGGCACAACTGAGGTTGAAAAAGCAGGAAAAAAGAGGCTTTTCAAATGCTGCCCACCTGTGTACAGCACTTTTCAGCTGTCTGAGTGGCACAGCTTATTTTTTTTCTTACATGCATGAGCAGTAATCACTGAACCGGTAGTAACACTGGTTGAATTCCACCCTTGATTGGGCCCCACTTTGACACTCTTTCACAAGGACCTGAAGATCTGGTTTTGCCAATGGTCTTGGGGAACCCCAGAATGGGATGGAACTATTAAATGGCCTTTTTGATTGTTGTTGCCAGGAAGATTTTTTTTTCAAAATTGTTTTTATATTTTGTTTTTATTATTGTAAGCCACCAGAGTTGCTGAGAGTAATTTGGGTACCAATATACATTTTCTTAAATAAAATAAAATATGTGCATGAATTTACCTCTGGACATGAAGTGATTAAAGTATAAATGGAAAACATGAAGGTCTTGAGATTCTCCTTTCCATCCCCTTTTGTGCCATCATTGCTCTATATCATTTCCTTGCTTCCTGCTTTCAGCTGCTACCACCCCACATCCTTCTTTGTCATCACATATGCATGATTGCTTAAATAAACAAAACCATTTTATATGTGCACATGTAGCTTTGGCATGGCTGGATACAGTTTCTGGTTCATAGGATCTTCACATTAAAGGTTATGTTAAATTGAGATAAAATTGTATCCAGAAACAAAACAATGTTGATAAATTTAGTTCTTGCATGTATTTTACTTTACTGCCTCAGGATTCTAATGGAGCAACTGTTCTGTGTATGTTGCATTTTAGTAAAACATATTACAATATACAATGGGAGTTAAGGGCATCCCAACTATAGACATTTTTCAATAAGCAAGATGCTTATAACCATCACAGTGCAGAATGTCATTGTTTCATTGCAAGATAAAATACTTTCCCAGAAAAGTTCTTTCCTTTTGGCAGGTTTTCAAGATAAGAATAGAGATCCAACAGAAAACCATGTGGATCAAAGGAAGAACTATATTTTGCTGTGAAAAATCTGTAGAGGTTAAAATATTGATTTTTACAGGGAAAAATAGATTTAAGTCTATCTTCAGTGACAGAAGCTCAGCCACTTTGGATCAGTGACTCACTGTTTAAAAAACACATATTTTTGTGCATCTTCATGTATGCTTCTTAACTATTTAACTATCTGGAAACCTAGTTCTCATCAGTTTATTAAAAATGTCATTCACTGCAAAGAGAAAATCCTATAAGAGCGGAGAAAATCAACCTGAAAATGTTAATCTGCATTTACTGTGCTGTCTGTTATAATGTTTTGTGGATTGGGCCAAGAGTTCCTCAGCACTCAAAATAATCTTAAACTCATCATGCTTGGCAATTTCCATATTTTCCATTGTGAATCCAACTGCATGGTAGTGAGAAGTCATGGCAAAATGGTTTGCAGCAAGAAGTTGCCTTTTCTGGAGAGATTTCTGGATTTTCCCTGGCCTCTGAAAAGTAGAAGGGTTAGGGTTAATAACTCTCAATAATGCTTTATAGCCTTGATGGGAATTGCTTTGCAAATGCTTCTTCTAGGGGAAAAAGTCTGCAGAAAACTTGAAAGTCTGCAAGGCTGAATTTCTGTAGAGCTTCATTCTGCATCCAGTCCATTCAACATCTATATTCCATGAGATATAAATAGAACAAAGCTTTGACCATACTTAGTAGTTGCTTCAACTACATCCCGCTAGACACCATGATATGGATTTCACCCTGCCTCGCCAGTCCCTGTATAATACCACTCTTTTATAAATATTCCTTTTCTATACTACAACAAATGGAATTTCATTAATGCAAAAGGTAGTAGAATTTCTGTTGTACAAAGTTAATTTTCTATATCCAAATTTATTACTTTTCATTTCATACACATTTGAATGCTGTTGGTATATCAATACAATTTTGCTCTGTTTGAAAGGTTGATTTATCTAAATATGCCAGGCAAACTACTTAAGCAAGTCAGGTCATGACTTTGCTTCTAAACAATGCACTACATATCTTAGCTATAATTATTTTGGGAATATAAAATCTGTTTGTGTCTTTTAGTTAACCTTGCCATTTAATCTGTCAGAAAATGTTTGTTTTATGATGCAAATAATGTATATTATTATCTGCAAATGCAAATACTGTAATCATATACACTATGAAAAGGAACAGAATTTAACATGCAGCATGTTTTCAGGAACTATGAAGCAGGTACATTCAAGATTCCCCCAATAAGTTGTCAGTTTAATTTGGTAGGTTATTTTGAGCTATCCATTGTTAATAATTGCACTGTTTGCTATAAGGTCAGTCCACAATGCAGATTTTCTAAGATATAGATAAGCCCATCATCATGGAGAAATTTGTGTTAGGTTTACAGTTTCCTCCATCATCACAGCTCCTATGAAAAATGCAATCAAGATCACATGAAAAGTTAACACTTTATAATGCCTTGGTAAGGCCACACTTGGAGTACTGCAGCCATTGTTGGTTGCCATAATATTGTTAGTTGCCACAATATAAAAAAAATGATGTTGCATATAGAAAGAGTCCAGAGAAGAGCAACAAAGATGAATAGGGGACTGATGGGTAAACATGAAAAATGGTTGCAGGGATTGGGTAGTCTAGTTTAATGAAAAGAAGGGTTAGGAGTTGACATGATAGCAGTGTTCCAATATCTAAGATACTGCAACAAAGAAAAAGGGATCAACCTATTTTCCAAAGCACCTGAAGGCAGGACAAGAAGCAATGGAAACTAACTAAGGAGAGAAGCAATGAAGAACTAAGGACAAATTTATTAACAGTTAGAATAATAAATCAATTGAACAATTGCCTCCGGAAATTGTGGGTGCTGCAACACTGGATGTTTTTAAGAAGCAATTGGACAACTATTTATCTGAAATGATATAGAGTTTCCAGCATGAACAGGCAGTTGGATTAGAAGACTTCCAAAGTCCCTTCCAATTCTGTCACTCAGTTATTCTGTATACATTAAAAAGCATTAAGTCAGCCTAGGTACAATATCATGAGACTATTTCAACAAATATGAAATAGAGAGTGAATGACAACTGGTAAGAATCCTTCCCTTCCCCTCCCTTTCAGCTTGGGGTAAAAGTCCTGATTTATTATTTCTTTTATAAAATAGTTTCCTGTGAGATCCAAGAATTGCATTTGACCTGCTATTTACAGATCAGGAACACACACCCCGTTTCATAGGAATGGTAGTCTTATGATCTTCGTTTCACAGTCTATTTTCAGTCTCCACTCATGATCATATGAATAAATTTTTGAATACAAATTAGCCAGGTGGATGGCCTTTTATAAGAGTTTTTCACCAAAGCAAAAAATGTTATGTGTTATTATTTGTTATTCATTCATTAGCATTATATCCTATCTTTCTTAAAGAAGACAAGGTGGCGAACATAAGGCTGTGCCAAGCTTCAAAAGACTACTTCAATTTTACAGAGTTTTAATTAAATCACCCCATTATGGCAGATTTGCAAATCAAAGTGGGGACTGGTATTCAGGCAGGAAATTGAATCAGTGGCTATGAAATACAATTGATTCAAAGGCTTTTCTTCTGCTTCTGAGGTTACTACTGGTGATAGAAAATGTTGTATATTAGAGATGATATATAATGTCACATGTATATATGAAGAAAACTGAGAGAGTTTTAATGCTGCAATGGGTTCTCTGATTGACAAGAATAACCAGCCAAAGAGTTTTACCACCTCATTAGCTAGCCAATTCTTTCAGATAACTTGGTTAATCTTCTTTTGGGCTTCATTCACTTTCTCAGCATTCAGCATTTGTAATGTGGTAAGCACAAGCCTTAACTTTTCTCTCTCCCTCCCTCCCTCCCTCCCTCCCTCCCTCCCTCCCTCCCTCCCTCCCTCTCTCTCTCTCTCTCTCTCTCTCTCTCTCTCTCTCTCTCTCTCTCATATTAATGGCATGATTCTGGCCTGAATCTGTCATTACATTTGGGTGTTTAACACAGCTTCCAGCAGTCTGTACATAGCCTTAAGGCTGATCAGTCCAGTAAGCATTCTTGGATCAACGTAGTACATAATTTTGAATCAGTCTGAACTTTTAAATTCTGCATGAGAGCAGAAGGTTCAAAATTTTAAAGAATGAGTAAAAAAAAACAACACCTGGCTAACATCAAAGTTAGTTTTTAAGAATCAAGGTTCCAAGGTTATCAAGGCCATTTTTGCCAAGCTAGACTCTTTCTCTGTGATCTCCCTTTCTCAGTTGCCTTGTTCCTCATAGGATTAACCTATTCTTGCTGTCTTTAATAACTAAACAACAGTGATAGGGAATAACAACCATGACAATTGCAAGATTCAATATGGGTCAGTAACCAAGACCAGAGGTTTAGACTTCCAGGCTTTCAGACTCATTCTGAAGTTCATCCTCAGGGAACTTCTCTCTCATCAGATTGTATGAGAGACACTTTGGTGAGACAAATGGGCTCCAGTAGAAGTCCGAAAGCTCAGAAGACTAAACCTCTGGTCCAAGTGACTGACCCAAATGGATCCTGCAACATTATCCTGGGACATGTATATTTGCCTTCAACCATGGCAGTGTTTGTTGAATAACAATAGTGAATAAGGACCATGACTTTAACGATGATGGTGTCTTTAGAGAGTTGTCAAGCTTCCAATCAGTTAAACTAACTCTCCTAATACTCTATTAAAGCCAGTAATATGTGTGTATGTGTGCCTTTGAGTCTGTTGACACCTGGCGACTATTTGGAAAAGTCCCTACAATTTTCATGGCAAGATTTTTGGAAGTCAATCAATCAATCAGAATAGATATGGAAGATACCTTGGAGGTCTTCTAGTCCAACCCATAGCTTAAGCAGGAAACCCTACACGGTTTCAGACAAGTGACTATCTAGTCTCTTCTTTAAAATCTCCAATGATAATGCACCCACAACTTCAGAAGCTGTTGCACTGGTTAACCGTTCTCAGTGTAAGGAAGTTTCTCTTTAATTCCAGGTTGCTTCTCTCCTTGATTAGTTTCTATCCATTTTTTCTTGTCCTGCCTTCTGGTGCTTTGTAAAATAAGTTGACTCCCTCTTCTTTGTATCAGCCATCCAAATATTGGAATACTGCTATAATGTCATCCTTAATCCTTCTTTTCTCTAGACTATCCATACCCAATTCCTGCAACTGTTCTTCATATATTTTAGTCGTAAAAAAAAAAAAAAAAGCAATTTGCCACTGGCTTCCTTCTAGGACTGAGAAAGAATGATTGACTCAAGTTCCTCCAGTTGGTTTTGAACTAGAATTCAGGGTCTCCCCATTTGTAGCCTGGTGCCTTCATCACTATGTCAAATTGGGTCTCTTAAACCAAGTGATTACAGATAGCAACATCACTCTCCACAAGAGCAAACAATGATTATTCTTCAGTATCACTCCATGCTTAGCATCTCAGAAAAGCAAATGGAAAAATGAAGAGTCTACTTTTTAAACAATTGTGAAAATTTTTATTTTTAAGTTAATGGGACAGTTTCTTCATTGATTAAGTGTATTTTTTCCTCTCTTTGCTGGATTATCTGTAGGCCGTTGTGTGCTTGCTGTATTAATTCTTATAATAAATCATTCTTATACCAAAGACATGCCGGCCTGACAGCAATTGTTAAAGAAACCTTATTAATTAGATTATTATATGACTGAAAGTAAAGCAGTATGTCTGCAAATTTATCACAGTCCCATAATTAAATATCTTTCTTATGGATTATTATTTTGGATGAAGGGTATACTTGCATTCTGACAAAAATACAATTTTCTGAAATCCATCTCACATGTCTTTTGCTTATTAGAATTATTTTAAGAAAACTATTTTCCCAATTCAATAATAACACATCAGCAAGCTTAGGGATCTCCAAAATTTGCATCATAATTCCAACACTTCAACTAATTTAGTAAATGTTAAAGGTTGTGAAAGTTGCAGTCCCCACTAGCAAGAGAACAACCTCTTGATTTCCTTTATCTTAATTCTAAATGGCTTGAACTACTTTTGCTAAAACAAGAGAAAGAAGCGCACAATAAATTGGAGAAGATACTAGCAAAAAAAGAAGAAAGAAAATACTGCATGGTAATATTATTATAGATGTGGAAACCTATCTGCCATGTCAGGTGCCAGACAGTGTTATTAAGAGCAATGGCAGGATCTAAGAAACAGAAAACGTCCTTAAGGCCCTGTCACACTGGCCGACGGATGCAAAACGTTTGTAAAAAGGACACAGCGGACGAGCAAAATGTTCCATCCATTGTTATCCGCTCTCAAAAGTGCCCCGAATTTGCATAACCAGAGCGGACAACATGGAAAGGAACGGACGGGGAGAGGACGTAGGGCGGATGGAAAGTGGATGCTCCACGGGAGCCTAGCAGATGAAAGCGGATGGAAGTGGATGGCACATGCACAAGGCTTCCGGAGGAGCACAGCAAAGTGGATGCGGAATGGAAAGATCGGCTGCAGAGCGGATGCTGAGCGGATGAAGCAGATGCAGAGCGGAAGCCTAGTGGATGCCTAGCGGATGCCTAGCATTCACTGCGCATGCGGGGAGGATGCATTGCATCAGCCCCGTGGATATAAAGGGAAGCAGCTCGCAAGCAGGTCACCATTCAGAGGAAAGACCTGCTTCCAGACATAGCTTGCCAGCCAGCCAGACAGACAGCCAGACAGCCAGACAGCCGGCCGGCAACCACCAACCATGTGGAAGAAACGGAAGCCTCTGCCATCTGCTGCCAGCCCTGGAAAGAGGGACAGGACCACCCTCCCACCCCCTGGCCCTGACTCTGCGTCTGCTGGGGCTTCTGCTGCCCGGGCTTGCTCTTCTGGTGCTGGGGCTTCTGCTGATGCTGCTTCTGGTGGTGGTGCTTCTGCTGGTGCTTACTCTGCTGATGCTGCTTCTGGTGCTGGTGCTTATGCTGGTGCTTACTCTGCTGGCACTGCTCCTGGTGCTGGTGCTTCTGCTGGCGCTGCTCCTGGTCCTGCTGGTCCTGCTGGTGCTCCTGGTCCTGCTCATGCTCCTGGTTCTGCTGGTGCTCCTGGTTCTGCTGGTGCTGCTGGTGCTGCTGGTGCTGCTGGTGCTGCTGGTGCT
>BLBF01000016.1:35595810-35609030 GCA_015471245.1 Laticauda colubrina | reverse complement strand
CTGCTGGTGCTGCTGGTGCTGCTGGTGCTGCTGGTGCTGCTGGTGCTGCTGGTGCTGCTGGTGCTGCTGGTGCTGCTGGTGCTGCTTTTGCTGCTACTGTTGTTGCTGCTGCTGCTGCTGCTGCTGCTGCTGGTTGTGGTGTGGAGGAGCAGCCCCTACAACCTTGAAGCCCTGCTGATGAGGGCCCATATGGCCCTGCGAAAAGGAGGAAGAGGCAGACGCGTGAATGGAAGAGGAGGCAATACACCATAGAAGAGGAACTTGAGGAGGAGGTGCTGGACTGGCTGAGGGAGAATGAATATCTTTAGTGGAAGGGACACAGGCTCTATCGAGACACCAAGAGGAAGCAGGCTGCTTGGAGAGAGAAGGCAGAGAGCCTGGGCTATACTTCGGAGGTGCTCCTCGGCTGGTGGAAGCACATGCACACCTGGTACGGGAAGCTGCACCTCAAGAAATCTGGCCAGGCCACCGTCAAGCTGAAGGACAGAGAGACCTACGTGATGGCCAAGTGCAGCTTCTTGGAGGGTGAGATCCGCCACCGAGGAGCAGCCCCTCTCACAACGCTCTCTCTCAGGTAGAACCCTCTCTCTCAGTCCTCTTCTGGCCAAGAGTCAGCTCCTGTGTCCAGGCAGGTATCTGTGGAAAGTGCCACGACGGAGACACCCCTGACAGCTGTACCACCCCTGGCGGAGCGCATGGAGGACCCCCTGACGCAGTGGGAGAAAGGAGACGGCACTTCCACCACAGCTCAACCCGCATCCACCCCCAGCTCCACCTCCACAGAAAGGCAGAGAGGCAGACCGGAGGGGCAGAGCCAAACTGTCCTGCTGGAGATAAGAGACACCATCAGGATCAGCGTAGATCTCCTCTCTCAGCTGGTACACACTGACGCCCCATCCTCCAACCGCAAACCCTTCCTCACCTATGTCAACGAGACCCTCATGAACATGTCGGAACCCCAGTACCAGGTGGTGAAGGACAGGATCACCGATCTTCTTCACAACTCTCCAGACCAAGCTGAACCTGCTCCCACCCAGTCCAAGCCTGCTCCTCCACCCCAGGTGATGTCACTGCCCTTCCAAGGCTTTCCACAGGCTCTCCCCTACCAAGGCTATGGCTACCAGGAGGTTCAGCAGCACAGGCAGCACTTCCCCGTCCAGGCACAGGTACATCGGATGCCACCGGTGCCACGGATGCCACGGATGCCACCCATGTCACTGATGCCAGCCACGCCACAGATGCCACCAATGCCAGTCCTCACCCAGCTGCAGACCAGACAGCCCCACTACACTGCTTCTTCCTCCACCCCACAGCCAAGCCTGGCCTCAGTACATCTGTCATCGGTATAGGGACTGACACCCCATGTAATGGAGGAAGGGGCTCTCAACATCACGGGGCTGAGCCAGCTGTCTCAGAGCTTCCTCAACACACCATCCCCTGTTGTCCTCTCTGGGCCAGGCACCCCAATGGTGCCTCAGACCAGCACTCCAGCAGCAGCCACCTCCACAGCACCTGGACCCTTCACCCCTGAGACTGGGCATGCCTCCGAGTGACCAAGAAGAGTGCCAGAGACTGGGTGGCTACCTGTTGACTTTATTTTTGCTTTGGACACTTGACTTGGGTCATTTTTCTTTTACAGCTTGTTATTAATAAAGATTGTCTTTGCTTCACACACTTGCTTCATTTATTTTAGTAAATAAAGTCTTGGTGGAAACTTTTAGAAATGGTTTAAGCCTTTGCATGCTTGTGGGATGGATAAGGATAGCAGTGGGATGGGCAGGGATACCTGTGGGATGGGTAATAGCTGTGGGATGGGTAATAGCTGTGGGATGGGCAGGGATACCTTTGGAATGGGTAATAGCTGTGGGATAGATAAACCTCCTGTGCAAGCATAGTGGGACTGGATGGTCCACCCTCCCAGGTGCCACACCTATGGCCCTTTATTATCAATAATAATGTAATCAATCATCCACACATGTCAACACAACTCTTTATTAAATGCCCTGTTCATTGTAGTCCCACCCAACATACATGGCCCAATCTCATCAGTGTGATAAGACAGGCTGAAGGAAGCATCCATTAATCATCTATCATCCTGTCTTGCCACTCCACTGCTCTAGCTGGGGAGTTGCACCAGTGTCTCAGGAGGTTGCGCTGCTTCTTCCCTTCACATGCAGCTCTGTTGGGGCCTTGCACATCCTCAGTGTGTATCAGGTTTCACCCTTGCCTCCATTCCCCAGGCTCCATGTCCCCATTGCCTTGTTGGAGGTCCACGAGCCTGTTCTGCAAGACTGGGTAATGGGTGCGCATGAGATTGTGCAGGATGCAGCAAGCTTCCACGATCCTCCTCATGGTCTCTGGGCAATGCTGCATGGTGGTGAGAAGTACCTGGAACCTGTTGGCCAGGATGCTAAAGGCGTTCTCCACCACCCGCCTTGCCCTGGACAGCCTGTAGTTGAAGATCCTCTCTTCACAGGTGAGGCATCTGGAGGTGTAGGGCTTCATGAGGTAGGTTGTGAGGTAGAAGGCATCATCCCCCACGATGAAGTAGGGCACATCTTGCGTGTTGTTGGGCAGAGGGTCTGGATCTGGGAAGCCCATGATTAGGTTGCATTCCAGCCCCTCCTTGAGGTCACTGGTGTTGTATTCCTGGGCATCTGAAGCTGACCCGTTGCCTGAAGCATCGATGTACAAGAACTTGTAGTCAGCATCGACCATGGCAAAGAGGATGATGCTGAAGAAGCCCTTGTAGTTGAAACAAGTGGACCCTGACTTGGCTGGAGCTTTGCAGGCCACGTGCTTGCCATCTATGGCTCCAATGGTGTGTGGGAAGTTCCACTCCTGATACCACTGCTCTGCAACTTTCTTCCATCCTTCTTCAGTGGTGGGGCACTGGAGGAGCTCCTCTATGTATTCTTTGATGATGGCCTGCACCACTTCTCTGACCACAATGCTGATGGTGTTGTGTGGCACCCTCCAGCCATACTGCATGCTCCTGTAGGTGGTCCCTGAGGCCAGGTAGCGCAGAGTGAGTGCCACCTTGAGCCCAGGGTCCAGGCTGGGCCGGAAGTTGGTGTTTGCCTTGATCAACCTGGGTGTCAGCCGCTCCACAACTTTGTCAAACATGGCTGGAGGCATCCTCATGAAGTTCTGGAATGCACGAGGGTCTTCGTTCCTCAGCCCCACCATCAGCTTGTTGTACAGTCCGTACTCTGCTCTTCTCCCGATCCATCTTCGGACCCAGACACTTCTTGGCCGCCTCCTTTTCTTCTGTAGTAGAGTTGAAAGAGCCTGTAGATGGCTTCGCACTGTTGCAGAACGATGGTGGCTATCAAAATGAGTTTGTTACGATCCATGGTGGAAATGACTGGATGCTGTGGAAGAGCAAGAGCCAGATGAAGGCTGCAGTGATCTGCACAGCAGGGCTGCTGGACTGAAAGTGAGATCCAGGTGAGTTGCTCCCCCTATTTATAGGCAATATAGGTTTTCCACTAGTTATCCTTTTGCATCCTCTAGGCATCCTCTAGACATCCTTAATATCCGAGATATCCGAGTCCCCTCTGCGAACTTTTTTTCCGTTTTAAATGCTTTCTTTGCGAGCTGCATTCGCTTTCATCCTTTCTTCGTCCGTGCTGCTAACGCTTTGTGTCCGTTCCGTGTCCGTTTCACTTCCTCCCTGTGTCTGTTTTCCGTTGGAGTGTATTTGAGTTGTGCGAATGCGCAGTGGATGCCTAGCAAATATAGCGGACGCGTAAGGGATGATGACGGATGTAGAACGGATGTTCCCCATATGTGTTGCGGATGCAGAACGGAAGCGTTGGATACATTTTCTGCTCAAAAAGTTTTGAGCAGCTCAAAACTTTTTGAGCTGATGGAACCTCAGTCAACGGATGCTGGACGGATAGAGAGGATGAAAAACGGATGCAGTGAGTTCAGAACAGATGAATCGCGTTAACCAACGGATGGCAAATGTTTCTCTCCGTTTTACATCCTCTTTCCATCCATTGGTGCAGTGTGACATGGGCTTTACCTTATCTTTCCCACATCTTAACTTCTTTGTCATCTCTCCAAGAGTATGCAAGAATAGCAAAAATCAGGTAGATTTAAGAAATGGAGCAAGACTTGACATAACAAACTTTTTTGAAATTCTCCACCATAATATAATATATGGGTAGGACAAAGAGGTGAATGATCTCTGAATTCTTTCAAGGTAATAAGAAACAATCCAATGATACTCTCCTTGGCAGTGATTTTTTTTTACATTTTTTAAAACCATCATTAGTGAAGCTAGTGAAAACATTCCTTATGATGCTTAGACCTTTCTTTCTGTTCACTGTTCTTTTAATTCAATCTTTCTATCTTCACTGCTCAATTTAGTGCCATGATACCTGCAAAATACATATAATCTCCTTTTAAGTATACCATAATAGCATTGTTTATATTCTCTGCTTTTTTCTTTGGTGAACTGTGATTGGTAAACTTTTTCGGTGACCATCATTATTTTTCTATTACCAGATCTAGATGCATACATGGTATCTATCAGTAGCCCACTGTAAATAAATGACTCTTCATTCCTTCCCACAGTTGGTGGCCTACAGTGAATGTACGGCAATCAATGGAGTATAATTTGTTCCCAACATCTGAGAAAACATAATAAAGATTTAAAGTAATTTGGTGAACACTCTAACTCTCTTCGCTATGTTTTTCTGTTACGTGCTGAAGAAATAACTGATCACTATAATAAATGCTAGATGGTTGAAATTATTTCAGAGTCTGGGTAGCAGTGCCGATGTTCTAGGTCTTCAAAATTAATAACATTTATCTGTCATTAAATAAAATAGTGTAGTTAATTGTTTATTGATTAGAGTAATAACCATGTCAAATAAAAGAGATCAAATGATCTTCTATTTGCTGATATTGTGTTGAGAACCATGAGTAATTGTACAGTGTAGAAAGCCTTTGAGATACTAATGGCTTAATTTAGAAGAATGAACATGAAGAAGAGGCCGAGCCAATTATTTCTCTTTGTGCAATATCAGTCAGTAAAGGACAAGAGAAATCATGAATCTTGAGTCATTCCTTCTAATAGCAATTTTGGCCTAATGAAAATTCTAATCACTGGCAGAATGTTTGGCTAGGGACATAACAGTGTCCCAACACAGAATTCCTTTGGGATGAAACTCTGATGGCTCAAACCAACCAACTTTAAGGCTACTACTGGTAGATCTTGGCTAGCAAAACCCGGATGACAACTAAAGGGTAGCAAATAGTTAGTGTTTTCTACGTCGCCTGCAGGCCCTTGACTGTTTGGATGGTTTATTTACAATTCAGATCTGGCAGCTCTAGTAAGACATGAATGTCAGTAACAAACAAACAAAATCTGTTAGAAAGCAGCTGGCCCTAATCAAAAATTCATGAGTTCACACGCACATGCACTCATACACACATACATGCATAAAAACTAGAGAAAAAAAAACATCTACTGAAAGCCACTTTGAAATCTTAGTTTTTACAAAGAGCTAATATGGGCAAAAAATATGTTTAAATAATCTCCATTGTGCAATATGGTATCAAAGAATGAAAGTAAAGCACATGTCACACTGCCCAACGGATGCAAAAAGGACACAGCGGACGAGCAAAATGTTCCATCCATTGTTATCCGCTCTCAAAAGGGGCAAAAATTTGCATAACCGGAATGGATAACACAGACGCAGGGAGGACGCAGGGCAGATGCAAAGCGGATGTGGAACGGAAGCCCAGTGGATGGAAGCGGATGGGAGCAGATGGCACATCCGCAGGGCTTCCGGGGGACCTCAGCAAAGCGGATGCGGAATGGATACAGCGGATGCAGAGCGGATGCAGAGCGGATGAAGTGGATGCAGAGCGGATGCACAGCGGATGCACAGCGGAAGCCTAGCGGATGCCTGGCGTTAATTGCGCGTGCAGGGAGGATGCATTGCATCAGCCCCGCAGATATAACGGAAGCAGCTCGGAAGCAGGTCGCCATTCAGAGGAAAGACCTGCTGCCGGACGGATTGGCTGCCTTGCCTGCATGTCTGCCTGCAAGCCTTGCTGCCAGCCTTCCTGCCACCCTCCCTGCCAGCCTCCCTGCAAGCCTTGGTTCCTGCCAGCCTCCCTGCCAGCCAGCAACCCCACAACCATGCGGAAGCACAGCAAGCCTCAGCCATCTGCTGCCAGCCCTTGCAAGAGGGACAGGGCTACCATCCCGCCCCCTGGCCCTCACTCTGGTTCTGCTGGGGCTTCTGCAGCACGGACTCGCTCTTCTGGGGCTGGGGCTTCTGCTGCTTCTGCTTCTGGAGGAGCTAATGACAAGCACTTCAGCACCAGCCACCTCCACAGCACCTGCACCCTTCACCCCTGAGACTGAGTGACCAAGAGGAGTGCCAGAGACTCATTTTTGTCTTATAGCTTGTTGTTAATAAAGTCTATTTTTGATTCACACACTTGCTTCATTTCTCTTTTTTAATAAAGTCTTGCTGGAAACTTTTAGAAATGGTTTAAGCCTTTGCTTGCTTGTGGGATGGGTAAGGATAGCTTTGGAATGGGTTAGGATACCTGTGGGATGGGTAATAGCTGTGGGATGGGTTAGGATAGCAGTGGGATAGATAAACCTCCAGTGCAAGCATAATGGGACTGTATGGTCCATCCTCCCAGGTGCCATACCTATGGCCCTTTATTATCAATAACTATATAATCAATCATCCACACATGTCAACATAAACACAACTCTTTATTAAACCCCCTGTTCATTGTAGGCCAACCAAACATACATGGCCCAATCTCATCCGTGTGATGAGACAGTCTGAAGGAAGCATCCATTAAGCATTTACCATCCTGTTTTGCCACTCCACTGCTCCAGCTGGGGAGTTGCTCCAGTGTTTCAGGAGGTTGCGTTGCTTCTTCGCCTCATGTGAGGCTCTGTTGGGGCCTTGCCTCCATTCCCCAGGGTCCATGTCCCCATTGCCTTGTTCATGGTCCACAAGCCTGTTCTGCAAGACTGGGTAGTGGGTGCACATGAGATTGTGCAGGATGCAGCAAGCTTCCACGATCCTCCTCATGGTCTCTGGGCTATGCTGCATGTTGGTGAGAAGTACCTGGAACCTGTTGGCCAGGATGCCAAAGGCATTCTCCACCACCCGTCTTGCCCTGAACAGCCTGTAGTTGAAGATCCTCTCTTCACGGGTGAGGCATTTGGAGGTGTAGGGCTTCATGAGGTAGGTTGTGAGGGAGAAGGCGTCATCCCCCACGATGAAGTAGGGCACATCTTGTGTGTCGTTGGGCAGGGGGTCTGGATCTGGGAAGCCCACCATGAGGTTGCTTTTCAGCCCCTCCTTGAGGTGACTGGCGTTGTATACCTGGGCATCCGAAGATGAGCCGTTGCCTGAAGCATCGATGTGCATGAACTTGTAGTCAGCATCGACCATGGTGAAGAGGATGATGCTGAAGAAGCCCTTGTAGTTGAAATAAGTGGACCCCGACTTTGCTGGTGCTTTGCAGGCCACATGCTTGCCATCGATGGCTACAACGGTGTGGGGGAAGTTCCACTTCTGATACCATTGTTCTGCAACTTTCTTCCATCCTTCTTCAGTGGAGGGGCACTGGAGGGGCTCCTCCTTGTATTCTTCGATGATGGCCTGCACCACTTCTCTGACAACAAAGCTGATGGTGCTGGGTGGCACCCTCCAGCCATACTGCATGCTCCTGTAGGTGGTCCCTGAGGCCAGGTGGCGCAGAGTGAGTGCCACCTTGAGCCCAGGTTCCAGGCTGGGAGGGAAGTTGGTGTTTGTCTTGCTCAACCTGGGTATCTGACGCTGCACAACTTCGTCAAACATGGCTGGAGGCATCCTCATGAAGTTCTGGAACGCCCGAGTGTCTTCGTTCCTCAGCTCCACCATCAGCTTGTTGTACAGTCCGTCCTCTGCTGTTCTGGCGAACCATATTTGGACCCAGACTTTTTTTGGGTGCCTCCTTTTCTTCCCATAGTAGATTTCACAGAGCCTGTAAATGGTTTCGCACTGTTGCAGAAGGATGGTGGCTGCCAAAAGGACTTTTGTCACAATCCACGGTGGACATGACTGGATGCTCTGGAAGAGTAAGAGTAAGATGAAGGCTGCAGAGGTCTGCACATCTGGGCTGCTGTTCTGAAAGTGAGATGCAGGCAAGTTGCTCCCCCTTTTTATAGGCAGTGTAGGTGTCCCTTTGCATCTTCTAGGCATCCTCTAGGCATCCTGCAGACATCCTTAATATCTGAGATAGGTCCCCTCTGCAAACGTTTTTTCTGTTTTAAATGCTTTGTTTCCGCTTGGCATCTGTTCTGCATCCGTTCTGCATCTGTTCTGCATCTGTTCCACTTCCTCCCTGCATCCGAGCGGATTCGAGTTGCGAGGATGGGGAGTGGATGCCTGGCGGATATAGCAGATGAGTAACGGATGCGTAGCGGATGCAGAACGGACGAACTGGATACATTTTCCACACAAAAGTTTTGGGCAGCCCAAAACTTTTGTAGCAGATGAAACGTCAATAAACGGATGCTGGACGGATAGAGAGGAAGCCAAACGGAGGCAGTGAGTACATCGCGTTTTCCAACGGATGGCAAGTTTTTTTTTCCATTTTACATCCTCTTTGCATCCTTTGGTTCACTCTGACATGGGCTTAAGATACACTGAATTAAATTGGGTTGGGAAAGCATGCATGTCATGCTTTTTAGAATTTCCAGTTCTCCACTAATATGACCAGGAGTAGGGCACAGCTTAAACTGGAGCAATCATAAGAATTTTAAGTTGTTATCCTTTTTATAAGGATATATTGGGGATTCTGTTTTCTCTATTATTCCTGGATACATTTGGCTTGTATCTAACTTGATCTTTCTTTTGCCAGTTTCCCTTATCATGCTAGAATTGGTTGCATTCCATTCTGTTTTCAGAGAGTTACTTTCTGCTAAAGAGAACCAAACAGTCAAATGAATCCTAAAGCCTTTATACAATTTCTGTCTCACATTCTGTTGGTTTGGAAGGAATGAAAAAGAATTACAGCAATGTCAAATGAAAAAAGGTACATGCAAATGACAAATGGCATTATTAATCATATTGTTCTATTGATGTTCTCCTAGGAACATTCCTTAACTGTGGATTCTTATGAAGTGAGCTTGACCTAAATACTGATAATAAAATGGATAAATAAAATGATCTGCTAATTTCTTCAGTTCTTTAATTCTTATTCTTCTTCCTCTCCTTCTCCTCTATTTTGTGCAGAGATATGCAAAAAGCTTAGCACTTGGTTTATGAACAGTTTAGCTTTTTTTTAGCCGGTGAGTATTTTGATTTCTGGCACTGCTATTGTTTTGCTTGGTTTACTTGTAGGTAGTATCTTCAAGCTTAATCTGTTTAAGGTTACTCACGTTATTTAATATAAACCAGAGGTTCACTTGTTTGAAGGACAAAGTTGACTTCTAAGTGGTAGACTGGGTGATACTAGAACAAAACTACAACAAAAGTTGTGTAGAGTACAATTTAATTAATTATATACAGCTAATATGATTGTTCTCGTGTATTTAACAAGCTTTATCTCTCTGGCATTAAAAACTACAGTTTGGAGAGGCTAATGCACCCCAACATTATTGGTTGGTTTGCCGTAGCAAATAATTAACAAATATAAATAAAATGACTCAGCTATTATATTTGAAATCAGTAATTATCCTCTCATTACCGCGAGAACCAAGTACAGGCAAGGGGAAGAAAATCAGCATCATGCAGGTTATCAAATTATCCAGCAAATCACATGATTTATTAAGGATATCTGCCAGGAAGTGGTATCAATGATGCCATGTTTTAAGTAAGAAATATCTTGCTTTATAGGAAAGAGGTACAGGAAGGCATCGGTTAGATCAAAATTGGTATAATTATAGTCTTAATAAAGAACAAGTAGAGTGACATATTTCATTACAGCTTGGACAGGAGCATTAAGGAGAATAGAGAAAACTAGATATATAATCTGAGAAATGCCAGTCTGATATTAGCAAGGTCCCCAGAGTTCCTCTAGTTCTCAACAAGATGTGTAGCAGTATTGGCATTTTAGAAACAATTGGTAGGTTTCAATGTTGAATGACAAATTAGTGGGTACATACTGTAACACACATTCTTACCAACAAATGAAGTTAAAAACCAAATGTTTAGTTGAAACAAAAACACACACTGAAAACTATGATAACATTTGTACATGTCAATTCATCATAATATGTTAGCCTATGCTTGTGTAAACATATTTTCAATATTAATCATAATTGGAAATATCCTTATTTCTTCTGTGAAAATAAAATGTTTTGTCTTTCTGAAAAAAACCCACCTGATTTGCACCTATGCACCAATTTTGGAAATCTATTAAACCAATCAACAGAGCAAGCAAACACGTACAGCAAACTATTTCATTTAAAAAATTCTAGAATCCAAAAAAGGCTTAGAAAGTGAGCATTTTTAATTGCATTGTATAATTTATATTTTATGTATTAGATTTATACCACATTTTTCTACTCTGGAAGATAGTCAAGGCAGCTAACAAAAGAAACATATATGGAAACTAAAATCAATACTGAAATGATGTCAATATGAAATGCCTGGTAAAAGAGAATTTTCTTAAAGCTGACAAAGTGGGGGCCAATTCAACTCCTGAGAGAGTGTGGTTCATAAGTTGAAGACAATGCAGGATAACCCTATGCCAACCTGTTAGAAAAATGGGTCAATGGCATTTTTAAATGGACTTTAGTTAGGTCTGTTCCAATACACAAAGTATTTTAAATACCATCTTTTTCCTTTTTTCTCATTCATATATTTTGGCACGTTTGAAAAACAAATTCAAGAGATGGCTCTTAGGATCCCTTCATTCTGATAATTGGTTGTCTTCATTCAAAGAATGTTTGGGATGTTTGGGAATCTGAGATGTGTGCTACCCATAGTCACTTGTTTGTGAGAGAACTATGTAAATTAGATAGCCCTTAGCAATAGCACTTAGAATACATACCACTTCATGGTGCTTTGCTTTAAACTGCTCTCTAAGTAGTTTACAGAGTCAGCATGTTTTCCCCCAACAATATGTTTTCCCCAACAACATATTTTTACCAACTTTTGAAAGATGGAAGGCTGAATCAATCCTGAGCTGGTCAAGATCAAATTGCTGGCAGTTGGTAGAGTTAGCCTAAAATATCACATTCTAACAACTGTGCCACCATGGATAAATAAGTAGCTTCTCATCAAAGTGCCCTTAAACTATGAAGTGTTTCAGATTTTAAGAAATTAAACTTGAAATATTAGAAACACAGTATTTTTCTTAGTCCAAACATCCTTTATCAGACCTTCAGATTCTTAGGTGTGAGAGGGAAAAATTATAAAACACATAGCAATAGCACAATACAAAATTCTGCCTCGTAAGTTCTTGTATCCTATGTTGGAAAACAAGTATAAATGGGAAGAACTTGCACTGAGATATCACAACATATGTTTGACATTTTAGCATCATTGTTTGAAACAGATGCCTGTATCTGTATTATCAATGTGCAATCCAGTGTATTTCAGTAAAGTTGATACAAGTCAAGAAAGGTTTTTCATGGTTTTCTAAAATGGGCAAGTAATTTGAAATATAGTTGGTGGAAAAGAACAATAAAGTTTTTCTCTTTATAGAAACTGCTGAATCAGGGTTATAACTTATAGCCAAGGGAGAAAGGGATTTTGGAAATTGCAGAGAGAAAGCTTAGATACATATATAAGACCTCAAGAAGAAAAGGAAAACTAAGAAAGTAAGGGCATTTGAAACTAATTGGGTAGGCAACTTCCAGAGGAAGAATAATGAACTGGAGATGGCTCCATGAAAAGTGGAACTCACCACCATAGTGAAAACAACTATGACCTCATTGGACAAAGATAGGATGAGAAATTTCCTACAAATACTACAGAGAGTTGTTTAAGGCCACAAGATAAAGGTCTCCAGTGAGCACTGAGAGACAAAAAAGATATTCATCTTGTCCAAACCATGGATAGTACCTTTGAAAGGACTAAAGCCCCTGTCACACTGCAACGGATGGAAAGAGGATGTAAAATGGAGAAAAACACTTGCCATCCGTTGGTTAACACAATGCTTCTGTTTTGAACTCACTTTATCCGTCCAGCATCCATCTATTGAGGTTTCATCCGCTCAGAAGGTTTTGAGCTGCTCAAAACTTTTGCACGGAAAATGTATCCAATTCGTCCATTCTGCATTTACTAGGCATCCTCTAGGCATCAGTTACGCATCCGTTATGCATCCGCTATATCCGTTAGGCATCCGCTACGCATCCGCGCAACTCGATCCGCTCCAGCGGTAAACGGACGCAGGGAGGAAGCCGAACGGAAGCGGAACGGATGCAGAACAGATGCAGAATGGATGCAGAATGGATGAAAGCGGATGCAGCTCACAAAGAAAGCATTTAAAATGGAAAAAAATGTCCGCAGAGGGGACCTACTCAGATATTAAGGATGTCTAGAGGATGCCTAGAGGATGCAGAGGGACACATAGGGGAAAACCTATACTGCCTATAAAAAGGGGGAGCAACTCATCTGGATTTCACTTTCAGACCAGCAGCCCTGCTGTGCAGACCTCTGCAGCCTTCATCTGGCTCTTGCTCTTCCACAGCATCCAGTCATGTCCACCATGGATCATAACAAAGTCCTTTTGGCAGCCACCATCGTTCTGCAACAGTGTGAAGCCATCTGCAGGCTCTGTGAACTCTACTACGGGAAGAAAAAGAGGTGGCCAAGAAGCATCTGGGTCCGAAGATGGATTGCCAGAACAGCAGAGTACGGACTGTACAACAAGCTGATGGTGGAGCTCAGGAACAAAGATACTCGGGCATTCCAGAACTTCATGAGGATGCCTCCAGCCATGTTTGATGAAGTTGTGCAGTGGCTGACACCCAGGTTGACCAAGGCAAACACCAACTTCCGGCCCAGCCTGGAACCTGGGCTCAAGGTGGCACTCACTCTGCGCCACCTGGACTCAGGGACCACCTACAGGAGCATGCAGTATGGCTGGAGGGTGCCACACAACACCATCAGCATTGTGGTCAGAGAAGTGGTGCAGGCCATCATCGAAGAATACATAGAGGAGCTCCTCCAGTGCCCCTCCACTGAAGAAGGATGGAAGAAAGTTGCAGAGCAGTGGTATCAGAGGTGGAA